>CADEHL010000132.1:2711397-3278429 GCA_902827135.1 Harpagifer antarcticus
ACGACGCAGCAGTCTCGACGCAGCAGTCTGTCGACGCAGCAGTCGGACGACGCAGCAGTCTGACGACGCAGCAGTCTGACGACGCAGCAGTCGGACGACGCAGCAGTCTGTCGACGCAGCAGTCGGACGACGCAGCAGTCTGACGACGCAGCAGTCTGACGACGCAGCAGTCGGACGACGCAGCAGTCGGACGACGCAGCAGTCGGACGACGCAGCAGTCGGACGACGCAGCAGTCTGACGACGCAGCAGTCTGACGACGCAGCAGTCTGACGCAGCAGTCTGACGACGCAGCAGCCTGACGACGCAGCAGTGACGACGCAGCAGTGACGACGCAGCAGTCTGACGACGCAGCAGTCTGACGCAGAAGTCTGACGCAGCAGTCTGACGACGCAGCAGTCTGACGCAGAAGTCTGACCCAGAAGTCTGACGCAGCAGTCTGACGACGCAGCATTCTGACGACGCAGCAGTCTGACGACGCAGCAGTCTGACGACGCAGCAGTCTGACGACGCAGCAGTCGGACGACGCAGCAGTCGGACGACGCAGCAGTCGGACGACGCAGCAGTCTGACGACGCAGCAGTCGGACGACGCAGCAGTCGGACGACGCAGCAGTCTGACGACGCAGCAGTCGGACGACGCAGCAGTCGGACGACGCAGCAGTCGGACGACGCAGCAGTCGGACGACGCAGCAGTCTGACGACGCAGCAGTCGGACGACGCAGCAGTCGGACGACGCAGCAGTCGGACGACGCAGCAGTCGGACGACGCAGCAGTCGGACGACGCAGCAGTCTGACGACGCAGCAGTCTGACGCAGCAGTCTGACGACGCAGCAGTCTGACGACGCAGCAGTCTGACGACGCAGCAGTCTGACGACACAGCAGTCTGACGCAGAAGTCTGACGCAGCAGTCTGACGACGCAGCAGTCTGACGCAGAAGTCTGACGCAGAAGTCTGACGCAGAAGTCTGACGCAGCAGTCTGACGACGCAGCATTCTGACGACGCAGCAGTCTGACGACGCAGCAGTCTGACGACGCAGCAGTCTGACGCAGCAGTCTGACGACGCAGCAGTCTGACGACACAGCAGTCTGACGCAGCAGTCTGACGACGCAGCAGTCTGACGCAGCAGTCTGACGCAGAAGTCTGACGCAGAAGTCTGACGACGCAGCAGTCTAACGACGCAGCAGTCTGACGACGCAGCAGTCTGACGACACATCAGTCTGACGCAGAAGTCTGACGCAGCAGTCTGACGCAGCAGATAGGATCCAGCAGGAAGCTGAGTAATGTGCTGCTGTGGAGGGGGCGGCAGCAAACGTGTTTTGGACAATAATGAAAAGGCCTACCTAAAAAATCGATATATATATATATATCGGATTCACCAGCAAATACATTTTCATTCTTTCTTATCCCTGTGTTATCATCTCTCCAGTTGCCGGACAGCTACAGCGCCCCCTGGAGACTGGTGTTCTCCACACAGCTGCACGGAGAGAGCTTCTCCAGGATGGTGACCGGTCTGACCAAGTGTGGCCCCACCCTGCTGATCATCAGAGACACAAAGGGCCACATCTTCGGGGGCTTTGCCTCCCACGCCTGGGAGCTCAGACCTAAGTTCCAGGGTGAGAGAAGACCCACAGCACTCACTTGTTGTTGTGAGACTGAGATGATCTGTGCTATGTGATGGAGCATGTCTTCTCTATCAGCTGCCTTCACAGTGTTATGGAGAACACAACACATCAGCCTTCTCTCTCACTTCAGCAAGTAGACCAATACTACACAGTGTAGCATCTTAAATACTATACTAGATAATCTACCTCTAATTATTGTCATTATTTATCATTTATGCCATGTAACAGTCAATTGAGCTCATCCTAGCATAAGCTATAGTTATACAACAGCTAACCAGCTTGACATTTTTATTATTTTGTCTTTATTAAACAAAGACTTCAAAATCCATTCATCTCAAAAAGAGAAGAGATGATTTCTGCCAGATTTATCTTTTATCTTATATACATCCAACCTTGCCGATTGTACAGTATATAAGCAACTTAAGTTGCACCACCATCTTTTAGCTAAAGTGTGAAGTCATTATTACTCAGTAGTTTGCTGGATTGAAAGTCATTTGAAGCTGAAGTTTAGAGTTGATTATATTGTAATGATCAGGTGAATGCTCATACAGTGTGTCTCTAAGTGTTTGCCACCATGGTTACGTGACATCATGAAGCTATACTTTAGGATTCAAAAACAATCTCCAAGCTTCACTCATACACTTTGTCTTGGAGTGTCCTTGCATCACCATTATTTACCTGTCCAAGTTTTCACATTCTGCATACTAACAAGTGGTACCTCATGTCAGTGTTTAGAGCACCTGTAAGGACTTTGGGCCAGCCAGGTTCCACAGTGGCAGAGGCATCTGGGCTGAGGCTAGCATCTGTAACCCTACTGGGGGACATTTTGATGTTGCCTGCCATGGGCACTATTTCAGTAGCTGAAAATCAGGAACGTGCAGAATCACAAAGTGTGTTGCTGTTCCTCTTTTTCTTATGTTGGGACAAACCATTGAAATGTACACACAACCAAAATACTTTTGAATGATCACTAATCTGATTTTTACAGTTGCTCCTTTTAAGAATGAATTAACAGATACATTTAAAACAAACTGAATAAAGATATTTACATAAACATAAGAAGTCAAAGTAAGAATGCGCAAGAAAAAGATAAATAGAATAAAGATGTGTGTGTGTGTGTGTGTGTGTGTGTGTGTGTGTGTGTGTGTGTGTGTGTGTGTGTGTGTGTGTGTGTGTGTGTGTGTGTGTGTGTGTGTGTGTGTGTGTGTGTGTGTGTGTGTGTGTGTGTGTGTGTGTGTGTGTGTGTGTGTGTGTGTGTGTGTGTGTGTGTGTGTGTGTGTGTGTGTGTGTGTGTAGGTGACTCTAGATGCTTCCTGTTCACTGTGTTCCCCAGACTGAGAGTTTACACAGCAACAGGATACAACGAGCACTTCATGTACCTGAACCAGAACCAGCAGACCATGCCCAACGGACTGGTGAGTCTGCACCATTTAAAACTCAGTCCCTGAAGTTACATGACATGTTACTTGTTAGACGCTTTTATCCAAAGCGACTTACATACTCAATACTGTGGGCAATCCCCACAGGAGCAATTTGGGGTGAAGTGTCTCAAGGACACAACGACATGCTGGTTGCAGTGGGGTTTGAACCTGTGCCCCCTGATCCCAACGCACTAGTCCACTGCACCACAGCCTCCTTCCCACTTACCAAGTCAATATTATTAACCTTTATGTTTTTTCTTTGAGGATGGCCACTGTCCGTTGTTATAACATAATGATGGAACTTCTTTCAGTTTTGAACAAAGCATCCTTTGACTAAAGGATGAACTGATTCATACTTGGTGGTCAAAGCTCTCCTTTATTGTGATGGGTACAATAGAGTGTTATTTATCACAGTACAGTAGCTATTGTTTAAATCCACACCAACAACAGGACCCCTAAAGAGCCAGAGTCCGAACTAAACATGGAGAAGTTCACTTATTGTGCTCCAAACATCTGGAACAAGCTCCCAGAAACCTGCCGGTCCTTTTATAATGTGAATCTGCTGCACTATTTCTTAATGCTCTTTAGCACTTTGAATTGCCTTGTGTTGAAAGTTGCTATATAAATAATAATAATAGCTTGGATTTATATAGCGCCTTTCAAGGGACCCAAGGTCACTTTACAAGTAATAGGGCAAAAACAAACATAAGTCAAAACAAAAGTCAGACAGACAAAACACCAGATCGATTTAGGGGCCGAAAGCCTTGGCAAACAGATGGGACATGAGGGCCCTTTTGAAAGCGCCGAGTGTGGGGATGTTGCGAATCTCCGCAGGGAGAGCGTTCCAGAGGGTGGGGGCTGCCACACTGAAGGCTCTATCCCCGAAGGTTCGCAGTTTGGTGCGGGGGGTGGTAAGCAGGCCAGAGTCTGAGGACCGCAGGTTCCGGGATGGGGCATATGGGTGAAGGATGTCCGATAGGTACTGGGGGGCAAGGGCATGGAGGGACTTGTAGGTATGGAGGAGGACTTTGTAGGATATGCGGGACTCGACCGGCAACCAGTGTAGGTGGATGAGGGTGGGAGTGATGTGCTGCCACGGCTTTGTGTGCGTGAGAACCCTAGCAGCACAGTTTTGGACATACTGGAGCCTGTCCGGGGTTTTGTTAGGAACCCCGAACAGGACACCATTGCAGTAGTCCAAGCGGGTGGTGACAAACGCATGCACTAGGGTTTCGGCAACCGACTCCGAGAGTGACGGTCGGAGTCTGGCAATGTTCCTTAGGTGGTAAAAGGCCGATTTGGTCACAGATTTGACGTGGGAATGGAAGGAAAAGGTGGAGTCGAGGATGACACCCAGGTTGCGGGCTTCAGGAGATGGGGAGATGGAGCAGCCGTCGACCTTGAGGACAAAGTCACCAACCTTCTGGAGCAGGGCCTTGGGTGCCACAACCATGAGCTCTGTTTTATTGCTGTTCAGCTTAAGATAGTTGGAAGACATCCATGCTTTGATGTCATGCAGGCAGTTGATGAGAGACTGAGGGGGGAGCTGGGAGGATGGAGTGGTGCTGAGATACAGTTGGGTATCATCAGCGTAGCAGTGGAAATTGAGTCCATGATGTCGGATGATCTGGCCGAGGGGGAGCATGTAAATGGTGAACAGGAGGGGGCCAAGCACAGAGCCCTGGGGTACACCGTGGTAGACTGGGGCCGGGGGTGAGATTGAGCCACTGATGGAGACAAACTGTTTCCTGTTGTGGAGGTAGGATGTCAACCAGGACAGCGCCGTGCCAGTGACACCTAGGAGGTCTGAGAGGCGGGTGAGGAGGATGTTGTGAGAGATGGTGTCAAATGCTGCAGAGAGGTCCAGGAGGATGAGGATGCTGAGGCTGCCAGAGTCAGCAGCAATGAGGAGATCGTTGGTGATCTTGATGAGGGCGGTCTCAGTGCTGTGTTGCTGTCTGAAGCCGGATTGGAAGGGCTCATAGAGCTCATGGTTGGGCATGTACAGATGGAGTTGGCCGGCGACCACTCTTTCCAGAGTTTTGCTGAGGAAGGGAAGGTTGGAGATCGGCCGGTGGTTCTGGAGGTCGTCGGGGTTCAGGCCAGGTTTTTTGAGTATGGGGGTGACTGAGGCCATTTTGAAGCTGGTGGGGAGCCAGAGAAGCGTTGATGATGACCACCATGTAGGGACAGAGGGTGGGTAGGCAAATAACCGTCCCTTGCCTGAAAGCCAGTAAGGAGAGAGCGCTGACCCGTTTCATAACAGATCTCATCCCTTGTGGAGCTGATGATTGTAGTGATCCACCTGCACAGAGTCTCTGATCGGGTGTTTTCTGCCAACACCAAACTGCACACAGACACAGGTTGAGGATTTCTTTTGAAACTGTGCCAGCAGTACGGTGAACACAATACTATGAGTGCTTTTTGTTTCCCAAAAATATTCATGTTTACTGTACTTTCATGATCACCAGTTAAAGAGTACATGTTGACATGAGAATGCTCCTGTTTTCATTGAACTTTGATGTAATACAATAGTGGCAGATGAATTTAGGCAACTCTAGGAGAGAAGGAAAAACACTTAAAGACAGATCATGTTTTTATTTTCTAATGGTTCATGTGGTCTCTCTCAGGGTATGGGGGGCCAGCACGGGTACTTCGGCTTGTGGCTGGACAGTGATTTTGGCTGCGGTCACAGCCGTGCACGGCCCAGGTGCACCACCTACGGCAGCCCCCAGCTGTCTGAGGAGGAGGACTTCAGCCTGGACTCTGTGGAGGTGTGGGCCGTGGGGAAGCCCCCAGAACCACAGGAGGTCAGAGGACATTCTTTCTTTCGTTCTTTCTTTCTTTCTTTCTTTCTTTAAGACAAAATAGAGGAAATAAAGTCAGGGGATAATGTGGTTTATCAGAACAACTGTTCAATTGATTATTTATGCTGCAGAAGTCATGAAGGAGCCATTCTTCAGTAGAAGAAGTCAGTGCAAGAGTGATTATCTTATCTGTCCTTTATTTCACTCTCACTCTGTTTCTGATTTCACTCCTGAATGACCCTACGTCATCAAGGTCCCTGTTATCTTATCTTAGTTCTGGACTTTGTCGAAGTAATAATATGCAGAGGTTGATGCTGTGGGTGGGGACGGATGGAGCAGCAGCAGGGCCCTCTGCTGGGGGGTGAGGGGCTGACAGGGGCTGGGGGACGGATGTGGGGGTGAGACAGACACAGGCGCACCAATGGCTGCAGCATCTTCACAGTCAGCAGGAGCAGACCTTAGTATGACGTATATACTTTATATTTATTTCTACAGTTTGTCACGCACTGAAGTCCATATTCAGTGGAATCAAAAGAAAGGGAATGAATCCAAAAGAGAATGCAGAAGCTCTGATCTGGGTTCCCCTCTTTGTTTATGAGTGACAGGTGAAAGACACAGGTTTGGCCAGGATAAACATTCTTCTTCCTTATTTCTTTATTTTCCATTTTGTAGAACAAGTCGGAATGAAGTATTGTCAGATCCCTTTTTAGATGAAATGTTTTGAATAGTTGTATTCATTTGAGCCACAAGAGGCTTATGTACCTTAGTTCTAAACTGAAAACAAAATGTCTCTGCACAATCTTTTCTCCTTTTGTTTGCACAGATCAAAAATAAATGGTTGTCCATGCCACTAGCTCCTTTTCAAACATTTGATTTGACCTTTATTCTCAAATGTGTGTAAAGTCAGAAACAACAAAGAGAACACAGTAGAGGTCAGTTTTCCTTTCTTGCCTCTTTGGGCCTCCATAGCAGAACATCAGGCCTCCATAGCAGAACATCAGGCCTCCATAGCAGAACATCAGGCCCGTGACTGCCGGCACCACCTATAGGGCCTCTGTGGGCCTCCATAGCAGAACATCAGGCCTCCATAGCAGAACATCAGGCCTCCATAGCAGAACATCAGGCCCGTGACTGCCGGCACCACCTATAGGCCTCTGTGGCCTCCATAGCAGAACATCAGGCCCGTGACTGCCGGCCACCACCTATAGGGCCTCTGTGGCCTCCATAGCAGAACATCAGGCCCGTGACTGCCGCACCACCTATAGGGCCTCTGTGGGCCTCCATAGCAGAACATCAGGCCCGTGACTGCTGGCACCACCTATAGGGCCCTCTGTGGGCCGTCCAATAGCAGAACATCAGGCCTGTGAATGCCGGCATCCACCTTAGGTCCTGTGGGCCTGCCATACAGAACATCAGGCCCGTGACTGCAGGCACCACCTATATGGCCCTCGTGGGCCTCCATAGCAGAACATCATGCCCGTGACTGCTGTCACCACCTATGGGCCTCTGTGGGCCTCCATAGCATCAGGCATCATCGCAGGAACATCAGGCCCGTGACTGCCGGCACCACCTATAGGGCCTCTGTGGCCTCCCTAGCAGATCACTCAGGCCTCCATTAGCAACAATCAGGCCCGTGACTGCCGGCACCACCTATAGGGCCTCTGTGGGCCTCCATAGCAGAACATCAGGCCCGTGACTGCTGGCACCACCTATAGGGCCTCTGTGGGCCTCCATAGCAGAACATCAGGCCTCCATAGCAGAACATCAGGCCTCCATAGCAGAACATCAGGCCCGTGACTGCCGGCACCACCTATAGGGCCTCTGTGGGCCTCCATAGCAGAACATCAGGCCCGTGACTGCCGGCACCACCTATAGGGCCTCTGTGGGCCTCCATAGCAGAACATCAGGCCCGTGACCTGCCGGCACCACCTATAGGGCCTCTGTGGGCCTCCATAGCAGAACATCAGGCCTCCATAACAGAACATCAGGCCTCCATAGCAAACATCAGGCCCTCCATAGCAGAACATCAGGCCCGTGACTGCCGGCACCACCTATAGGGCCTCTGTGGGCCTCCATAGCAGAACATCAGGCCTCCATAGCAGAACATCAGGCCCGTGACTGCCGGCACCACCTATAGGGCCTCTGTGGGCCTCCATAGCAGAACATCAGGCCCGTGACTGCTGGCACCACCTATAGGGCCTCTGTGGGCCTCCATAGCAGAACATCAGGCCCGTGACTGCCGGCACCACCTATAGGGCCTCTGTGGGCCTCCATAGCAGAACATCAGGCCTCCATAACAGAACATCAGGCCTCCATAGCAGAACATCAGGCCTCCATAGCAGAACATCAGGCCCGTGACTGCCGGCACCACCTATAGGGCCTCTGTGGGCCTCCATAGCAGAACATCAGGCCTCCATAGCAGAACATCAGGCCCGTGACTGCCGGCACCACCTATAGGGCCTCTGTGGGCCTCCATAGCAGAACATCAGGCCCGTGACTGCTGGCACCACCTATAGGGCCTCTGTGGGCCTCCATAGCAGAACATCAGGCCCGTGACTGCCGGCACCACCTATAGGGCCTCTGTGGGCCTCCATAGCAGAACATCAGGCCTCCATAACAGAACATCAGGCCTCCATAGCAGAACATCAGGCCCGTGACTGCCGGCACCACCTATAGGGCCTCTGTGGGCCTCCATAGCAGAACATCAGGCCTCCATAGCAGAACATCAGGCCCGTGACTGCCGGCACCACCTATAGGGCCTCTGTGGGCCTCCATAGCAGAACATCAGGCCTCCATAGCAGAACATCAGGCCCGTGACTGCCGGCACCACCTATAGGGCCTCTGTGGGCCTCCATAGCAGAACATCAGGCCCGTGACTGCCGGCACCACCTATAGGGCCTCTGTGGGCCTCCATAGCAGAACATCAGGCCCGTGACTGCCGGCACCACCTATAGGGCCTCTGCAGAACCCATAGCAGAACATCAGGCCTCCATCAGGCCTGTGACCAGGGTAGGATTTTCACGGCGGCCATGACGGCCATGGCCGTCGTAGCCCCTCGGTCTGGCCGTTATGCCCCACAAATAATTGTACGTCCTACGGCCACCATGGCCTTTGGGCCCCTCACACTGTTAAAATCTCGAAGTTGCTTTAAAAGCGACAGAACAGTGTTTTCTGAACTGCATTATGCTGCGTTCACAACGGACGCGATGGCATGCGAATATTCTCATCGCTCTAACCGCTGGAGTTTCACCTCAGCTGTCAGCTGTGTTTACTCCTGTCATTCAAACAGAACGCGCTGGCGAGGGGGCGGGGCTTATTTCCATGTAAATACTGTGGTGGAAACCAACTACGACAAAATTAACCTATTTTACAGTGATTTAATTGTAATACACGTTTCAAAAGGATGCTGAAGTAACTACATACTGATACCGGTTAGTAAAAATCATGAATTAATGCTTTGACAAGTCTGCAGACAAGACGGCAGAGAAACACCTTTTAAAATGCGTGTTTTCTGAATGGATCAATCAGGCTAAATGAACCTGCAGAATTAAAGCAACGATTGTATTCAGTTTCTGAACAGAGCTGTGAGGAGTTGATTAAAGAGACTCTCTACACACACACACACACACACACACACACACACACACACACACACACACACACACACACACACACACACACACACACACACTTCACTGTGCACTGCTGAATGATGTATGTGCAGAGTTTGACCCTTGAAGGCTGTTTCTTCTGAAATGGAATATATTCGTTACATATTAATAGAATTTTAGATTTTTTGATTTGATTTTGGATTTGTGAATGGGAGAAGTGGTAGATGGAAAACATACCAAACACTAATTAATCAAAGTAGAGTAGAGTATTTTATATACGGTAATACTAAGGAGGCATAGGCCTATGATATAATGTTTGATATTATTCATATTAAAAAAGTGATTTGTTTTCCATGTCATTCGTGTGTTGTCTTATCAAAAAGTGAAGTTATTTATTTGTTAGCTCCAAATCCAAATGTTTCCCTCAATGGCCTTTGTGCCCTGGCATGTGGCCTTTGCGCCCTGAACAAATGTGTGACACCAAAGGCCAAATGGCCTTGCCCCTAAAATGACGAAATTCCAAGCCTGCCTGTGACTGCCGGCACCACGTATAGGGAAGCGTTTCCTTGAGACTATAAACAGTTACACTTGAGATATCTCTGTATTTGTTGTGTTTCAGGGCGAGGAGGGACAAGGCAAAAGGAGTATCCTGGATATGGACCCAGAGACCCAGGCCATGATGGAGATGACGGGGAAGACTCTGCACAGTCAGGGCCTCAGGGAGCCGGAGGAGGATCAGGAGCAGTGAACCATGTCCCGTCCACCTGGTGCTCACACAAACTTGGATTTGTCACATGACAACGCTTGATAACATTTATATCTCACCTAAAGACAAGTGTGCAGTATCAAATATAGTGATATCAGAGGTTTTCCCCTGCCTTTCATTTAGCAACAAGCTGTTTTGAATAACACAGCACTGAAATCATTCTCCTCTTGTTTACATGGATCAGCTGTTACATATGGGCTTGGCTATGGAAGATGTCATTAAACTGGTCTTTAATGTCAGCGTCAGTGCAGAAGGAGCAATGATGTATGGGTGTGATATAATCATCTCCATTCTCTTCTCATTCAAACTACTGAGGAAAGTAAGCACAGCAACACTGAAGGTTACACCACTGATAGCCATGTTAAATAACAGTCAATATAAAACATGGATCTGTCCTGAACGTGAGCCCATTTTAAGAAAAGTCTAATGAAATGCTGTTTGGCAGAAGGTGTTTGGGAGACAGAACCTGACACGGGCCTGTTGTCAGTTTCATGGTGAACATATGTTGAATGATAACATCCTTATGATCAGTTGAACTGTCTGAGAAGTTTAGGAGTGCCTCAGGGAATGAGTCCACTGCCAGAGAAGAGGTTGACTGTTTATCAGTTATTCCTTCATCGCTCCTCAAACTGACCAATAGAGGACTGCCTGTGACATGTGTCACAGTGACAGACTGGGTTGTGTATGCAGATGTGATGCTGTGCCTTTTATTTTCTCATTGTAGTGGTTCAGGTTTGAATATCAAGTACAACTAACTGAGGACTTGCAGCAGATCAACATGTGTTATGTAATGAACAAACGCAATACAGTGAAGAAGCAGGCCACTTTATCACAGCTCAGATGTAACACCTATATATTTATTGTTTATTTATCAAAGAAACAGAATAACGTGTGGTGGAAGAGGAAGAGATGTTATATTGAATGCAGTCAGCTCCTCCTGGTTAGGATCCCTTCACATGTTCATCCTTTCAAAAGGTTTTATTAGCCGAGGTCTGTCTCCTCTTGTCAAAAACAAACAGACCCGTGGATAAAAAGCGGCAGAGCAGTTTCATGTTATAAAGTGTTTTTATCCCGGCACTGGCTGCTGCTAAAGCTAGCTCAACTTGCTTTGCTAAAGACTTAAAACAACCAAGAGATACAGAAAAGTCTAAGAGCAATTCTGGCTCACAATTTGATAACATGGTGACAGCTTCTGGCAGACAATCGCAAGGCTGAGGTTAGCTTAAAGGGGATTGGCTATTACAGGAGACAATATGAAACTGACCTTAGCTTTATTCAAATGTAAGATTTCTCCTGGTTGGAAAATGGTTTGAAACATTTGGTATAATGTGAAAACACAACCCTAAAAATGATATCCAAAACTTAGGTCTAGTGAATTCATATATGTATCTGTTTGCTGACCAATTCAAACTCTAAAATATCTGCAGGACATACTCACATAATAGATCAAATCATGATTATTACCTCTTACTATAATTACAATGGTCGTAATATAGTGTTTCAACTGGATGTAGGATTGTGTGTGTGTGTGTTTTGAAAACCTTGTTTCAGTGAATAAAGGAAACGCTGCCCCACTGGCTGGAAGGCAGAGCTGCTGTCTGGTGGTTCTCAGCTCAGTGATGAGTATCTTCATCTGATCTTGTCTGACTTTGAGTTGTAAAAGTTGACATGAAAATAAATGAGTGGATCTGAACTAATCCAAACCTGCTCTGAGACTGAAAGGCTGCTCTGTATCTGTATTAACACCCCCCCCCCCCCCCCCCCCCCCCTCTTCTGTTCCGCTAACATGCAAATTACTGAGGCAAGTTCCACATGCAAATGTCTTCTATAATCTTACAGAAATGCACCCAATGGCACGGTGGACATGGTTTCATGAAGAATGTTTATTTGTGTATGGAAATCATTTTATTATTTTATTCGCAGAAATGTGAATACATTTGGAACTTGGATCACATTGTGTGCACCTTTTCCATCCCAGATACATACAAAGGGTATATTTATAGATTTTATAATTGTATTTGATTTGAATTAAGTATTTATTTTAAACGCTTACATTTAACCATGATAACTGTAATTCAGAGAAGAATATTTTATTAAAGTTGTTCTGACTTATCTGTACTGACACAGATGCAGCATCAAGGCTGAAGCACATTATTCCTAACACTCCAGTGATATCAATGACACAGACATAACTAGCATAAAACATATTATATTTCACACTTTAAGTACATAATGCATATACAATGTTGCACTTTAACTTAAGTAAGGATTTAAAAGCAAGATGACTAGTGTAAAGAAGCAGGTTATTTTAGGAGCCTTAGTAGGCTATAGGATCTGAATATTGAATAAAGAGTATATATTCTGATATATTCTATATGAATATATTCTTACATTTTCTCTACCATTCTTACTTTTAAATGTATAAATGAGGTTGCTTCAGGTTATTGGAATAATGATATGGACCAGTGGTGTAAAGTAATTATAGTACTACTGTACTTTATACAAAAAAGTATTGTACTTCTACTCCACTACAGTCCAGAGGTAAATGTTGTACTTTTACTCCACTACATGTATTTATACCTTTAGTTACTTTACAGATGTGGATGAATGATGTGAAATATAATCAAGTGTTAAATCAGACTGTAGTTCCACCTGGAGTAAATCCACCAGCTACCCTGCAGTCTACAAAGCCATTCAGACTAGCTGCACCTTCACCAGCTACCCTGCAGTCTACAAAGCCATTCAGACTAGCTGCACCTTCACCAGCTACCCTGCAGTCTACAAAGCCATTCAGACTAGCTGCTCCTTCACCAGCTACCCTGCAGTCTACAAAGCCATTCAGACTAGCTGCACCTTCACCAGCTACCCTGCAGTCTACAAAGCCATTCAGACTAGCTGCACCTTCACCAGCTACCCTGCAGTCTACAAAGCCATTCAGACTAGCTGCTCCTTCACCAGCTACCCTGCAGTCTACAAAGCCATTCAAACTAGCTGCTCCTTCACCAGCTACCCTGCAGTCTACAAAGCCATTCAGACTAGCTGCTCCTTCACCAGCTACCCTGCAGTCTACAAAGCCATTCAGACTAGCTGCTCCTTCACCAGCTACCCTGCAGTCTACAAAGCCATTCAAACTAGCTGCTCCTTCACCAGCTACCCTGCAGTCTACAAAGCCATTCAAACTAGCTGCTCCTTCACCAGCTACCCTGCAGTCTACAAAGCCATTCAGACTAGCTGCTCCTTCACCAGCTACCCTGCAGTCTACAAAGCCATTCAAACTAGCTGCTCCTTCACCAGCTACCCTGCAGTCTACAAAGCCATTCAAACTAGCTGCTCCTTCACCAGCTACCCTGCAGTCTACAAAGCCATTCAGACTAGCTGCTCCTTCACCAGCTACCCTGCAGTCTACAAAGCCATTCAGACTAGCTGCTCCTTCACCAGCTACCCTGCAGTCTACAAAGCCATTCAAACTAGCTGCTCCTTCACCAGCTACCCTGCAGTCTACAAAGCCATTCAAACTAGCTGCTCCTTCACCAGCTACCCTGCAGTCTACAAAGCCATTCAGACTAGCTGCTCCTTCACCAGCTACCCTGCAGTCTACAAAGCCATTCAGACTAGCTGCACCTTCACCAGCTACCCTGCAGTCTACAAAGCCATTCAGACTAGCTGCTCCTTCACCAGCTACCCTGCAGTCTACAAAGCCATTCAGACTAGCTGCTCCTTCACCAGCTACCCTGCAGTCTACAAAGCCATTCAAACTAGCTGCACCTTCACCAGCTACCCTGCAGTCTACAAAGCCATTCAGACTAGCTGCACCTTCACCAGCTACCCTGCAGTCTACAAAGCCATTCAGACTAGCTGCACCTTCACCAGCTACCCTGCAGTCTACAAAGCCATTCAAACTAGCTGCACCTTCACCAGCTACCCTGCAGTCTACAAAGCCATTCAGACTAGCTGCACCTTCACCAGCTACCCTGCAGTCTACAAAGCCATTCAGACTAGCTGCTCCTTCACCAGCTACCCTGCAGTCTACAAAGCCATTCAGACTAGCTGCACCTTCACCAGCTACCCTGCAGTCTACAAAGCCATTCAGACTAGCTGCACCTTCACCAGCTACCCTGCAGTCTACAAAGCCATTCAGACTAGCTGCACCTTCACCAGCTACCCTGCAGTCTACAAAGCCATTCAGACTAGCTGCACCTTCACCAGCTACCCTGCAGTCTACAAAGCCATTCAGACTAGCTGCTCCTTCACCAGCTACCCTGCAGTCTACAAAGCCATTCAAACTACCTGCACCTTCACCAGCTACCCCTGCAGTCTACAAAGCCATTCAGACTAGCTGCACCTTCACCAGCTACCCTGCAGTCTACAAAGCCATTCAGACTAGCTGCACCTTCACCAGCTACCCTGCAGTCTACAAAGCCATTCAAACTAGCTGCTCCTTCACCAGCTACCCTGCAGTCTACAAAGCCATTCAGACTAGCTGCTCCTTCACCAGCTACCCTGCAGTCTACAAAGCCATTCAGACTAGCTGCACCTTCACCAGCTACCCTGCAGTCTACAAAGTCATTCAAACTAGCTGCACCTTCACCAGCTACCCTGCAGTCTACAAAGCCATTCAGACTAGCTGCTCCTTCACCAGCTACCCTGCAGTCTACAAAGCTATTCAGACTAGCTGCACCTTCACCAGCTACCCTGCAGTCTACAAAGCCATTCAGACTAGCTGCACCTTCACCAGCTACCCTGCAGTCTACAAAGCCATTCAGACTAGCTGCACCTTCACCAGCTACCCTGCAGTCTACAAAGCCATTCAGACTAGCTGCTCCTTCACCAGCTACCCTGCAGTCTACAAAGCCATTCAGACTAGCTGCTCCTTCACCAGCTACCCTGCAGTCTACAAAGCCATTCAGACTAGCTGCTCCTTCACCAGCTACCCTGCAGTCTACAAAGCCATTCAGACTAGCTGCACCTTCACCAGCTACCCTGCAGTCTACAAAGCCATTCAGACTAGCTGCTCCTTCACCAGCTACCCTGCAGTCTACAAAGCCATTCAGACTAGCTGCACCTTCACCAGCTTACCTGCAGTCTACAAAGCCATTCAGACTAGCTGCTCCTTCACCAGCTACCCTGCAGTCTACAAAGCCATTCAGACTAGCTGCTCCTTCACCAGCTACCCTGCAGTCTACAAAGCCATTCAGACTAGCTGCTCCTTCACCAGCTACCCTGCAGTCTACAAAGCCATTCAGACTAGCTGCTCCTTCACCAGCTACCCTGCAGTCTACAAAGCCATTCAGACTAGCTGCTCCTTCACCAGCTACCCTGCAGTCTACAAAGTCATTCAAACTAGCTGCACCTTCACCAGCTACCCTGCAGTCTACAAAGCCATTCAGACTAGCTGCTCCTTCACTAGCTTTGAGAACACTTTCATGATCAATCATTATAAAACATATCATAGATATTATGAAATAGACCAATCTGCACAACGACTACTTTCACTGTCTTTCACTATATTTTGATGAGAATACTTTTCTACTTTTACTTGAGGAACATTTTCAATGCAGGACTTTTACTTTTGGTACTTTAAATATATTTTGAATACTTTTGATAATACCTTAGTACTTTTACTAAGTAACATTTTGATTGGAGGACTTTTACATGTAACAGAGTATTGACTCTGGTAGGCTGCTTCTACTTTTACTAAAGTACAAGATCTGAGTAGCCTACTTCTCAACCTCTGCTGGTAGTTCTATTAGTTAGAAGGTGGTTGTGAATACTTCTTCATCCAGTAATAAAGGATGAGAGTAATTATTCTTAATTTCCCTTACCATATACTTTTCATTTTATGAGTGGAGTTCCTTCAGGCTATAGGAATAATTCTGAAGTGCAGTTTAAAGGACATGAGGAGTCCTCGCCCCGCAGATTGAGAACCACATGTCAGACTGACAGTGAGGTGCTCCATCACAGGGCGGACACCATGTTCCTCTGTATGAATGTGTTCTTAGCCGAGAGCTCTGCGGTGCCACAGGCACAGTCGTGACTCGTTTGCATAGATACCGTCCCTGCTTCCGGTCCTTTTTTTATAACTTGTCGCTGTGCATATATTGCAAGTGAACTTTTACTTCCTTGTACACAGATAGAGGAACTGGCCGGTTTGCGGCTGGCCTTTTTGTCAACACTCTACATCCTCTGCAGCTCCTTTCATGACTTTCAAACCATGATCAGATAGAAAAGAAGCGGCAACAGAGCTGAAGGACCACCTCACACAGGTCAGACTTTACTTTGTTATATCACAATGATAAGTGAGCAGCAGCGGGTCAACTGCTGCTGCTGGAACCGTTCGAAAAGAGGAGAGAAAACCCGCAGCATGTGTGTGTGTGTGTGTGTGTGTGTGTGTGTGTGTGTGTGTGTGTGTGTGTGTGTATGTATGTGTGTAGTAGGCTACTACCGGTTCCAACGGAGTCGGAGGTTTGCTGGTTTCCCCATCACACTCACGATCTATCCTCACATGTTGCTGTGGCCTAATGCTGAATACGGATTTTGAAAGTAACTGAGTACATTTAATTAAGTACTACACTTAAGTACAATTTTAAGGGACATGTACTTTAGTTGAGTATTTCCATTTGATGGTACTTTCTTCTTCTACTCCACTACAATTCAGAGGTAAATGGTGTACTTTTACTCCACTACATTTATTGAATACAGGTAGTTACTTTACAGATGTGGATGAATGATGTGAAATATAATCAAGTGTTAAATCAGACTTTAGTTCCACCTGGAGTAAATCCACAAGCTACCCTGCAGTCTACAAAGTCATTCAAACTAGCTGTGTAGAAAACATTTATATATTTATTTCTTAAAGGTGACCTATCATGCTATATTTGAAACATATATTGTAGGGCCATACCTATATAAAGTATATACATATATTTGTTCAAAATACCAAACAGATCCTGCATTTTGGCCATGCCTCATTACGCTCTATTTGCTCTTTCCAGCCCTGTTTTTGCAGGGGGCTGATTCTGTGAGATGCAGCTGACCACGCCCCCCTGCAGGAGAGGGGAGTTGGCAGTTACTTTGGCATTAGGGCAGGGATATCTAGATACTTTCCAAGGATTGACATAATTAATTGTGCTACTTTTAAAGCAAGCAACGATGTTTTCAAATCTGTAATTAAAAAGCTCCTCAAAAACACTATCGAAGCAGTTCCTGCCACTGCTACGTTAGTTCAAACAGTAACAACGGACTATTTTTCTTAGCGGATGCATGTCAATTTAAATCAATAAATACAACTATTTTTTAAATCAATAAAATCATTTTCTAAATCCATAAAAGCATTTCAATTAATATTGGGAGTCATGTCATTACTTTGTTGATAATGTGGCCATGTAATAAGCGGGATAATGTGCAGCGACTTGGTCATTATGGGGAAAAGAACACCGACAGGCTGATCAGGAGGCCGACGCGAAGCAGGCTCCTTCGCGTCGGCCTCCTGATCAGCCTGTCGGTGTTCTTTTCACCAGCGTCGCTGCACATTATCCCTTACATATGATTATATAGAGTCATTATTCATTTGTTTTAAAGCAGGAGGTGCAAACGCTTGCCTCAGGGAGGGAGAAAAAGAGCCACAGCGGAGAATAAACAGAAGGGCAACCATGGCAACCATGCAAGGGAAGTCTTCTTCGCTGCTTTTGTGGCAGACTACAGCGCCACTTACAGGCCTGGCATATGTACTACAGTGTCTCCAGCGCTTTCGAGCGGCAATGGCCGGCCGTGGCCCAACCTCTCATTCCCCTGATAGGTGGAGAATTGACCAATAGCCGTAGCGCCACCGTCCTGACGTCAGGACAGTGTTCAAATCTGGATCAGTCTGTATCAGATCCGTTTCAGCCCATTTTTTTTTAGAGATTTGGGTATGGAGGAAAAGAGAGAGGGTTGTATTTTCTGACACTTGGTGAGTTCCCTGGAACACCGGGGACACATATTCATGTATAAAAGACGTACAAAAGTGCATTTTGCATGATAGGTCCCCTTTAAGGTAATTCCCTTTGAACAAAAAGGGCTTGGTATGAATAACCCATTTTACTTAAAGAGGACCTATCATCCAAAATGCACTTTATGATGTCTTTTATACATAAATATGTGTCCCCGGTGTGCCGGGGAACTCACACAGCGTCAGAAAAATAAAACCCTCTCTCTTTTCCTCCGTACCCAAATCTTTTAAAAACAGGGGTACAACGAGCGGATACAGATTTGCTGCCGATCTGTCGTCAAATCGGCAGCGGACACACAGAAAATTGCTATCAGAAACAATGCCTGACGTGTTTTGGACGTAATCTCGTCTTTGTTTACATTAGCAAGCCTCACTAACACTCAGAGCTAACCTGTACTGGAGAGCACATGTGTTTTAAAAAGCAGGACATATAAAAAGGAACTCACCTTGTGGTAAACCCGCAAGAGAAAAAGCATTCGAGCTCCATACTGTTTCAGAAATAATCCTTGATGTGGTTTAGAACAGGATGGCGGAAGAATTCTGATCCGGCGTTAGCTCCGCCTCCTCTTTTTTTTTTTTCAAGCTAAGGACCCAAATTCCACGTTTCTCCAACAGGGCTGCAAAATAGGGGTTTGAGCAGTATGAGGCATGGCTACAATGGGTGAACTGTTTGGTATTTTAAGCAAAAAACTTCACAGACAGTGGCGAGCCGTGACTTTTATACCTAGGCCCACTGACCCCCACCCCTTCCCTCGAAAAAAAAGAAAAAAGAGTTATTACATCACAGCGTATACTTCGGCGGAATATCAAAACAACGGCCCGGGGTGCAAAGCGCATTAATGACAGCATCTCTCTATCACACAAAACAACACCTGTAAATAATCCAATTTGTGTTCTTTGAAATTGAAAAGGATATTGCATTGTGTTACTTTCGTTGCAGTTGTATGTGTTCAGTGTAATTTGGCATGCTTTTATTTTGAAGGTGAGTTTACGCTGTTGGAAGGAAGTTGTCGTTCCTATGGAAACAAGAAAAGCTTCACAGCGGGCGGAACTTGTCATAAAGTCTGCGATAATAAAACCCACCCATTTAGAGGGAAGATATGATTGGTCAATTGTACTGTCATTTGACATTACTCTCTCATTGAGTTACTGTAGCAACTTACTCTCACTCCCTAAGCGTCCAGGAGCGATGTTTGGTCAGTGTCCGTGGCGTCCAGTTGTGACGCTCCTAGGCTCCTTCAGCTTCATAAAGGGACGCAAATAGCTTTCAACTGATTGCAATGTATTCCCATCTGCGGCGGGATTTGACGCTCATGGAAGCACGGCATTCGTTTGTGTCGGCTGCCCTTAAAGGCAATGTGAGCGTCCATTCTCATTGGATAACGGAGAATTGTACACCCGGAAGTAAGTATTCGCCTTACTGTCGATTGATTTTACAGTGATATCTGCACTACTCATCCACTAAAAAACACCAGATTATCCTTGTTAATTACACAACATTGATTGGTTTAAATTGTGTGCAATGCTTTTGTATTTTTCCCCTTCGATTCAGAGAAACAAATATTTTTTCGGAGTAAAGGATGGCAGAAGACACTACACTACCCAGAATCCCCAGCTATCGTTTGGACTACACCATGTGCTCTGTTTGACAAATCCCGTTTTTTTTCACCATTCGTTCCAATGGCTGGCGTCTATGTCACGTGATCTTCAAATTTCTCCCTGCAGAAAAAAAAAACATGGCCGAACTTCGTTTTATTCTTGGTGGAAAATGCCTATTTTAAAGTTAGTTTGGCCATTAAAATGCGTTTTGATGTCATTTGATGCGAGAAATATGAGTTGTTATTTCAGATTATGTGTGCAGTGGATGTACATGATCTTTAGTTTGCTAGTTATTACGAAGATTACTTCAGGAAATTGCGTCCATAGAACGTTTTCATTGTTACCAAGGTGGTTGCTAGGGACGCTGCTATCGATATTATTTCTGTTATGTTGTGTAACTGTTTAATGGTGTTATCTTTATTGCTACCCCCTTCCCCGTCACTGTATAGTGTTGATCCACAGCGCAAACATATTAGTTTAACAAAATCCGCATCTAAAGATAGCCTTATAGCGTTATTTTCCCCTGTGCAATTCCAGTCTCACATCTCACAGCACATCGTCATTAACAAATACCGGAAACAGACCGAAAACATTTAAAAAAAATAAAATAATACTTTATTCCGAGTGTGCTCTTTGAAAGTCATCACATAACGGCATTGTAATACACGGTTCGGCTGCATTAAATATTACATACCTGCCGTAGTTATGTATTTATAGAGCCCTGATGAGAAGACTTCTAGACAAACATGAGGAACTGAAAACGTGACGTGGATCATAAATATATCGGCCATTAAACAACATCTTACATTTCTTTTCACACAATACGTCTCCTTGCAGTATCAACACTGATTCGGCTGACTTTTATATTTGATCCAATTGGTAGATAGGCTGTATTTACACCATAAAGGTGCACAGCTGATATAATGGGACACCTAGTGGTTAAAGCATGTTATTGAATTTCATTATTTTTATTATTAGATATTAATAGGATCCCTATAAAGTATATTCATTACTCGTTATTCTCTACTAATAGTTAATTAAAGACTGTATATAATGACTATTTTGCACATCCCTTTCAAGATTTCAAGATTTTCTAAGGTTTATTGACATATCATATAGGCCTACACAACTACGGTGTAGTTATGCATTGAATGAAAAACTTGGGTCGCAGGTTCCTCAATAGTGCATTACAAGACTATCAATATTTGTGCATACCTCCAGCAATGTTAACTATGTTGAAGCACTTATTTTAACTGATATTATAATGTATTATACTCTTATAAGATGTATGTAGATATTTAATCTCCGGCCTTGTCAGGTATTGAACAATCAATAAATAAAGAACACAGAATTGTTAAATATAAAACACAGAATTTGTGTGATTATACTAAATGATTTACAAATAAACACCACTGCATATTTACAACTGTACACATGGTGATGTAACGCAAATGTTCCAACTTGGGATCATTCAAATCCAGTTTTGGACAGTCTGCCGTGGTTCCATCCCATTTCAAGTGCTGTTCGAGGCTCATCACGGGTTTGTCAAACAGAGCACATGGTGTAGTCCAAACGATAGCTGGGGATTCTGGGTAGTGTAGTGTTCTGCCATCCTTTACTCCGAAAACATATTTGTTTCTCCGAATCGAAGGGGAAAAATACAAAAGCATTGCACACAATTTAAACCAATCAATGTTGTGTAATTAACAAGGATAATCTGGTGTTTTTTAGTGGATGAGTAGTGCAGATATCACTGTAAAATCAATCGACAGTAAGGGGAATACTTACTTCCGGGTGTACAATTCTCCGTTATCCAATGAGAATGGACGCTCACATTGCCTTTAAGGGCAGCCGACACAAACGAATGCCATGCTTCCATGAGCGTCAAATCCCGCCGCAGATGGCAATACATTGCAATCAGTTGAACGCTATTTGCGTCCCTTTATGATGCTGAAGGAGCCTAGGAGCGTCACAACTGGACGCCACGGACACTGACCAAACATCGCTCCTGGACGCTTAGGGAGTGAGAGTAAGTTGACTGTAGCGGGCCCTCTGTGAATTTACAGCAGGACCACCAATCAGCTCCTATCTTCACAGTTACTTGCAGAGACGGCTAAAGGAGCTTCTTTCATTTAACCCTTCACATTCCAACAGAAACTGAACAGGCAGATTCGAAGAATTTATTTCTGTGGAAATGTTTTTTTAATTACAATTAAATCAAGTTATTTTGGTAAAACTAATGAAAAATATAACAAAAAAAAAATATATATATTTTTAATGTTTTTAAATATTATTTTGTAGAATATCTTAGGACTTCAGAGGGCCTGAGGGCCGTGACGGCTCGCCACTGTTCACAGACATGTTTTGGCCCTACAATATATTTTTCCAATATAGCATAATAGGTCCACTTTAATATTTAATAAAACTCCACATTTATATACTGTATGTTGTATCAGTTATAAATGTGTTGATCCATTACAAATAAAATGCAGTCTAATATAAATACATGCATAATTTAATATAGTTTTAATGTTGAACTACTGAAGTGTTTTGTTTTGTTGTTAAATCATAATGTAAATGTAAATGAGAGGTGGAAGTACATTTACTCTAAACTGAAGTACCATTTTGGGATACTTGTTATGTATTTCCATTTTATGTTACTTTACAATCCACTTCATTTATGTGACAGCTAAAGTGACTTGTAATTTAAAGCAGATTAAAAAAGAGAAGTATACATTAGCAGTTTAATGATGATATATTATTGTAGGTTAAGCTGCCCAGCAGTCTGTATTATAAAGTTGTTTCAATGTACCCTGCATTACTAACTGCAACAGTGTGATGTTCACATTAAGGCATATCAAATATGACTTAATAGTAAGATTGGATTATGAGTACTTTTACTTTTGCTTTAGTTGAATGCATGACTTGTACTTCAATGTGTAACCTTTTGAACAACAATGTTCTACATCCAGAGTAAGCACTAATTTATTATATGTTTTGTGGACAGCCCTGGCCCAATTCAACCCCTGGTTATAATCCTGTCTCTAATATCTATTTTTTTGTCAGTATAAAAACCTGTCGGAAACCAACAGCTAATAGCTAACAACCAACAGCTAATAGCTAACAGCTTCCAACCAACAGCTAACAGCTAACAGCTTCCAACCAACAGCTAACAGCTAACAGCTAACAGCTTCCAACCAACAGCTAACAGCTAACAGCTTCCAACCAACAGCTAACAGCTTCCAACCAACAGCTAACAGCTAACAGCTTCCAACCAACAGCTAACAGCTTCCAACCAACAGCTTCCAACCAACAGCTAACAGCTAACAGCTTCCAACCAACAGCTAACAGCTCTAACAACCTCTTATAGCCAGAGCTCAAGTACTGTTTGTGTGCTCATTGTATTAAAGACCCTGAAGTTAATAGATAATTTCCATCGTGTTTAATCAATGGTATCATTGAAAAGGTTTGTACTAAAATGACCTCTGCTTTAACCTTTTGGCTGGTGAAATTAACATTGAAATGTTGTTAGAGCTGCATTAATCAGTTTTTGGCCATAAGAAGCCACAACACACGGAGATACACAACATTCCTGACGTGTTTATTGTCCTATCTTTTTATTATGGGGGGGGGGGGGGGGGGGGGGGGGGGGGGGGGGGGGGGGGGGAAGTGTGCTTGAATTTTGACTTGAGCCGCCCCTTATAGATACTGTCTTGTTACGTTAGCGAGCCGGATCATTTGGCACGGCTCTCTTATGGCGCGTTTCCACTGCAGGCCTCGCTCGGCCTCGCTCGGTTTGGTTAGGCCTTATTAGGCTCGGCTCACTTTAATGCTGCGCTTCCATTACAGTTTAGGAACTGGGGTAGTTACTATAGTAAAGCAGTGTAGGCGGAGCCGTGACGTCATCTTCAATGAGCGCCCCAAAAAACAACACAGCCGTTAGCTCTTAGTACTCAGAGCTCACAGCTCCTCATATCTGTTCAGAAACTAGACAGAAGCTAAACAAGAACAAACCACAGACTGACTGACTGTGTCATGGAGAATACAGTCGCTGGTTTCTTTATGTCTGTATAGGCCGTTGTTGTGAGTGTGGACGGTCGGAGCATATATAACGTTAGCTTAGCCAAGCTCCATTTAGAAAGCACGCATTTTAAAGGGTGTTTCTCTGCCGTCTGTCTGCAGACTTGTCAAAGCATTAATTCATGGTTTTTACTAACCGGTATCAGTATGTTGTTACTTCGGCATCATTTTTGAAACTTGTATTACAATTAAATCACGGTCAAATATGTTCATCTTGTTGTAATTGTAGCCCCCTTGCCAGCGATTCTCTCTCTAGTTTAGCATACTCAGCCCGACTCAGCCTGGTTGTTCCTGGCCCTAGAACCACGATTTAGTCGGGCCAGAAAAAAGGTGAAAAAGTAGCCCCGGGCCAAAACTAGGCCAAGTGGAAACGCAACCAAAAACGGGCCCCGCACGGCTCGGCACGCTTAAAGCGACTTACCCGCTGCAGTGGAAACGCGCCATTAAAGCGCCAGCTGTTTTGGCTCCCAAACGGCTCTTCATGTTACCACAGTTTACCACGGAGCCTCAGTTTCGCCGCTGCGAGGCTTATGGCGTTATATTTGTGCCTCTATCCTGAGCACGCAATGGAACATGTTGAGCATAGGAAATGCTATTGAGCGTGCACTTGAACATTTTTGAGCACAGAGAAATATATTTTCTCTCATAAAACTCCTGCTCTGTGCGCAAGCAGACCACTGCACACGCTCTCTCTCCCCCACTCGCTCGACCTCTCCAGCCTGTGCGCGCTCGGCTTTGCCCGCACTCGCTCAAGTTGTCACCAAGCCCCCAGGAAGTGCGCCGGAGTCTGATGAGAATATTCGTGCTGGTCAAACGGCGGTACTACACTTCCTTTAGGTTGCTGGGCCCGGAAACACTTTTTCCCATTGACTTACATTGGGAAAGAATGGTCTGTAACTCGTTGGATAATTTTTTTTAAACTAAATAAACTACCCAGTATGAACACTTGTATAGCCCTTATTAAAAACATTCGTTCCTCAAGTTGTAAAAATGTGCTAATAACGTTATTCTGAGAGTTATTTCCCTCGGCATTATGAACGCGCATCTAACCCACGGGACCGCGCCACCCGGCACGTTCATGTGATGTGACGTGTTCAGTACTACATGAGTTTCTCTTTACCCATGGATGCACAATAACAACGGACCATATCGCCTTACTGCCACGGAGCTGTAATAATGGATATATTGCACATGTTTGCTGTAATTCATCATTTGTAAAATATTATACTACATGGGCTGTATGATGTAAATCTTGTACCGTAAATGTTGTATTAAATAAAGTTAATATTACCGACGTAGATTAACGTCCCTGTAGCTTCTTATTGCACTTGCAATTTTAGTTACTTGTGGGCTACTTAATATGAATAATCACAGTTACTATCCTTTTACTCCATCACATTTCAAAAAGAAATAGGCTATTGTTATTTTAACTCCACCACAGTAATCCATCATCAGCTTTACTTTTTAGATAAAGTTTTAACTCACAATTGATCATAACAGGCTTCAACATATACATTTTTATATATTACCAAGTGTTTTCATGTACAACCCACACAAGTATCATGCTAAATGAAGCTCTGTTGCTTGGATATCACTAGATCCTGATGTCAGCGTAATATAAAAGTACATAACGATTGATGTGTAACTTAGCATAATTTACTAGCTAGCCGCTAGCTGCTAACTGCCGCCTCGTTAATATAAATCCAGTACCATGCTGTCATGAACGCGCGGTACTGTTACGTGTACGCAAATTCACGTGCTTAATGTGAACGAGCCTTTTGGGCGGCGTGGTTAAAGTTGCGCATGCTCTATGAGTGCACATACTTCTCAGGCATGCCGGGTAATCTGTGACGTTTCGCTCTCTCAAAAGTTGGGCCATTTTGTCATCATGCGCTATTGAGCAACTCTCATAGGAATGAATGAGGCCCCGCCTCCCACGCTGTATCCAGTTCTTATTATACATCCATGGTTGTCACAGCGTTCCAAATGTGCCACAAAACCGACCAATCGAAGAACTCGAGAAGGTCAATTTTGATTGGCTGGTCGTCTCCAATCATATCTTCTATCTGAGATGAGAGAGGGATTTTCGGTTGCCATCAGACTGTTGACGTTCTTATTACACATCTATCGTTGACATTTACAGGACATGACAGACTCGAATGAAGAGAATAGCACGCCACAGTGTCAGGTGAGTTATACATTTCTAGTTTTCTGATATCACGTTATTGTTTGCAATGCCTGAGTTTGCTAGCCGGCAACATAGCTATAGGGGTAGTTTAAGCAAACCGCTAACAAACCGTAGCCTACATGTACATGAACCCTTCTGAGGTATTGATTACTTGCTGTAAGCATTAGAGGTGGCAGAATGACAAAACATGTTTCTCTCTCTATCACAATTTTGGGTTGACCAGAACCTGGACCAACTTCTGTTTCCTGTTCTACAATGGGCATAGGGCTTGTGTTAATTTTCAACCGGACAGATGAGGCTAGGATACCGGATAAAGTTAGCAACACACGTTAACCATGAACAGCCTATTCATCCGTTCTCTTAATGTTATTTCTTCCAACGTTGTGGAATTAGAGAAAAGGGGCTTCTTAACGTGCTTTTATCCGGGGTGGAGGGATTTACATATTAGTTAAATATAACATTGGGGCGTGTGATTGTAGTGGGTGGAGGTGGTGAAATCAGGATATCCATCTTGGAGTTCAAGCTAGTAGTTAACGAATGTTACACAATAATAAGGAAGAGAGCTATTTGTGTGATACATCGCTATTGATATGGATTTAGAGTGCATATTTGAGACTTCTAAACAAAAACGTAACTTATGAGTGAGTGTTTTTAGCAGAGTCATATTATGTCTTTGTGATTCTGTTGATTATTACCTGTCTGTATTATGTTGCAGCTCAGCTGATGTTGGATTGATGGCAAAGGGGGAGGGACTGAAGTGAGAGTGAAAACACAAGGTAAGTTTCAAATAGATCAGCAATTTCCTATCCTATAGGTTGCTAGATGTATCTAACCCTTTCTCCTGTCTCCCTCTCTCAGCACAAGAACCCCAGGGGGATTCAATGGAGCCTGAAGACCTGCAATGAGACCCTCACCCTGCACCTGAGTCTCAACTCCCAGAGCTTTGCAAGCCTCTCCCTGTTCCTTATTTTGATTAAACAGACGTTAAGCTTCCCAATGGTGTGGTCTTTGTTTAGTGAATAATATGATTACCTCACATATGTTGTTGTTGCTGTTGTTGTCTTTTGTTATAGTTAAATTGCTCCTGCTGACTTGAGCCAGCCATTCTTTCCTCCTCTCTGTGTCAGTGGGGAAACCTTACATGTGTACTCCTTTCTCTGAGCGCTTGGAGCATCCCCCGGCAGCACAGCAAACCATAGGGGAGACTATATGCCAGGACAACACGGAGGAAAAGGCACAGACAAACGGCATGATATGCTATTCAATGTTTATTGAATTCCATTTATTTACAATGGATGTTCCTAAAACAACACATTTAACATCATCATCATCATCATCATCATGCTGCTGCTGCTGCTGCTAGCCCTTTGACTCATTGTGCTGTCAGTTGACAATCATTGATAGGCACCTGTCGGTCTCCTGTCCTTTCTGAAAGTCATAAAAATTACATTAGTACTTTAGATTACTTGTGTCCTCAATTACCATGGGATTACTGAAACCACCATGAATTAAAGAAATGGTAGAAATGTATCTAATCAGAATTTTGAAACCTTCCTTGCCTCCCTCTAAATATATCAATACACATTAGGATGTGATGCTCCTGAAGATAATATTTGTCTTAAAGAATTCAAAGCAATAAACAACAGCAACAGGCTCTAACCAAGGCAACGTTAGCCTAACATGTACAGTGGGGCAAAAAAGTATTCAGTCAGCCACCAATTGTGCAAGTTCTCCCACTTAAAAAGATGAGAGAGGCCTGTATTTTCATCCTAGGTACACTTCAACTATGAGAGACAGAATGAGGGGAAAAAAATCGAGAAGGTCACATTGTCTGATTTTTAAAGAATTTATTTGCAAAAAAATTGGAAAATAAGTATTTGGTCAATAAAAAAAAAGTTAATCTCAATACTTTGTTATATACTCTTTGTTGGCAATGACAGAGGTCAAACGTTTTCTGTAAGTCTTCACAAGGTTTTCACTGTTGCTGGTATTTTGGCCCATTCCTCCATGCAGATCTCCTCTAGAGCAGTGATGTTTTGGGGCTGTCGCTGGGCAACACGGACTTTCAACTCCCTCCAAAGATTTTCTATGGGGTTGAGATCTGGAGACTGGCTAGGCCACTCCTGGACCTTGAAATGCTTCTTACGAAGCCACTCCTTCGTTGCCCGGGCGGTGTGTTTGGGATTATTGTCATGTTGAAAGACCCAGCCACGTTTCATCTTCAATGCCCTTGCTGATGGAAGGAGATTGTCACTCAAAATCTCACGATACATGGCTCCATTCATTCTTTCCTTTACGCGGATCAGTCGTCCTGGTCCCTTTGCAGAAAAACAGCCCCAAAGCATGATGTCTCCACCCCCATGTTTCACAGTAGGTATGGTGTTCTTTGGATGCAACTCAGCATTCTTTCTCCTCCAAACACGTCTAGTTGAGTTTTTACCAAAAAGTTCTATTTTGGTTTCATCTGACCATATGACATTCTCCCAATCCTCTTCTGGATCATCTAAATGCTCTCTAGCAAACTTCAGACGGGCCTGGACTTGTACTGGCTTAAGCAGGGGGACACGTCTGGCACTGCAGGATTTGAGTCCCTGGCGGCATAGTGTGTTACTGATGGTAGCTTTTGTTACTTTGGTCCCAGCTCTCTGCAGGTCATTGACTAGGTCCCCCCGTGTGGTTCTGGGATTTTTGCTCACCGTTCTTGTGATCATTTTGACCCCACGGGGTGAGATCTTGCGTGGAGCCCCAGATCGAGGGAGATTATCAGTGGTCTTGTATGTCTTCCATTTTCTAATAATTGCTCCCACAGTTGATTTCTTCACACCAAGCTGCTTACCTATTGCAGATGCAGTCTTCCCAGCCTGGTGCAGGTCTACAATTTTGTTTCTGGTGTCCTTTATGAACCATCCAGATCTCTCAGGTCTTCAGGGACTGGTCAGCTTTCTGTCCCCAGAGTCAGAACTAAACATGGTAAAGCAGCGTTCAGTTATTATGCTCCAAATATCTGGAACAAACTCCCAGAAACCTGCAGGTCCGCTGCAACTCTGACTACGTTTAAATCCAGACTGAAGACTTTTCTTTTTGTCGCTGTTTTTAATTGAACTATTCATATCTTAGACTGCACAGTAACTTTTATCCATGTATTTTTTCTTTTAATGTTTATTTTATTCGCTTTTCTTTTTAATGATTTTAAATGCCATCTTCTTAATGTCTTTCATTTTTTGTAAAGCACTTTGAATTGCCTTGTGTTGAAAAGTGCTATATAAATAAACTTGCCTTGCCTTGGCTTGCCTTTGACAGCTCTTTGGTCTTGGCCATAGTGGAGTTTGGAGTGTGATGGTTTGAGGTTGTGGACAGGTGTCTTTTATACTGATAACGAGTTCAAACAGGTTACATTAATACAGTTAACAAGTGGAGGACAGAGGAGGCTCTTAAAGAAGAAGTTACAGGTCTGTGAGAGCCAGAAATCTTGTTTGTTTGTAGGTGACCAAATACTTATTTTACCGAGGAATTTACCAATTAATTCATTAAAAATCCTACAATGTGATTTCCTGGATTCTTTCCCCCCATTCTGTCTCTCATAGTTGAAGTGTACCTAGGATGAAAATTACAGGCCTCTCATCTTTTTAAGTGGGAGAACTTGCACAATTGGTGGCTGACTAAATACTTTTTTGCCCCACTGTATATGTTAACAGGTAAGATAGCTGTTCACACTATGTATATTTTCTACTTTCTACATTGTAAAGCTATGTTATTTCTATTTAAGATGTTTACATTTTCGATTGTTTAATTCTAGTCTTTTAACTGTCTAATGTACAATGCCTTGTCTTTTGCTGCTGCAGCGAAAACATTTCCCCAATTGGTATCAATAAAGTACTTCTTATTTTATATTAATCCTCAAATATTAGCACATTTTACTTTAAAAAAACAAACAAACACATTGTTGTAACTACATACACATATCGATATGTTGTATACATATTGCAAATCAAAACCTTTATTGACCACTAACTACCAAAAATTGCATTTCTATCCTGTTATTAATGCATTCAAATCGTGATTCAAATGGCCCGCCACGAACTTCCGGGAACTTTCTGAGTCTCTCTGAACCACGTGATGATCAAGCATTTTGGACTTCCGCTGTCGCAACTCTTCTCTCTACGTGGCGCTGGACCAACCAATCAGAATTGACCTTCTCGAGTTCTCCGATTGGTTGGTTTTGTGGCACATTTGTAACGCTGTCACAACTTGAGCGAGTGCAGGCAAAGCTGAGCGTGCACAGGCTGGAGAGGTCGAGCGAGCGGGGGAGAGAGTGCGTGCAGCGGTCTGCTTGCGCACGGAGCAGGAGTTTTATGAGAGAAAATATATTTCTCTGTGCTCAAAAATGTTCAAGTGCGCGCTCAATAGCATTTTCTATGCTCAACATGTTTCATTGCGTGCTCAGGATAGAGGCACAAATATAACGCCATAGAGGCTCTGGTGCTCGCAGCTCACGCGCGTGCTCCACTAGCACGGCTCATCGCATCCAAATCGCGCACGTTCTGTGTTGTCCTGTAGCAGACACCGCCGATGTCGGGGAAACGATCTTCAATACTCCGAAAAGAATCCCACCAGACTCCTTTGCCCCTCCAACAGAGGGATGTCCTTGTCCTTTTTCCTTTTCGTTATTTCAAGCGATAAAAACTCTTGATCTTCTCTTGAATTATTAATATTTTTGGACACCCTCGGCTCGAGTTCAGGGCGTCCCGAGCTGAATAAGGGCGTCAAAAGACGGCAAGACGCCCTCCTGGCGGAAACGCTGTTGACAGACATTGAGCACTATAATTGGTCATTCTGAGTCATCTTTCTGAGACAGCGTATAGAGAGGCGAAGTCCTGCCCTTCTACTTCCGCCCCATGGGACCTTATTTCGGAAGTCAATGGAGAGAGAAAGATTATCTTTCGATCCGGTTTGAATTGTGCCACGAATTACACATATGATGTTTGTCAATCTTAAAAAATAATTTCCATGTCAAAAAAGTCACAGTTTGTCAAAAGATACACAACTAGAAAGACTACAAATCCCAGAGTCGCGTACATTAACGTTACACATTACACTCGTGTTACTCACTGAAACCTTGTAAAGCCGGTCCTGCATGCTAGCTCTCACGGAACCGACTAACTCCCCTTGTGTGTACAGTTCTCAACATGGCCAGACTTGGAGTGATTTTCACCTCTTTTAATACCTTTTGCCTCATTCTGAAAGAAAGAGGTGAAATGTGCCAACGTGACGGCCATCTTGGTGTTGGTGACGTGTGTTAGACCAGAGTTGTAGTTCATTGAGCGTTTCACACAAAAAAATGTGTTACTTCACAGTTTTACGACACATTTTAATTTTTTTGACTTGCAAAATGATCTTCAAAATGGACAAACATCATATGTGTAATTCGTGGCACAATTCAAACGGGATCGAAAGATAATCTTTCTCTCTCCATTGACTTCAATACATAATTTTTCCGAAATAAGGTCCCTTGGAGGTCCACCAGAAGGGGAGGGACTTCGCCTCTCTATTAGGGCAACATTTGGTAAAACTTTTTTTAAACAAAAAGATCTGAGCTATTTTAGTTTTTTTCTGGTAGAGGAACCACATGGCTTCACTTTCCAACGTTGGAACGACCTTATCAGAGAATCCATTGGTAAACAGTGAATGCCAACACACATTTTAGTGAGGAGGTCTAATAGTATGCACAGGGATATTCTTGCATCTGTCTATTACGTTGTCCTCATCCAATAATATAGTATTTGCTTGTGTGTCTTTTCACAGTGCTAAATCTGATAGGAAAGTATAAATTGTAGGCCTGTTAACATTAACGTGTTAACGCTTGCTATTCATCTTGAATCCTTAACGTGTTAAATAAATAATTACCGGTAATGCAAATAATCACATGACCAAGCTTGATCCCAACTTCCTCCCATAATTCCTGGGCAGATTTTAACCATAAATGGCATGGCAGCGAAAGGCAAATAGAGTAGAGGGACTGACACAAACTACATGTGCTGCACTGACTGGCCCTCCTCAAAATACAAGTAAATACTGGTATTTTTAACTTAAACGCAATTAAAACAATTATATATAGGGCAAGCATCTGCATGTTTTGTGTGAGGGGGTTGATCCAACCTCGTAAAACAAAGCCATGTGGTTCCTTGACAAATACAAAACAAGTTTTTCTCATACATTTAATGGGAGTTCTTCTCTTTTTATGACTTTAAAGTGTATAGCTTCAAGTCATTTGTTTTTTTATAATAAATGTGAATCTTTAATGTCCAAAAAATATTTTTCTCAGAATATCATCCCCTTGCCTTAATTGTTCTGTATGAAAGTTAATCCAATATTTAGTATCCTTTCATCTCTTTCGCACTCACAGTCTGTCTTAATGTTCTTGTGTGTGTTTGATTGTGTGCATGTGCGTGCTATTTGCATCGTACCCCCCTGTGCTGAAAAGAGAAACAGTATTCTTGTACTTAAGTACCGTACTTTGTTACTATCCAACCCTGGTATTTGGGTTGTACTGGTGTATACAGTATGAGTGATTGTTCCTGTGTGTATCTCAGGACACATTAACAGAACATCATGTTAGTGTTCAGCACACAGGATCATCACATCCTTATTTCATGTACACACAGGTTTACCTGAGGCAGCTGGTGTGTGTTTGCGTGACATACAGTGTGTGAGGTAGTGATGCAGTATCAGGAAACCTCCGCTCTGAATAATGCTGCAGTGATCTCAGAGGGACAGTCCCTGCAGGGTAAAGGTCTCTGCCGGGGAAACAGTGGAACAGTGGTGTGATAAGGTCCGTTAATCATTAATTTCCATACAAAACATTCAAGAATGTGTTTTGGTTTTTGTGATTCAGGTTTAAAAATACTATATAAAAAATATAAAACATATTGTATATTATATTCCATTTAAAAATATATTTCAGTGTAGAAAAGGCAGACAATGAATATTAACACTACACATTATGCTATGTTAAAACTTTATATAATGATATGGATCAGAGCAGTTCTCTAATATATCTAAAAATAAAGAAAGGGGTATATTTCAACAATTTTCTAAACATACGTATGGCCTTATAATTGGTTCTTACTTGCCTATATTCCACAATATTCCTTTTATTTTAAATACAAATATATAAGAAAATGTAATGTTTATCTCAAATGTAATCCAACAGCAATCCAGTGTCTCTGTGTTGTTTTGATATCTCTCCGGTCAGATATTGACCTTCAACTCTCCCCTCATCTGTGTGCCCACACTATTTCTAACTCACGTCTTTATGACATCATCTTACACCATCACTGCACTACAAAGCCCTAATTCGTTTCAGTCATAAAAAATGCACTGTTGCATAGGGAGCCGTATTTTCATTGACACACATCTGCTGTAAGGCTCATGACAGTATCCATAGCAACAATCGTACATTCAAGGTAATCCCATTCCATCCTTATTTTTACCAATGCCTATACTTTTCCGCTCAAAATCTTCAAGAATTGAACTGTTGGAATGAAATGAATGATTGACATAGAGAATAAGTAAGTGAATGGAAATGAGGAAAAGAGAGTGATTATAATATCATGAAGTGAAGTAGAGAGAGAGCACGGTCACAATAACGTGTATTTCAGAGCTCTAACATCGCATTTGAAATGATTAGCTCTTGCGTACGTGGGGGAAAGTATGTGATATTTCTGCGGACCCTCAGCTGAAGGGGGAGGGCCCACAATCCAAACATCCCTGGAACAAACAGAGGTATACCATTTCCATTTCAAATTTGAACGGGAAATTGTTTTGTGATGGAGTTCATTTACCTAAAGACAATGTGACTGACCATGACGTTGTAATTCTGCGGCTTAAGCACTCTTGTTCTGGGCTTGGGTTTGGGACTTGTCCGTATTTTTATTGTAAAACTTGAACCGTTTTACAGTGGGTTTTGACTTCATGGAAGTTAATTGTAACATTTTGGTCGTCTCAAATTGTCTTCAGCAGCGTTCACTTGTACTTTGCTCCACCGTCCACAAAAAGACCAAGAGGGTGATGATTGAAATGTTAAATGAAATTCTGTAGTTCACAAAACAATGAGTGACTGAACAGTGTCTATATCTACACTGAACAAAAATATAAATGCAACACTTTTGTTTTTGCTCCCATTTTTCATGAGATGAACTCAAAGATCTAAAACATTTTCTATATACACAAAATAACCATTTCTCTCAAATATTGTTCACAAATCTGAAAACATCTGTGATAGTGAGCACTTCTCCTTTGCCGAGATAATCCATCCCACCTCACAGGTGTGGCATATCAAGATGCTGATTAGACAGCATGATTATTGCACAGGTGTGCTTTAGGCTGGCCACAATAAAAGGCCACTCTGAAATGTTCAGTTTTATCACACAGCACAATGCCACAGATGTCGCAAGTTTTGAGGGAGCGTGCAATTGGCATGCTGACAGCAGGAATGTCCACCAGAGCTGTTGCCAGTGAATTGAATGTTCATTTCTCTACCATAAGCCGTCTCCAAAGGCGTTTCAGAGAATTTGGCAGTACATCCAACCGCCTCACCACACCAGCCCAGGACCTCCACATCCAGCATGTTTACCTCCAAGATCGTCTGAGACCAGTAGCGTGGCGTGGGAAAAAAATTAGGGGAAGCCAATAATACGTCCTTTCTTTTGGGTCGGGGGTGTGGTGGTCATAATAACGTAACCAGATGAGTGATTACAGCACCCGGTATCATTTTACACACATTTGTATCATACAGATGCAGGACTTACACACCCCTGTTATCTAACCGACAGGTCCGCACGCACTCTCCAGCCGAAACTCTAATAAGCATTCATTCACAAACTAAATCAGGAGACCTTTAACGTTTTACGTCCGATTCGCTCCTTTTTTCCTCTCTGTACACAGCTCCAGTTTGGGCATCGGCCTGTCATCAGATTTTATTTGTTGTTGCTGCTGTAGCGGAAGTTTAGTACAATTATTTTTGAGTAAATACTCCAAATCTTCATTCTCAATCTCTCCATTTTTTTTCACCAAGGGAAGCCAATTTCGGCTGGCCTCCTCTCGCAGCAGAGTGCAATCTACTGTTTCACCATAACATCTAGAGGGGGGCTGTTTCACTCTTTGTAAAATACTCATTGAGAATGGGGGAGAGACGGGCCGGCAGCAACACACAACAAAGAATTTCCGAAACTAAACTAAGTGTTTTTATTTATTTATTAAAATTATAACTACACTCCGAAAAAACAGGGGAAGCCTGGCTTCCCTTGGCCTCCAGGAAAAAACGCCAATGTCTGAGACCAGCCACTCGGACAGCTGCTGCAACAATCGTTTTGCATAACCAAAGAATTTCTGCACAAACTGTCAGAGACCGTCTCAGGGAAGCTCATCTGCATGCTCGTCGTCCTCATCGGGGTCTCGACCTGACTCCGGTTCGTCGTCGTAACCCACTTGAGTGGGCAAATGCTCACATTCGATGGCGTCTGGCACGTTGGAGAGGTGTTCTCTTCACGGATGAATCCCGGTTTTCACTGTTCAGGGCAGATGGCAGACAGCATGTGTGGCGTCGTGTGGGTGAGCGGTTTTCTGATGTCAATGTTGTGAATCGAGTGGCCCATGGTGGTGGTGGTATGGGCAGGCGTATGTTATGGACGACGAACACAGGTGCATTTTATTGATGGCATTGTGAATGCACAGAGATACCGTGACGAGATCCTGAGGCCCATTGTTGTGCCATTCATCCACGACCATCACCTCATGTTGCAGCATGATAATGCACGGCCCCATGTTGCAAGGATCTGTACACAATTCCTGGAGGCTGAAAACATCCCAGTTCTTGCATGGCCAGCATACTCACCGGACATGTCACCCATTGAGCATGTTTGGGATGCTCTGGATTGGCGTATACGACAGCGCGTTCCAGTTCCTGCCAATATCCAGCAACTTGGCACAGCCATTGAAGAGGAGTGGACCAACATTCCACAGGCCACAATCAACAACCTGATCAACTCTATGCGAAGGAGATGTGTTGCACTGCGTGAGGCAAATGGTGGTCACACCAGATACTGACTGGTTTTCAGACCCCCCCAGACCCCCCCAATAAAGCAAAACTGCACGTTTCAGAGTGGCCTTTTATTGTGGCCAGCCTAAGGCACACCTGTGCAATAATCATGCTGTCTAATCAGCATCTTGATATGCCACACCTGTGAGGTGGGATGGATTATCTCGGCAAAGGAGAAGTGCTCACTATCACAGATTTTTCAGATTTGTGAACAATATTTGAGAGAAATGGTTATTTTGTATTTATAGAAAATGTTTTAGATCTTTGAGTTCATCTCATGAACAATGGGAGCAAAAACAAAAGTGTTGCATTCATATTTTTGTTCAGTGTATATGAAGATGCTGGCCGAACAGTTTGTTGGCTGATATCCTGGTTGCTGTAATGAACATGTGTGTCCTCTTGTTTTATTCACCTTTTTGAGCTGCCTTCACATCTACAGACTATGAATACACTTCAGCTCTTGAAGACTGTAACAGTGATTTGGATTTGGTGTTTGGGCCCTCCATCCTCCTATCAGAACCTTGATGCATGAGCTCAGCTCCTGAGTGTTGTACAGTGTGAAGGACTCAGTGAGGACAGGGGACTGTGAGGTCACTACGAGGCTCACTTTGTGTCTGCACTCTCTTCTCTGAAATGTTCATGTGCACATTGGTGTGCAGGGTTTGAGGTCATCTGGTGTGGAAACAGTGGAGAAGATGTGGCAAGTCTGAGTCAGCGTCATAACACTGCTGGGTTTTAGACAAGCTGTGTCAAAAACCCAACAAAACAAATCACAAATATATATAACATTGCTGACCGCCAAAAGTTACATTTTGGCTTTATCACATTTTCATGAAAATATGTGGATGTATAAGACCCCCTGGGACCCGGGCTGATTCCAATATGTCAGCCATACCAAAACAAAAGTCTAGTAACCTGTGTGGTTCATTATTACCTAAAAGAGTAGTTATATAAGAAGTCCATTTCTCTAGAGTTCTTTAAAGTCAATTGTTGAACATGACAAAATGTCCCCGCTTGCTAACATGCTTCCATTGCCACGATGTTAGAAGACTGGGGAAAACCCTTATGGTGTATTAAGCCCCAGAAGCAAAGAGGTGGTTATGGGGGAGCCTTTCATACAAACAGTTTTCAAAGTTGGAAAGTTGGAATAACTTCAGTTACTAACCCTATCCTAACCAGTTATCTTCATTAGTTTATTTGAATGATGATTATGAGGCTAAATAGCATGTTTATATCCACTGGCTCGGTCACCGATGCAAGTTCACTGACCTTTATGTATCCCTTTAGAGCTAGCTCAGGAGCTAGCTATCTTTGAACAGATTTTTAATTGGTGGATCATTTTTTAAGAATGTGTGTACTCGACCCAAAACACCTAAGGCAGCTGAAAAAAGATAGACTACCTGCTTGTTGGTTTCATTATGGACAACAGAAGGGACTGATGAGTGTCTGTGTCCCCTGTCTCAGCCTCAGAGATGGCGGGTTGGGGGCAGCAGGGCGAGATGACAGAGTACAAGAAGATCCTGATAAAGCGGGACCTGGAGATGGGCGTGGTGATGACGGTGTTCCGGCAGAAGGCGGAGCGGCTCACTGTGCAGGTCATCATGGAGACCCGGCAGGTGGCCTGGACGCGCACCGCGGATAGAACTGACGGTGTCTGTGAGTACACTAACAAAGACACATATTGACATCTTCTTAGTTTATAAAGTATTTTTCAGACCACCTTTAAAGCCCCTCTTAGTATTCATGTGTCTGCAGCGGTGTAATGCAGTGAGTACGTACATTTACTCAAGTACTGTACTTAGGTACGATTTTGGGGAATTGTACTTTACTTAAGTATTTTTATTTGATTACATTACATGTCACTTTTATCCAAAGCGACTTACATACTCAATACTGTGGGCAATCCCCAGAGGAGCAATTTGGGGTGAAGTGTCTCAGGGACACAACGACATGCTGACTGCAGTGGGGTTTGATGCTACTTTATACTTCATCTCCACTACTATTTGGAAGCCAACATTGTACTTTTTATTCCATTAGAAAATGGTTAGTTACTTTACAGATTTAAGTTAATATTAGCTTAAACTAAATAAACAAATACATGATATATAATTAAAGGTTAAATATCCAGCAGCGGACTATAAAGTCATTAAAAGTATTAGTACTTTAATGCATAGAACAAAAATAATCCAGTCATTTAATATGATTCTGAAATTACGCACAATAGGTACTTATACTTTTGGTACTTTAAGTTATTTGTGCCCGTGTACGACTGTATGCATCCTCTGGTTGATGCAGTGAGTCGAATGTTTAAAATACAACTGTTTCAATGACTGTTTCATGTCGACAGTGATGTTTTAAAAGAGGGGCGCCAGTATTTTTCCTATAATGAACACTCGGGGACATAAACATTCATGTTACTTCACATACCCAACATTTGACCTTTTCCACTCATTAAAGTTTACCCCAATCAGAACAATCTTCCCTTTCATGGTATTGTGACACAAGTCTTAAAAGCAGTTATAAACAGAGATGCAAACAGAAGCTAGCTGCACTAGCTGGATTCAGGAGAACCAACCTTTGTGCACCGAGTGATCATCAGCTCAAATCCCTGGAGCAAAGTAGCAGTGGCCGACAAGGATTTACAATAGTCGATAGCAAAGTTGTATTATCCACAAAGCAGTATGTATACACTGTTTTGTGTCATCTGCTATGATATTAGCTATTATAAAAAGGAAGAGAGAAACTCCCTTTGGACGGAAAGTCTATATAAAACACTAGAGGAAAAGGAAGCCCCCAAAAAGGAGAATAAAGCCCCAGAGGCCAGGTTTCGACTCACCCCTCTTATATTTCAAGCCACCATTCAAATAACAATACAGTTATGTGAGTATATGAGTTATCCATACCATAATGACATCCAAATATAAAGGACTTATCAGAATTAATTCTGAAAAGGTTGTTTAAGCATAAAAACAATGATATATTGTTTATTTCCTTTCTGTGAAGATATGAACCACAGGAAATGGTCACCTACAGTATAGACACTGACTCGTCTTAATTTGAGAGGACATTTATTTGTTATGACCTGGCTCAAAAGGCCACAACAAGGAGACACACCATATCAACGGTTTAACAAAAGATGTTTAATAAAGCAAGTAGTCCAAATTAGCCTAATTAATTAAGTGCAAAACAAATGAAGCATAAGGTGTGGATGTCAGTGGTATCAGTAGTGTAAGTGCAGGGTGAGGATTGCATGGACATGTGTGAGTGTGAGAGTGTTGAAGTGCACAAAGTGAAGCAACTGAACATACTCAACCAAAACCGGGTGCCTGTAGGAGAAACCAGAGAGAGGGGAAGCAGAGAGGCTTTAAATACCTGCAGGGCACCAGACCCAGATGCCCTGAGTTACTGCAATCAAGGAGGCTGGATGCAGCACAGCCACACCCTCTCCAGATGAACCCACAGGGGCATCACAACCCCCCCCCTTAAGACGGCGCCCCAAAGGGATCCATGACAAACCAACATCCTCCTGTGTATATTGACCATCAGGTGTGTGTGACTTTTTTCAGGTGTCTTTTCTTGAACGTCACTTCGTCCATGTTTCTGATCCCATAGTCCTTAAGCCTCATCTTGTCATCACTGGCCTTCTTCAGATCCAAGACGGTTGCATTTTGTACCACAACTATGGGCATAATCTCTCTGACTGCCTTTAAACCCTGACAGTCATGGGCATACTCCAAAGCAATCTGGGAATTAACCTCCTCCAAATGTACCAGAATTGGCAGATCACAGAGTAAAGGGTCCTGAACAAGTTGAGCAAGACACTCCTCGAAAATATCCAGGATCTCTGAGGGAGGAAGAGTCTCCTCGTCTTCCTCCTCCTTTGACACAGACGAAGGGAGATCAGGCAGTGAGACCACCTGTTCAACACCACTTTTTCTACACTCTGAAACAGGCGGGTCAGCAGACATCCTACGGCTCTGCGCACGCGTAACAGCACAAACTGGAAACACCCTTGGAAACTGCAAAACCGCTCTCATCTGGCTCCCCAGATGCCAACGGCCTGGAAACCACCACAGGCGGTGGTACACCAGCCCACACAGCACTACCAGCGAGATCGTTGCCCATCAAGTAGCAACGCGGGACGCACGCCGATAGACACAACTCCCTGCACCAGCTCACAATCCAGCACTATTTTATGCCGTGGCACAGAAATCAAGCCCATCTCCTTGCCCCTCATCAGCACAAAATCCCCAGTCTCTGTCGAAAAAGGCAACACTGACTCAACAATAAATGAGTATCTAGATGCTGAGTCACGCAACACCTTATTTGGAACATACTTGTCACTACCGACTACTGATACAACTGCTTCCGTTATGAACGGTTCAAAACCAGAACCCACATCGGCACAAACCGGCTTCTTATCAGGTACCATGCCTGATCCTACACCCAACGGCTTTTTAACCAAAACGGCAGAACACATGGCTGGAGCATGTGATGAAAAACAAGGCTTCCCCTCAGGTTCCAGTAACGGACACTGCTCCTTCCAATGACCCTCTCCTCGGCAATAATTACATAGACCCACTCTGGCGCCCTCGGGTCACCCCGGACCTGCAAATCTACGGGAGGAGCCTGGTGAAAACTTTGCACCACCGCGGGAATAGCCACAATCTTCTCCACGTCTCCAATCACTCCTAGAACACTTCTCTGTAAAACTGCCCTTATGTGTCAACACAAAATCATCCGCTAATTCAGCAGCTCTAAGCGCGGTGGAAGGCATTTTGCTCAGGGGGTGCTTCCAAAAAGTGGGGAGGAGGCCGCTTTAAAAAAAGAAAAAAAGGCGGTGCCGGGCCCGGCTGTCAGAGATACGAGCCGCATAAATTGTTTGTTAAAGGCGAGACACCGCAGGCAAAAACATCGTTTTTCATGCACTGGTCAATTTTGATTCTTTAACATGTTTTCTTTCAGGCTTTTGGAAGGAAAACTTACAAAATACACATTTAAGTGTTTATTTTACTATAGTTTGTCTATTTCCTCCTAAATTCACCAAAAGCTAGCATTCTAACGTAACATAAAGTATCACGACCGCGGTGTGCACCATGTCAACAGAGATATCGTTGGAAAGCTCCGTCTCTCCTGCACAATCTCATCAAATATGGTCATTTCCTTTGTATCAGCAACCAATCGTGAAAGTACAAAAGGTTCTTAAACCAATAAACGAAATCTCATTGGCTGGTGTCAATTTCTGACAACGTGATTCGTTCAGAAGCGTCACGTGGTGTGCTAGAAATTGAAATCTCAAAATGGCAAAAGAACGGCGACAAAAACGTTCACAGAGAAGACCACAACAATTGTCACTTGCACGAAGCAAGATTATACAAAAAACAAATGACCCCGAACATGAAATACCTTCACGGAGTGCGTCGAGGCGCAAGCTGTCATCTAAAGAACAGGAGGTTCTATTTCATCCTTACTGACCGCCAGAGGCGGTGCTTTAGCACTGGATATCTTCCGTCTCGCGCATGAGCAGGTCGAATATTTATATCAACAAAGTCACGTGTGACCTCGGTGTGACCCCGGAAGGCATACGTTCCGGTGCCGTCAACGAGTCCTTTTTCATCTTCTCGCTTCACAGGTTACTACTTTATGAGTAGAAGCCAAGCTAGCTTACTGAAAATTAAGATTCTAGCTCATCGCTACCTGTAGCCTTGTGATCGTCTCGATCGGAGCTGCGGGCTAGAAAGACGCTCGCCCTCCAAAGGCTGCGACGAGCTAGCTGTCCGCCCTCCCAAGGGAGGGGACAACGGTGTTCACCGCTCGGACCCTAGGAGCTCATTTGTTACTACTGCGCTAGTGAAGAGAGCGTCTCCGCCCTCCTCTCACTTCATACATTTGGTTCCTTACCTGATTCTATCGTCCAGTTAGCTGAGTGCTCCCGTTCAAGCTAACTGTTACTGCACTAGTGAAGAGAGCGTCTCCGCCCCTCCTCTCACTACATACATTTGGTTCCTTACCTGTTATATCGTCCAGTTAGCTGAGTGCTCCTGTTCAAGCTAACTGTTACGGCGCTAGTGAAAAGAGTGTCTTCGCCCCTCTCACGGCGCACAATTGGTTCCTGTTCCATCCTCCAGTTAGCTGAGTGCTCTCGCTCAAAGCTAACTTGCTACAGTGCTAGTGAAGAGAGAGTTTTCTGCTCCCCTCTCCTGCACACAGTTGGTTTTCTGTTCCATCCTCCAGTTAGCAGAGTGCTCTCGCTCAGGCTAACTCGCTACCCACGCAAGTGGAGAGAGTATTCCCCGCTCTTCTCTCACAGCATATATACCACACAACCCACTAATTTCTCACCCCAGTTAGCGGAGTGCTCACGCTAACTACTATTGTGCTCACTCCCCCCCCACTGCGGAGTTTGTTTCCTGGCCTAGTTATTTACAGTCAGCTGAGTGCTCCCCCTTGGCACTATATTTAACGGCTGTAACACCTGTATGGCTTCTCTGCAAACCAGAGGATGGCCATGACCTTTGGCCCTCTTGTCTTGGCCTCGAGCATCTGAGGGAGGGCCTTTCGGAGGACCCGTGCATTAATTGCACCATCATGCCTCGTGCGGTAAGCGCTGCTAGGCTAGCCGGGGTTAAACTACTGACTGAGGGTGGCCTTCCCCTGCACAGTCGACTACATCCCAAACTACCCGTCCTAGGCGTCGGGCAGCAGAGGCTGCGGGTGCCCCGCCCAAAAAAAGGACTAAGCCTGATAGGCTGTCCTCTAGGGTGGACCTACTCACTACTGAGCTTGCCCAGATGAAGTCACTCCTCTTGGCTCTCCATTCTGGTGTCCGTACAGAGCACACCGCTTCACCCAGTCCACCCATGGCTGAACTGATTCCAGATGACGATGTGTTCTCAATGGCAGCTTCAGCCACTCAATTTAATGAGTGACGGAGAGGGCCCGTCCCATGCTTCTGGGCCTGGCTCCTGTACCTCAGCTCATGCATCCTCGGAGGGGGCGGATGTCGGCTCCATGGGTACCGTCATCCGTATGGCACTGGCTCGCAAGCAGCTGATGTACAGCAGCCCGAAACAGCGCCTGCCAGTGCGTTCTTCAGGTGCACTCCGGCACCCTTGCAGTTCCTCCTCTTGTAAGTATCTGAGGGAGTTACATGCATGCTGGAGTGACACTAAGACTCTTTCCCGTCTTACGTCCGATGGCCGAGCCCCAGCAGCCATGCAAGATGCGGCAAAGGTCGGCCTTGACCACATGCCGGCTGTGGAGCCTACCATTGCTTCCCTCATAGTTTCCCCTGACGAAGCTCTGAGGTCGGAGGCCAGGTGCCCTCGACCCCAATGTCGGGTCACTGATGACCTGCTCACTAAGGATTACGATGCAGCGGCACGCATGGGCCGTATAGGCAATTCCCTCTCTCACCTCATGCTCGCCCTCTCAGCTTCCCTGCAGCAGGAGGCTCTTAGCACTTCAGCTACCAGCCTCAGTGACGCCTCATTACAGGCGTTTGCTCTGATGTCTAGAGAGCTTGGGGGCCTGATGTCCCACTCTCGTCGCAGGTTTGGCTGGCACAGTCACCCTTATCAGAGGCATGTAGGAGGACTCTCCGTGCTGTCCCAGTGGAACTGTTCGGTTCAGCTGCCGTACAGGTGCTCGAACGGACTGTCCAAGCTAGTCAGACCAGGCAACAGTTCTCAGCTCTTTGCAGAGACATGCCCCCCCCCGGTAGGCCTAGAGGCTCCGCATCTGCCTCCCGAGGCCCGCTCCCCGTCCACCGGCTCACCCCGGTATCCCACGAGGGGGCCGGCCCGCTATGGCCCTGTTAACTCGCCCCCAAGGCAGCCTAGGTATCCGGTGCCTAACCGTCGCCCCCCCCCCAGAGCCTCCAGAGGCCGGGGGGCAAGGTACTGAGGGTCTGGGGCCGGCTCTTTCTCCCAGCAGCAGCTCAACTACTGGGTAGCTCAAGCTTCAGACCCCTGGGTGGTTTCCACCTTAACCCAGGGGTACAAGCTTCAGTTCTGACGCCGGCCCCCAGCCTTCAGCCGGGTCAAAATGACCACCATAAGCGACCCGGCAAAAGAAATCGCCCTAAACCAGGAGCTGTCAGTCCTCCTTGCCAAGGGTGCAATCGAGCCTGTGGACCCCATCTCAAAGCCCGTGGCGTCTATCTACTCGACCTACTTCCTGGTAAGGAAGAAAGGCGGTGGATTTCGCCCAATCCTCGATCTGAGGGGACTCAACAAGTCCTAAAGATCTTACCTTCCATATGCCTGAGCACAGCAGGGGGGAATGGTTCACGTCCGTCGATTTAAAGGACGTTTATTTCATGTGCCTATTGTACCTCATCACAGGCAGTTTCTTCGCTTTGCCTTCAGAGGCTGTCATTTCCAGTTCAGGGTGCTCCCATTCGGACTCTCCCTCTCCCCAAGGGTGTTCACCAGGTGTGTCGCGGCAGCCCTCTCGCCCCTGCAGTCCTCAGGGTATGAAGATTCTGCCATACTTAGACGCTGGCTAATCTGTGCACCATCCCGTTGCAGTCGACCCAGGACACGGCTCTCCTTCTCTCTCTCTCTCATGTCGCCCGGCTAGGCCTCAAGGTGAACATGGAGAAGAGTTGTTCTGAGCCTAACCTTCATTTGGGTGGCTCTGGACACTATGCGGGTCTGTCCATCTGCTGTCCATCTGCTCAGCGCCTGGACGACATCCTCCAGCTTCTTCCCCTCTTCAAAAGTGGCAGGTCTCTGGCATTTATCCTCTTTTTCCTTCCGCCTCTTGGTCATGCTGACAGATGCCTCACTGTCATCCCTTTGGGCTTGTTGCAACTGCGCCCCCTGCAGGGAATGGCTAGAACCGGCCTCCACTTAGACCCCAAGTTTGCACACAGGCACAGAAAAAATCAGGGTGTCACAAACAGTGGCCTCTCCACCTCTATCCCATGGGAGGAGCGATCATATATGTCGAGGGGCCGTGGCCATGGGCCTCCATCCCTTTCCGCAAGAAGAACCGTTACGGGACGGATGCCAGCCTCTCGGGAATGGGGGTGCGGTGTGGGCAAAACAGGACAGCCCGTGCGCGAGGCAGTAGCTCTTGCTCTTGGAGCGGCACAGAACATATCAAGGTTGCTAGAGCTACGAGCTGTGCACCTAAGCACTCAGGGCACTTCCTGCCATACCTGATGGAGAGGCATGTGCTTGTCCGCTCGGACAACACTACAACAGTTATATCATATACCGACCAAGGGGGCACCAAATCTGCACGCTTGCTAGAGGTGTCCCAGACTCTCCTGACCTGGGCAGCTCCTTGCCTGGCCAGCCTACGGTCAATGTATCTGCCCGGAAGCAGAACCAAGTCGCAGACTCACTCTCCCGTCACAAGCCTCCACCAGGGGCGTGGCGGCGGCTTCATCCAGAGGTGTGGCCAACATCTGGGTCTCTTCATCAGGGCAGAGGTAGATCTCTTTGCCTCGAAGATGTCGACCCACTGCCCTCCTGTGGTTCTCCTTGAGGGAGAAAACCAGCCCTTTGGGTCAGGACGCCCTGGCTCATTCATGGCCAGGGTGTCTTCTCTATGCCTATCCACCCCTCCTCTGATCCTACCAACACTCCTCAGAGTGCTTCATCAGGGGCCACAGGCTTCTTCTGGTGGCCCCTTTCTGGCCAGCCAGGACTTGGTTCCTCCCTGCTGCACAGACTCTGTTGCGGGACACCTTGGCGTCTCCCCAACAGGAAGGACCTCTTGTTCTCAGCTGGAGGGTCAAATATGGCACCCGACCCCTGCCGCCTCCAGCTGTGGGTCTGGCCACTGGAGGGCCCGACCCACTGCTGAGCGACTGCATAGAGCCTGTCAGGAGGACTATTCTCAATGCTAGGGCACCATCTACTCGTAAACAGTACGAAAACAGGTGGAAAACTGTTCTCTGACTTGTGCCAAGCGCGAAATGAGGACCCAGTACATTGCCTACTACCCTTGAGTTCCTGCAGTCCCTCCTGGATGACGGCCGGTGTCCCGCTACCGTCAGGGTGTATGTGGCTGCTATATCAGCCCAACATGCAAGGGTTGACAACAGCACAGTGGGGAGCCATAGGCTGGTATCCCTCTTTTTAAGGGGAGCACTGAGACTTCGCCACCCCGAACATCCCAAGGGCCCCTAACATGGGATCTGCCCTTGGTGCCCTATGCTCGCCTCCCTTTGAACCCTTGTTACAGGCAGAACTGAGGTGGCTCTCAGCCAAGACTGCTTTCCTTCTTGCCATCACCTCAGCAAAGCGTGTAAGCGAGCTTCAGTCCTTGTCCGTGAACAGCTCGTGTCTGAGGTGGAACTCAGATGGCTCAGGTGTCACCTTATGGCCGAACACAGCGTTCCTCCCTAAGGTGCTGGCATGCTCTCATTTTAAATCGGCCTATCCAGCTGGCACGGTTTGACCCCCCCATCAGGAGAGGGGGAAGAGAGGTCAAGACTCCTATGCCCGGTGCGGGCCTTAGAGCTTATGTCCAGACTACTACTACTAGCACTTGTCCCACTGGATCGTGGACGTCATTGCCCAGGCATACAGGGCGAATGACCGTCCCTTGCCACCCAGAGTAAAGTGCCACTCTACCAGGAGTGTCTCCACGTCATAGGCGACCTTGAGAGGTGTGCCCCTGGAGGACATATGTGCTGCGGCCACATGGGCATCTCCGAACACATTCGCCAGATACTACAGGGTGAATGTTGCCGTCCCTCACCCGCTGGGTGTGGTCCTCCTGCAGAGTCCGCCTAGGCCATCCTTATAGGGTGAGTATTCAGACTTCCTCGTGACTCTGTTGGTATAGGTCATCCAGTGCTAAAGCACCGCCTCTGGCAGTGGTCAGTAAGGATGAAATAGAACAATAGTTACGTATGTAACTACAGTTCTTTGAATACTGGATGACCACCAGAGTTCTTGGTCACTCGGAATTTCTGCGAGAAAATTCCATAGGACTGAACTCGTTGACGGCACCGGAACTTATGCCTTCCGGGGTCATACGAGGTCACACGTGACTTTGTTGATATAAATATTCGACCTGCGCGAGACAGAAGATATCCAGTGCTAAAGCACCGCCTCTGGCGGTCATCCAGTATTCATAGAACCGTAGTTACATACGTAACTATCGGTTTAGCTAGCGTCTCACTGCAATCTTTAAAGGTCGTTTCTCAAAATGAGTTTTTTCTCCTACTCTGAGTTCGAAATGTCAACTTCAGTAGCACGTAGATACACCAAACCTTCCAGTTCTATTCCTATCAATATTATGAAGGCTTTTACAGAAGGTTTGTTGATATGTCATTATAGGCTGAATTATATAAGATTTTATACCTAAAAACATGGCGGAAAATTGATACGTTAGGGCTGTTGACAGTATTTTCTGATTTATGGAGTGATAAAGAGAGATATCCAAAATCCCTTCTGTAAAAGCCTTAGATGCTAATACGACTACAAAATGAAACGAAAATGTTGAACCTGGCTATATCCAAAGTTCAGATTTCGGTTCCTGAAATGTGTTGAAATATGCGCAAATTTAATGAGATAATGGCTCATTTGCATATTCAGAAACTTGTAATACAAGAAACAATGCCTATTGTAGGTAATTAACTGGAGACATTTCTAGCTGATATCTTTAAGTTAAAAAAAATTACCCTATTCACCTGGGTTGTCTCGCCTTAACTGTTAGGCTTAATAAACCATTAATGACCTACATCACTTAGCAACAGCTGCACATGCTAACTATGGGTCTTACAAACCAACATAACATTACAAATAGTCAGAAAATATTATTTACAATATTAATAAAACTATGAATTCAATTTTAACTGATTGACAAGGCAAAACACTGCACAGCGGCATTAAAGGACAAATATCATTTTAACCTTGTGTTGGGGCTTCACAACAACTCCAAATGTAGCCTGGGGTGGCACTAATAAAGACCCTCATTAGAGCAGATACCATCCACATTGTCCAAGAATGTTACTGTGGACTGTAATGCATCAAGTCAGATGTGTCAGTCTCTTCTGTGTCATATGACTCTAGTTGTAGAGGTGGTGGGCTGAGGAGTAGCTGGTGGTCCACTCTTTTTATGGGTTGTTTGTTGGAGAAAAAAAAATCAAAAACCTTTTTGCGGCATTCTAGAAAGTTGTCACTCTGCAGTGTGTGAGTCCCCGTCAATTACGTCACTCTCCCACGACCTAGATGACTCGGATTTTTATTTATTTGGAAATAAAGTCAAGCCACCTGACTGATACAAATATATACTATGACTACTGTTACAGCTAATTTTATTTAAGTAAATCATAAATAGTTTTGATGTAGTTTAATCTTATTATTTAGGTGGTCACATCAGTTTTTCAAATGTACAACCACTCGCCAACAGGGGTGCTGCAGCAACCCCTACGTCCCGCGGCTATGGTGGAAGGTTTCTGCTCATTTACATAAGTGGGCCACACGCTGAGGGATTAACAATCTTTAAACTGTTCCAATACAAGCAGTTCACAAAGACCGTCAAAAACTGGCAACCTTTGCTGCGCGCACCACCGCTGAAAATGAGAAGTCAAATCACATAAACTCCACATGTGTCTGCTTATCCCCCTTGACCCAACTTCTGACGATACGCTTCAGGAACCAGTTTGTATGATTTTAACACCGCTGATTTTACTCTAGCATAGTCCAAAGCATTTTCGCCACAAATAGCTGAATAGGCCTCCTGTGCTCGCCCAGTGAGTACACGCTGAAGTAACGGCACTCTGTCCGAATCTGACCAGTTTCTTGCCGCAGCTACGTGCTCAAATAGGGTGAAAAAAAATGTCAGGGTCACGCTCATTAAACTTTGGCACCAACCGCAAGTAAGAAATAACATCGCCACCACCTGGTGCCGAACCATTAGACGAAAACTTGCCCTCGCTAAACAGCCGTAATCTAGCATGTTCCACCTCACATTTCATCTTTTCCACCTCCAGCACCTTCTCCACCTTTAAACGCTTCTCTACCTCCTGCTGCCGTAACCTCAACTTCTCCTGTTCAAACTGCAACTTCTCATGCTCCAACCTCAACTTCTCCTGCTCAAACTGCATGGCTAAAAGCTCTTTTTGCGGCTCAAACGTCAAACCAGCTGTCTAAACCACCGGCACGACCCCTGCCGCACCAGACTCACTCTTCTGCAACACACTCTGCTCAAACAAAGATGACAGCTTTAACCTCTTAAGCCCTGAGCCTGTTTTTCAGATTTCAGGCTCGAAAATGCCACTAACACAACAAAGACTATATCTTCACTTCTAAAAAAGGATAAATTAATAATCTTTTCTCTCAAAGCAAGGTTACATCTGTGAGTTGAATGTAGAAGTGTCAGAATCAATATAGATGTTTATATTTTAAAATAAATTCAGATGGAACATAGTAAAAACATGTAAATTCTAATGTCCGCCTAAAAGAAACCCATTACTTATAGTGAAACCCACCCTTGAATGATGGGTTAGTAGACTAAAAGCTTTAGGAATCCAAACTATAAATATAATAAGTACCCTGTATCAAGATTGATGCAAAACAAGTGAAATTTGACCTTTTTAGACAGTTTTAGAAAATAAAGTCCAGGCGGACTCACCTCTGGGTAATTTGGGAACCATCAGTTCCATTTGAACTTTTTCACTGTAAAAATCATTTTATTACTTTGAATTATCACTATAGGTATTCATTCCATCCAAATACAACTGTTGTGAAAAAAAATATATATATATAATATAAAAACATACTCTAACGTTATCCTAACATCATTTGCGGGAAAAAACTAATCTAACTGATATTTTTCATTTATTTAAAAAAAAAGAAAAACACACAATGCTAACAGTGAGGCTCTGAATTAGCCCCGAGTGAAAAATGCTAACCTATTACTGCACCATCACTCCTAGCTCCCTTATTACTTATCCTAGCTGCACATCCAACACATCGTTTATGATCGTAAAGACACAGAATCTAACGGTGCCCACCTCAACACTGAAAGATACAAACTTGCGAGGTTAACAAAAACGTACATCAAAACAAGTGGCGCTAGGTATTAACATGCGCTAGGCTAATGGCTTACCTTCCTCTTTGTCTGGTCTAAACTGGTCTTCAATGGCATTAAAACGATAAAAACGATGATGTAGTTAATCCATAGGTTAATATCCAATGGGGCTGTGTCCCCTTTGAAATGTTCTGATAATCCATAAGCAATAAAACTGCAATTCCGTTATCTGCTGTCCGCTCTGTGCTCCGTGTGCTCTGGGTCCCGGCAATTCCTGCTTCCTGCTTCCTTCCATAGTAAACAATAAATGAAGCCGACTGCGTAATGTACTTAAACTGGCTGGCATTCTTTATACTTTACGCAGGACTATATCTCTGGAACCCATTGGTCGATTTGTGTGATTACACCTTTTTCTTAACCATCAGAACCAATAGAATCGATGGGCAGTTCCCAAGTCCACGTAAACATTACCATAGCGGACGTAATAGAGAAGCGAACAAAGCATATCTGAAAGTGCACGCCTGGACTGCAAAACTTTATAGCCAGTATATTGACATAAATATGATGGATTATCAGTCAAAATGTCTACGTGACAAAGACATTGGACACAAATCAAAAAAGGTAAGACGTAATTAAACCGGATGTTGTTTACTTTCTCTTTCTGGCTGATAGCTCCAGGAATTCGGGGTCTTACAGTGATGACATTACATGTTGGGAATCTGTGGAGTCTCAGCTTTAATCGGATATCTTGTTTGTGCAGTTAGGATAAGTAATAAGGGCATTTCTACCGTGAGTGCTGTGCAAAGGTCCGTTAGCATTAGTTAGCATTTTTTTTTGCTCCATGCTAATTGAAAGGCTTGGTATTACTCTTGTGTTTCTTTAGCTAAACATGGTTCACATTGTCAGTTAGCTGAGTTTCTTACCGTTAAAAGGGTATGGAACATTAATAGTTTCATAAATGTTAAGAAGCCCTGAGACATAGTCTCGTAAAAAAACGGTGGGAGGGGACCACTGGGGGACCCTCGGGCTTAAGAGGTTAATCTCATCTTTCCGCTTGCTCCCTACAACAGCAATTTTATAATGCTCTGCTATTTCGACCAACTGCGCCTTCTGGCAATCATCTAAGAAAGACACTGAGGGCGTATCCACAAACGCCGACAAAGAAGCCATAATAAATTACCTATACCCAATCAGAAAGCAAAGTGTTAACCTGCCAACACGCAAAAGACAAACCCAACAGAGAATTTTCTCTGCCTAATGAAAATCTTACTAATCTCACCTAGTCTTCATGTGGCGGGTAATTGCGCACTGGAACCCTGCAGAGTTGTGGAGCGACCTGCATGCAACACCAAAAAAAAAATCACGCGGACGTGCCCCGAGACAGCTGTCCGAAAATAGCTGACACTAACCACGTCGCCACAACACTATGAAAAAAACAAACAGACGCAACCCAAGGGGAAACGCCACTTAAGCCTAGCGGGGAAATCCCTTTACAAAAGCGTTTCAAACAGCAACATCTTACCTTCTGATTGGCACACAAAACCTGCCGCCCTGTCAAACACAAGGCTTCCTGAAACACAAAAGACATGATGTGTCCCCCAAATAGCAGTGCAGAGCCAGCACACAGCTGGACCACATCAACTAATCAGCTGCTCAATGACACCATGTGCTCTGAGCACTACACAAACTTTTAACTACATTTTCTACCAATAACCTGTAAGACGAGCCCCCATTTGTTATGACCTGGCTCAAAAGGCCACAACAAAGAGGAGACACACCATATCAACGGTAGTCCAAATTAATTAAGTGCAAAACAAATGAAGCATGAGGTGTGGATGTCAGTGGTATCAGTAGTGTAAGTGCAGGGTGAGGATTGCATGGACCTGTGAGAGTGTTGAAAGGCACAACGTGAAGCAACTGAACATACTCAACCAAAACCGGTGCCTGTAGGAGAAAGCAAGAGGAGCAGAGAGGCTTTAAATACCTGCAGGGCACCAGACCCAGGTGCCCTGAGTTACTGCAATCAAGGAGGCTGGATGCAGCACAGCCACACCCTCTCCAGATGAACCCACAGGGGCATCACTATTTGATTAAGTTCCATCATGACAAAAGCCTTATTTGCTAAGACTTTGTAATGTAGCCGTGAAGATACATTATGTAGGTTTGTTTTAATAATAATTCACTTCCCAGTATTAGGCTACTGCGTGAAAGTGTGAAAATAACCCTGCCCTAAAGAACGCTGACTATAGGAGGGACAGTGTGTGAGCTGGAAATGTGTGAAGCTGAAAAAGATCTGTCACGTGTGTTTGGTGATGCAGATGAATAATTACACTGAGTCTTCCTCTGATGATCGACATCTGTTTACAAAAAAACAGCAGACGTGTGTGGTCCATGCTTGTTTCAGTGGACCTGTTTGAGATCAGAGAGGTTCGTCCAGGGAGGAACTCCAAGGACTTTGAGCGCTTCAAAGATGGCAAAGACAAGCACGATGAGAGCAGCTGCTTCACCATCTTCTACGGATCTCAGTTTGTGCTCAACACCCTCAGTGTGGAGGTGAGCTGCTCTTATATGTCTGCTTTAAAACAACAACTATCACATGACGAGTATCGTTCTTCATATTTCATATTGTAGCTACCTGATTTATTTGTTGTCATTGTTACCCCATGGGACCTTATTTCGGAAGTCATGGAGAGAGAAAGATTATCTTTCGATCCGGTTTGAATTGTGCCACGAATTACACATATGATGTTTGTCAATCTTAAAAAATAATTCCATGTCAAAAAAGTCACAGTTTGTCAAAAGATACACAACTAGAAAGACTACAAATCCCAGAGTCGCGTACATTAACGTTACACATTACACTCGTGTTACTCACTGAAACCTTGTAAAGCCGGTCCTGCATGCTAGCTCTCACGGAACCGACTATCACTCCCCTTGTGTACAGTTCTCAACATGGCCAGACTTGGAGTGATTTTCACCTCTTTTAATACCTTTTGCCTCATTCTGAAGAAAGAGTGAAATGTGCCAACGTGACGGCCATCTTGGTGTTGGTGACGTGTGTTAGACCAGAGTTGTAGTTCATTGAGCGTTTCACACAAAAAAATGTGTTACTTCACAGTTTACGACACATTTTAATTTTTTGACTTGCAAAATGATCTTCAAAATGGACAAACATCATATGTGTAATTCGTGGCACAATTCAAACGGGATCGAAAGATAATCTTTCTCTCTCCATTGACTTCAATACATAATTTTTCCGAAATAAGGTCCCTTGGAGGTCCACCAGAAGGGGAGGGACTTCGCCTCTCTATTAGGGCAACATTTGGTAAAACTTTTTTTAAACAAAAAGATCTGAGCTATTTTAGTTTTTTTCTGGTAGAGGAACCACATGGCTTCACTTTCCAACGTTGGAACGACCTTATCAGAGAATCCATTGGTAAACAGTGAATGCCAACACACATTTAGTGAGGAGGTCTAATAGTATGCACAGGGATATTCTTGCATCTGTCTATTACGTTGTCCTCATCCAATAATATAGTATTTGCTTGTGTGTCCTTTTCACAGTGCTAAATCTGATAGGAAAGTATAAATTGTAGGCCTGTTAACATTAACGTGTTAACGCTTGCTATTCATCTTGATCCTTAACGTGTTAAATAAATAATTACCGGTAATGCAAATAATCACATGACCAAGCTTGATCCCAACTCCTCCCCATAATTCCTGGGCAGATTTTAACCATAAATGGCATGGCAGCGAAAGGCAAATAGAGTAGAGGGACTGACACAACAACTACATGTGCTGCACTGACTGGCCCTCCTCAAAATACAAGTAAATACTGGTATTTTTAACTTAAACGCAATTAAAACAATTATATATAGGGCAAGCATCTGCATGTTTTTGTGTGAGGGGGTTGATCCAACCTCGTAAAACAAAGCCATGTGGTTCCTTGACAAATACAAAACAAGTTATTTCTCATACATTTAATGGGAGTTCTTCTCTTTTTATGACTTTAAAGTGTATAGCTTCAAGTCATTTGTTTTGTTTATAATAAATGTGAATCTTTAATGTCCAAAAAATATTTTTCTCAGAATATCATCCCCTTGCCTTAATTGTTCTGTATGAAAGTTAATCCAATATTTAGTATCCTTTCATCTCTTTCGCACTCACAGTCTGTCTTAATGTTCTTGTGTGTGTTTTGATTGTGTGCATGTGCGTGCTATTTTGCATCGTACCCCCCTGTGCTGAAAAGAGAAACAGTATTCTTGTACTTAAGTACCGTACTTTGTTACTATCCAACCCTGGTATTTGGGTTGTACTGGTGTATACAGTATGAGTGATTGTTTCCTGTGTGTATCTCAGGACACATTAACAGAACATCATGTTAGTGTTCAGCACACAGGATCATCACATCCTTATTTCATGTACACACAGGTTTACCTGAGGCAGCTGGTGTGTGTTTGCGTGACATACAGTGTGTGAGGTAGTGATGCAGTATCAGGAAACCTCCGCTCTGAATAATGCTGCAGTGATCTCAGAGGGACAGTCCCTGCAGGGTAAAGGTCTCTGCCGGGGAAACAGTGGAACAGTGGTGTGATAAGGTCCGTTAATCATTAATTTCCCATACAAAACATTCAAGAATGTGTTTTGGTTTTTGTGATTCAGGTTTAAAAATACTATATAAAAAATATAAAAACATATTGTATATTATATTCCATTTAAAAATATATTTTCAGTGTAGAAAAGGCAGACAATGAATATTAACACTACACATTATGCTATGTTAAAACTTTATATAATGATATGGATCAGAGCAGTTCTCTAATATATCTAAAAATAAAGAAAGGGGTATATTTCAACAATTTTCTAAACATACGTATGGCCTTATAATTGGTTCTTACTTGCCTATATTCCACAATATTCCTTTTATTTTAAATACAAATATATAAGAAAATGTAATGTTTATCTCAAATGTAATCCAACAGCAATCCAGTGTCTCTGTGTTGTTTTGATATCTCTCCGGTCCAGATATTGACCTTCAACTCTCCCCTCATCTGTGTGCCCACACTATTTCTAACTCACGTCTTTATGACATCATCTTACAACCATCACTGCACTACAAAGCCCTAATTCGTTTCAGTCATAAAAAATGCACTGTTGCATAGGGAGCCGTATTTTCATTGACACACATCTGCTGTAAGGCTCATGACAGTATCCATAGCAACAATCGTACATTCAAGGTAATCCCATTCCATCCTTATTTTTACCAATGCCTATACTTTTCCGCTCAAAATCTTCAAGAATTGAACTGTTGGAATGAAATGAATGATTGACATAGAGAATAAGTAAGTGAATGGAAATGAGGAAAAGAGAGTGATTATAATATTCATGAAGTGAAGTAGAGAGAGAGCACGGTCACAATAACGTGTATTTCAGAGCTCTAACATCGCATTTGAAATATAGCTCTTGCGTACGTGGGGGAAAGTATGTGATATTTCTGCGGACCCTCAGCTGAAGGGGGAGGGCCCACAATCCAAACATCCCTGGAACAAACAGAGGTATACCATTTCCATTTCAAATTTGAACGGAAATTGTTTTGTGATGGAGTTCATTTACCTAAAGACAATGTGACTGACCATGACGTTGTAATTCTGCGGCCTTAAGCACTCTTGTTCTGGGGCTTGGTTTGGGACTGTCCGTATTTTTATTGTAAAACTTGAACCGTTTTACAGTGGGTTTTGACTTCATGGAAGTTAATTGTAACATTTTGGTCGTCTCAAATTGTCTTCAGCAGCGTTCACCTTGTACTTTGCTCCACCGTCCACAAAAAGACCAAGAGGGTGATGATTGAAATGTTAAATGAAATTCTGTAGTTCACAAAACAATGAGTGACTGAACAGGTGTCTATATCTACACTGAACAAAAATATAAATGCAAACACTTTTGTTTTTGCTCCCATTTTTCATGAGATGAACTCAAAGATCTAAAACATTTTCTATATACACAAATAACCATTTCTCTCAAATATTGTTCACAAATCTGAAAACATCTGTGATAGTGAGCACTTCTCCTTTGCCGAGATATCCATCCCACCTCACAGGTGTGGCATATCAAGATGCTGATTAGACAGCATGATTATTGCACAGGTGTGCCTTAGGCTGGCCACAATAAAAGGCCACTCTGAAATGTTCAGTTTTATCACACAGCACAATGCCACAGATGTCGCAAGTTTGAGGGAGCGTGCAATTGGCATGCTGACAGCAGGAATGTCCACCAGAGCTGTTGCCAGTGAATTGAATGTTCATTTCTCTACCATAAGCCGTCTCCAAAGGCGTTTCAGAGAATTTGGCAGTACATCCAACCGCCTCACCACACCAGCCCAGGACCTCCACATCCAGCATGTTTACCTCCAAGATCGTCTGAGACCAGTAGCGTGGCGTGGGAAAAAAATTAGGGGAAGCCAATAATACGTCCTTTCTTTTGGGTCGGGGGTGTGGTGGTCATAATAACGTAACCAGATGAGTGATTACAGCACCCGGTATCATTTTACACACATTTGTATCATACAGATGCAGGACTTACACACGCCTGTTATCTAACCGCAGGTCCGCACGCACTCTCCAGCCGAAACTCTAATAAGCATTCATTCACAAACTAAATCAGGAGACCTTTAACGTTTTACGTCCGATTCGCTCCTTTTTTCCTCTCTGTACACAGCTCCAGTTGGGCATCGGCCTGTCATCAGATTTTATTTGTTGTTGCTGCTGTAGCGGAAGTTTAGTACAATATTTTTGAGTAAATACTCCAAATCTTCATTCTCAATCTCTCCATTTTTTTTCACCAAGGGAAGCCAATTCGGCTGGCCTCCTCTCGCAGCAGAGTGCAATCTACTGTTTCACCATAACATCTAGAGGGGGGGCTGTTTCACTCTTTGTAAAATACTCATTGAGAATGGGGGGAGAGACGGGCCGGCAGCAACACACAACAAAGAATTTCCGAAACTAAACTAAGTGTTTTTATTTATTTATTAAAATTATAACTACACTCCGAAAAAACAGGGGAAGCCTGGCTTCCCTTGGCCTCCAGGAAAAAACGCCAATGTCTGAGACCAGCCACTCGGACAGCTGCTGCAACAATCGTTTTGCATAACCAAAGAATTTCTGCACAAACTGTCAGAGACCGTCTCAGGGAAGCTCATCTGCATGCTCGTCGTCCTCATCGGGGTCTCGACCTGACTCCGGTTCGTCGTCGTAACCCACTTGAGTGGGCAAATGCTCACATTCGATGGCGTCTGGCACGTTGGAGAGGTGTTCTCTTCACGGATGAATCCCGGTTTTCACTGTTCAGGGCAGATGGCAGACAGCATGTGTGGCGTCGTGTGGGTGAGCGGTTTTCTGATGTCAATGTTGTGAATCGAGTGGCCCATGGTGGTGGTGGTATGGGCAGGCGTATGTTATGGACGACGAACACAGGTGCATTTTATTGATGGCATTGTGAATGCACAGAGATACCGTGACGAGATCCTGAGGCCCATTGTTGTGCCATTCATCCACGACCATCACCTCATGTTGCAGCATGATAATGCACGGCCCCATGTTGCAAGGATCTGTACACAATTCCTGGAGGCTGAAAACATCCCAGTTCTTGCATGGCCAGCATACTCACCGGACATGTCACCCATTGAGCATGTTTGGGATGCTCTGGATTGGCGTATACGACAGCGCGTTCCAGTTCCTGCCAATATCCAGCAACTTGGCACAGCCATTGAAGAGGAGTGGACCAACATTCCACAGGCCACAATCAACAACCTGATCAACTCTATGCGAAGGAGATGTGTTGCACTGCGTGAGGCAAATGGTGGTCACACCAGATACTGACTGGTTTTCAGACCCCCCCAGACCCCCCCAATAAAGCAAAACTGCACGTTTCAGAGTGGCCTTTTATTGTGGCCAGCCTAAGGCACACCTGTGCAATAATCATGCTGTCTAATCAGCATCTTGATATGCCACACCTGTGAGGTGGGATGGATTATCTCGGCAAAGGAGAAGTGCTCACTATCACAGATTTTTCAGATTTGTGAACAATATTTGAGAGAAATGGTTATTTTGTATTTATAGAAAATGTTTTAGATCTTTGAGTTCATCTCATGAACAATGGGAGCAAAAACAAAAGTGTTGCATTCATATTTTTGTTCAGTGTATATGAAGATGCTGGCCGAACAGTTTGTTGGCTGATATCCTGGTTGCTGTAATGAACATGTGTGTCCTCTTGTTTTATTCACCTTTTTGAGCTGCCTTCACATCTACAGACTATGAATACACTTCAGCTCTTGAAGACTGTAACAGTGATTTGGATTTGGTGTTTGGGCCCTCCATCCTCCTATCAGAACCTTGATGCATGAGCTCAGCTCCTGAGTGTTGTACAGTGTGAAGGACTCAGTGAGGACAGGGGACTGTGAGGTCACTACGAGGCTCACTTTGTGTCTGCACTCTCTTCTCTGAAATGTTCATGTGCACATTGGTGTGCAGGGTTTGAGGTCATCTGGTGTGGAAACAGTGGAGAAGATGTGGCAAGTCTGAGTCAGCGTCATAACACTGCTGGGTTTTAGACAAGCTGTGTCAAAAACCCAACAAAACAAATCACAAATATATATAACATTGCTGACCGCCAAAAGTTACATTTTGGCTTTATCACATTTTCATGAAAATATGTGGATGTATAAGACCCCCTGGGACCCGGGCTGATTCCAATATGTCAGCCATACCAAAACAAAAGTCTAGTAACCTGTGTGGTTCATTATTACCTAAAAGAGTAGTTATATAAGAAGTCCATTTCTCTAGAGTTCTTTAAAGTCAATTGTTGAACATGACAAAATGTCCCCGCTTGCTAACATGCTTCCATTGCCACGATGTTAGAAGACTGGGGAAAACCCTTATGGTGTATTAAGCCCCAGAAGCAAAGAGGTGGTTATGGGGGAGCCTTTCATACAAACAGTTTTCAAAGTTGGAAAGTTGGAATAACTTCAGTTACTAACCCTATCCTAACCAGTTATCTTCATTAGTTTATTTGAATGATGATTATGAGGCTAAATAGCATGTTTATATCCACTGGCTCGGTCACCGATGCAAGTTCACTGACCTTTATGTATCCCTTTAGAGCTAGCTCAGGAGCTAGCTATCTTTGAACAGATTTTTAATTGGTGGATCATTTTTTAAGAATGTGTGTACTCGACCCAAAACACCTAAGGCAGCTGAAAAAAGATAGACTACCTGCTTGTTGGTTCATTATGGACAACAGAAGGGACTGATGAGTGTCTGTGTCCCCTGTCTCAGCCTCAGAGATGGCGGGTTGGGGGCAGCAGGGCGAGATGACAGAGTACAAGAAGATCCTGATAAAGCGGGACCTGGAGATGGGCGTGGTGATGACGGTGTTCCGGCAGAAGGCGGAGCGGCTCACTGTGCAGGTCATCATGGAGACCCGGCAGGTGGCCTGGACGCGCACCGCGGATAGAACTGACGGTGTCTGTGAGTACACTAACAAAGACACATATTGACATCTTCTTAGTTTATAAAGTATTTTTCAGACCACCTTTAAAGCCCCTCTTAGTATTCATGTGTCTGCAGCGGTGTAATGCAGTGAGTACGTACATTTACTCAAGTACTGTACTTAGGTACGATTTTGGGGAATTGTACTTTACTTAAGTATTTTTATTTGATTACATTACATGTCACTTTTATCCAAAGCGACTTACATACTCAATACTGTGGGCAATCCCCAGAGGAGCAATTTGGGGTGAAGTGTCTCAGGGGACACAACGACATGCTGACTGCAGTGGGGTTTGATGCTACTTTATACTTCATCTCCACTACTATTTGGAAGCCAACATTGTACTTTTTATTCCATTAGAAAATGGTTAGTTACTTTACAGATTTAAGTTAATATTAGCTTAAACTAAATAAACAAATACATGATATATAATTAAAGGTTAAATATCCAGCAGCGGACTATAAAGTCATTAAAAGTATTAGTACTTTAATGCATAGAACAAAAATAATCCAGTCATTTAATATGATTCTGAAATTACGCACAATAGGTACTTATACTTTTGGTACTTTAAGTTATTTGTGCCCGTGTACGACTGTATGCATCCTCTGGTTGATGCAGTGAGTCGAATGTTTAAAATACAACTGTTTCAATGACTGTTTCATGTCGACAGTGATGTTTTAAAAGAGGGGCGCCAGTATTTTTCCTATAATGAACACTCGGGGACATAAACATTCATGTTACTTCACATACCCAACATTTGACCTTTTCCACTCATTAAAGTTTACCCCAATCAGAACAATCTTCCCTTTCATGGTATTGTGACACAAGTCTTAAAAGCAGTTATAAACAGAGATGCAAACAGAAGCTAGCTGCACTAGCTGGATTCAGGAGAACCAACCTTTGTGCACCGAGTGATCATCAGCTCAAATCCCTGGAGCAAAGTAGCAGTGGCCGACAAGGATTTACAATAGTCGATAGCAAAGTTGTATTATCCACAAAGCAGTATGTATACACTGTTTTGTGTCATCTGCTATGATATTAGCTATTATAAAAAGGAAGAGAGAAACTCCCTTTGGACGGAAAGTCTATATAAAACACTAGAGGAAAAGGAAGCCCCCAAAAAGGAGAATAAAGCCCCAGAGGCCAGGTTTCGACTCACCCCTCTTATATTTCAAGCCACCATTCAAATAACAATACAGTTATGTGAGTATATGAGTTATCCATACCATAATGACATCCAAATATAAAGGACTTATCAGAATTAATTCTGAAAAGGTTGTTTAAGCATAAAAACAATGATATATTGTTTATTTCCTTTCTGTGAAGATATGAACCACAGGAAATGGTCACCTACAGTATAGACACTGACTCGTCTTAATTTGAGAGGACATTTATTTGTTATGACCTGGCTCAAAAGGCCACAACAAGGAGACACACCATATCAACGGTTTAACAAAAGATGTTTAATAAAGCAAGTAGTCCAAATTAGCCTAATTAATTAAGTGCAAAACAAATGAAGCATAAGGTGTGGATGTCAGTGGTATCAGTAGTGTAAGTGCAGGGTGAGGATTGCATGGACATGTGTGAGTGTGAGAGTGTTGAAGTGCACAAAGTGAAGCAACTGAACATACTCAACCAAAACCGGGTGCCTGTAGGAGAAACCAGAGAGGGGAAGCAGAGAGGCTTTAAATACCTGCAGGGCACCAGACCCAGATGCCCTGAGTTACTGCAATCAAGGAGGCTGGATGCAGCACAGCCACACCCTCTCCAGATGAACCCACAGGGGCATCACAACCCCCCCCTTAAGACGGCGCCCCAAAGGGATCCATGACAAACCAACATCCTCCTGTGTATATTGACCATCAGGTGTGTGTGACTTTTTTCAGGTGTCTTTTCTTGAACGTCACTTCGTCCATGTTTCTGATCCCATAGTCCTTAAGCCTCATCTTGTCATCACTGGCCTTCTTCAGATCCAAGACGGTTGCATTTTGTACCACAACTATGGGCATAATCTCTCTGACTGCCTTTAAAACCCTGACAGTCATGGGCATACTCCAAAGCAATCTGGGAATTAACCTCCTCCAAATGTACCAGAATTGGCAGATCACAGAGTAAAGGGTCCTGAACAAGTTGAGCAAGACACTCCTCGAAAATATCCAGGATCTCTGAGGGAGGAAGAGTCTCCTCGTCTTCCTCCTCCTTTGACACAGACGAAGGGAGATCAGGCAGTGAGACCACCTGTTCAACACCACTTTTTCTACACTCTGAAACAGGCGGGTCAGCAGACATCCTACGGCTCTGCGCACGCGTAACAGCACAAACTGGAAACACCCTTGGAAACTGCAAACCGCTCTCATCTGGCTCCCCAGATGCCAACGGCCTGGAAACCACCACAGGCGGTGGTACACCAGCCCACACAGCACTACCAGCGAGATCGTTGCCCATCAAGTAGCAACGCGGGACGCACGCCGATAGACACAACTCCCTGCACCAGCTCACAATCCAGCACTATTTTATGCCGTGGCACAGAAATCAAGCCCATCTCCTTGCCCCTCATCAGCACAAAATCCCCAGTCTCTGTCGAAAAAGGCAACACTGACTCAACAATAAATGAGTATCTAGATGCTGAGTCACGCAACACCTTATTTGGAACATACTTGTCACTACCGACTACTGATACAACTGCTTCCGTTATGAACGGTTCAAAACCAGAACCCACATCGGCACAAACCGGCTTCTTATCAGGTACCATGCCTGATCCTACACCCAACGGCTTTTTAACCAAAACGGCAGAACACATGGCTGGAGCATGTGATGAAAAACAAGGCTTCCCCTCAGGTTCCAGTAACGGACACTGCTCCTTCCAATGACCCTCTCCTCGGCAATAATTACATAGACCCACTCTGGCGCCCTCGGGTCACCCCGGACCTGCAAATCTACGGGAGGAGCCTGGTGAAAACTTTGCACCACCGCGGGAATAGCCACAATCTTCTCCACGTCTCCAATCACTCCTAGAACACTTCTCTGTAAAACTGCCCTTATGTGTCAACACAAAATCATCCGCTAATTCAGCAGCTCTAAGCGCGGTGGAAGGCATTTTGCTCAGGGGGTGCTTCCAAAAGTGGGGAGGAGGCCGCTTTAAAAAAAGAAAAAAGGCGGTGCCGGGCCCGGCTGTCAGAGATACGAGCCGCATAAATTGTTTGTTAAAGGCGAGACACCGCAGGCAAAAACATCGTTTTTCATGCACTGGTCAATTTTGATTCTTTAACATGTTTTCTTTCAGGCTTTTGGAAGGAAAACTTACAAAATACACATTTAAGTGTTTATTTTACTATAGTTTGTCTATTTCTCCTAAATTCACCAAAAGTTAGCATTCTAACGTAACATAAAGTATCACGACCGCGGTGTGCACCATGTCAACAGAGATATCGTTGGAAAGCTCCGTCTCTCCTGCACAATCTCATCAAATATGGTCATTTCCTTTGTATCAGCAACCAATCGTGAAAGTACAAAAGGTTCTTAAACCAATAAACGAAATCTCATTGGCTGGTGTCAATTTCTGACAACGTGATTCGTTCAGAAGCGTCACGTGGTGTGCTAGAAATTGAAATCTCAAAATGGCAAAAGAACGGCGACAAAAACGTTCACAGAGAAGACCACAACAATTGTCACTTGCACGAAGCAAGATTATACAAAAAAACAAATGACCCCGAACATGAAATACCTTCACGGAGTGCGTCGAGGCGCAAGCTGTCATCTAAAGAACAGGAGGTTCTATTTCATCCTTACTGACCGCCAGAGGCGGTGCTTTAGCACTGGATATCTTCCGTCTCGCGCATGAGCAGGTCGAATATTTATATCAACAAAGTCACGTGTGACCTCGTGTGACCCCGGAAGGCATACGTTCCGGTGCCGTCAACGAGTCCTTTTTCATCTTCTCGCTTCACAGGTTACTACTTTATGAGTAGAAGCCAAGCTAGCTTACTGAAAATTAAGATTCTAGCTCATCGCTACCTGTAGCCTTGTGATCGTCTCGATCGGAGCTGCGGGCTAGAAAGACGCTCGCCCTCCAAAGGCTGCGACGAGCTAGCTGTCCGCCCTCCCAAGGGAGGGGACAACGGTGTTCACCGCTCGGACCCTAGGAGCTCATTTGTTACTGCGCTAGTGAAGAGAGCGTCTCCGCCCTCCTCTCACTTCATACATTTGGTTCCTTACCTGATTCTATCGTCCAGTTAGCTGAGTGCTCCCGTTCAAGCTAACTGTTACTGCACTAGTGAAGAGAGCGTCTCCGCCCTCCTCTCACTACATACATTTGGTTCCTTACCTGTTATATCGTCCAGTTAGCTGAGTGCTCCTGTTCAAGCTAACTGTTACGGCGCTAGTGAAAAGAGTGTCTTCGCCCCTCTCACGGCGCACAATTGGTTCCTGTTCCATCCTCCAGTTAGCTGAGTGCTCTCGCTCAAAGCTAACTTGCTACAGTGCTAGTGAAGAGAGAGTTTCTGCTCCCCTCTCCCTGCACACAGTTGGTTTTCTGTTCCATCCTCCAGTTAGCAGAGTGCTCTCGCTCAGGCTAACTCGCTACCACGCAAGTGGAGAGAGTATTCCCGCTCTTCTCTCACAGCATATATACACACACACCACTAATTTCTCACCCCAGTTAGCGGAGTGCTCACGCTAACTACTATTGTGCTCACTCCCCCCCACTGCGGAGTTTGTTTCCTGGCCTAGTTATTTACAGTCAGCTGAGTGCTCCCCCTTGGCACTATATTTAACGGCTGTAACACCTGTATGGCTTCTCTGCAACCAGAGGATGGCCATGACCTTTGGCCCTCTTGTCTTGGCCTCGAGCATCTGAGGGAGGGCCTTTCGGAGGACCCGTGCATTAATTGCACCATCATGCCTCGTGCGGTAAGCGCTGCTAGGCTAGCCGGGGTTAAACTACTGACTGAGGGTGGCCTTCCCCCTGCACAGTCGACTACATCCCAAACTACCCGTCCTAGGCGTCGGGCAGCAGAGGCTGCGGGTGCCCCGCCCAAAAAAAGGACTAAGCCTGATAGGCTGTCCTCTAGGGTGGACCTACTCACTACTGAGCTTGCCCAGATGAAGTCACTCCTCTTGGCTCTCCATTCTGGTGTCCGTACAGAGCACACCGCTTCACCCAGTCCACCCATGGCTGAACTGATTCCAGATGACGATGTGTTCTCAATGGCAGCTTCAGCCACTCAATTTAATGAGTGACGGAGAGGGCCCGTCCCATGCTTCTGGGCCTGGCTCCTGTACCTCAGCTCATGCATCCTCGGAGGGGGCGGATGTCGGCTCCATGGGTACCGTCATCCGTATGGCACTGGCTCGCCAGCAGCTGATGTACAGCAGCCCGAAACAGCGCCTGCCAGTGCGTTCTTCAGGTGCACTCCGGCACCCTTGCAGTTCCTCCCTCTTGTAAGTATCTGAGGGAGTTACATGCATGCTGGAGTGACACTAAGACTCTTTCCCGTCTTACGTCCGATGGCCGAGCCCCAGCAGCCATGCAAGATGCGGCAAAGGTCGGCCTTGACCACATGCCGGCTGTGGAGCCTACCATTGCTTCCCTCATAGTTTCCCCTGACGAAGCTCTGAGGTCGGAGGCCAGGTGCCCTCGACCCCAATGTCGGGTCACTGATGACCTGCTCACTAAGGATTACGATGCAGCGGCACGCATGGGCCGTATAGGCAATTCCCTCTCTCACCTCATGCTCGCCCTCTCAGCTTCCCTGCAGCAGGAGGCTCTTAGCACTTCAGCTACCAGCCTCAGTGACGCCTCATTACAGGCGTTTGCTCTGATGTCTAGAGAGCTTGGGGGCCTGATGTCCACTCTCGTCGCCAGGTTTGGCTGGCACAGTCACCCTTATCAGAGGCATGTAGGAGGACTCTCCGTGCTGTCCCAGTGGAACTGTTCGGTTCAGCTGCCGTACAGGTGCTCGAACGGACTGTCCAAGCTAGTCAGACCAGGCAACAGTTCTCAGCTCTTTGCAGAGACATGCCCCCCCCCGGTAGGCCTAGAGGCTCCGCATCTGCCTCCCGAGGCCGCTCCCGTCCACCGGCTCACCCCGGTATCCCACGAGGGGGCCGGCCCGCTATGGCCCTGTTAACTCGCCCCCAAGGCAGCCTAGGTATCCGGTGCCTAACCGTCGCCCCCCCCCCAGAGCCTCCAGAGGCCGGGGGGCAAGGTACTGAGGGTCTGGGGCCGGCTCTTTCTCCCAGCAGCAGCTCAACTACTGGGTAGCTCAAGCTTCAGACCCCTGGGTGGTTTCCACCTTAACCCAGGGGTACAAGCTTCAGTTCTGACGCCGGCCCCCAGCCTTCAGCCGGGTCAAAATGACCACCATAAGCGACCCGGCAAAAGAAATCGCCCTAAACCAGGAGCTGTCAGTCCTCCTTGCCAAGGGTGCAATCGAGCCTGTGGACCCCATCTCAAAGCCCGTGGGCTTCTACTCGACCTACTTCCTGGTAAGGAAGAAAGGCGGTGGATTTCGCCCAATCCTCGATCTGAGGGGACTCAACAAGTTCCTAAAGATCTTACCTTTCCATATGCTGAGCACAGCAGGGGGGAATGGTTCACGTCCGTCGATTTAAAGGACGTTTATTTTCATGTGCCTATTGTACCTCATCACAGGCAGTTTCTTCGCTTTGCCTTCAGAGGCTGTCATTTCCAGTTCAGGGTGCTCCCATTCGGACTCTCCCTCTCCCCAAGGGTGTTCACCAGGTGTGTCGCGGCAGCCCTCTCGCCCCTGCAGTCTCAGGGTATGAAGATTCTGCCATACTTAGACGACTGGCTAATCTGTGCACCATCCCGGTTGCAGTCGACCCAGGACACGGCTCTCCTTCTCTCTCTCTCTCATGTCGCCCGGCTAGGCCTCAAGGTGAACATGGAGAAGAGTTGTCTGAGCCTAACCTTCATTTGGGTGGCTCTGGACACTATGCGGGTCTGTCCATCTGCTGTCCATCTGCTCAGCGCCTGGACGACATCCTCCAGCTTCTTCCCCTCTTCAAAAGTGGCAGGTCTCTGGCATTTATCCTCTTTTTCCGCCTCTTGGTCATGCTGACAGCTGCCTCAACTGTCATCCCTTTGGGCTTGTTGTCACTGCGCCCCCTGCAGGGATGGCTGAACGGCCTCCACTTAGACCCCAAGTTGCACAGGCACAGAAAAATCAGGGTGTCACAACAGTGCCTCTCCACTCTATCCCCATGGAGGGAGCGATCATATATGTCGAGGGGCGTGGCCATGGGCTCCATCCCTTTCCGCAGAGAGACCGTTACGACGGATGCCAGCCTCTCGGGATGGGGTGCGGTGTGGCAAAACAGGACAGCCCGTGCGCGGGCAGTAGTCTGCTCTGGACGGCACAGAACATATCAATGTGCTAGAGCTACGAGCTGTGCACCTAGCACTCAGGCACTTCCTGCCATACCTGATGGAGAGGCATGTGCTTGTCCGCTCGGACAACACTACAACAGTATATCATATAAACCACCAAGGGGGCACCAAATCTGCACGCTTGCTAGAGGTGTCCCAGACTCTCCTGACCTGGGCAGCTCCTTGCCTGGCCAGCCTACGGTCAATGTATCTGCCCGGAGAGCAGAACCAAGTCGCAGACTCACTCTCCCGTCACAAGCCTCCACCAGGGGCGTGGCGGCGGCTTCATCCAGAGGTGGTGGCCAACATCTGGGTCTCTTCATCAGGGCAGAGGTAGATCTCTTTGCCTCGAAGATGTCGACCCACTGCCTCCTGTGGTTCTCCTTGAGGGAGAAAACCAGCCCTTTGGGTCAGGACGCCCTGGCTCATTCATGGCCAGGGTGTCTTCTCTATGCCTATCCACCCCTCCCTCTGATCCTACCAACACTCCTCAGAGTGCTTCATCAGGGCCACAGGCTTCTTCTGGTGGCCCCTTTCTGGCCAGCCAGGACTTGGTTCTCCCTGCTGCACAGACTCTGTTGCGGGACACCTTGGCGTCTCCCCAACAGGAAGGACCTCTTGTCTCAGCTGGAGGGTCAAATATGGCACCCGACCCCTGCCGCCTCCAGCTGTGGGTCTGGCCACTGGAGGGCCCGACCCACTGCTGAGCGACTGCATAGAGCCTGTCAGGAGGACTATTCTCAATGCTAGGGCACCATCTACTCGTAAACAGTACGAAAACAGGTGGAAACTGTTCTCTGACTTGTGCCAAGCGCGAAATGAGGACCCAGTACATTGCCTACTACCCTTGAGTTCCTGCAGTCCCTCCTGGATGACGGCCGGTGTCCCGCTACCGTCAGGGTGTATGTGGCTGCTATATCAGCCCAACATGCAAGGGTTGACAACAGCACAGTGGGGAGCCATAGGCTGGTATCCCTCTTTTTAAGGGGAGCACTGAGACTTCGCCACCCGAACATCCCAAGGGCCCCTACATGGGATCTGCCCTTGGTGCCCTATGCTCGCCTCCCTTTGAACCCTTGTTACAGGCAGAACTGAGGTGGCTCTCAGCCAAGACTGCTTTCCTTCTTGCCATCACCTCAGCAAAGCGTGTAAGCGAGCTTCAGTCCTTGTCCGTGAACAGCTCGTGTCTGAGGTGGAACTCAGATGGCTCAGGTGTCACCTTATGGCCGAACACAGCGTTCCTCCCTAAGGTGCTGGCATGCTCTCATTTTAAATCGGCCTATCCAGCTGGCACGGTTTGACCCCCCCCATCAGGAGAGGGGGAAGAGAGGTCAAGACTCCTATGCCCGGTGCGGGCCCTTAGAGCTTATGTCCAGACTACTACTACTAGCACTTGTCCCACTGGATCGTGGACGTCATTGCCCAGGCATACAGGGCGAATGACCGTCCCTTGCCACCCAGAGTAAAGTGCCACTCTACCAGGAGTGTCTCCACGTCATAGGCGACCTTGAGAGGTGTGCCCCTGGAGGACATATGTGCTGCGGCCACATGGGCATCTCCGAACACATTCGCCAGATACTACAGGGTGAATGTTGCCGTCCCTCACCCGCTGGGTGTGGTCCTCCTGCAGAGTCCGCCTAGGCCATCCTTATAGGGTGAGTATTCAGACTTCCTCGTGACTCTGTTGGTATAGGTCATCCAGTGCTAAAGCACCGCCTCTGGCAGTGGTCAGTAAGGATGAAATAGAACAATAGTTACGTATGTAACTACAGTTCTTTGAATACTGGATGACCACCAGAGTTCTTGGTCACTCGGAATTTCTGCGAGAAAATTCCATAGGACTGAACTCGTTGACGGCACCGGAACTTATGCCTTCCGGGGTCATACGAGGTCACACGTGACTTTGTTGATATAAATATTCGACCTGCGCGAGACAGAAGATATCCAGTGCTAAAGCACCGCCTCTGGCGGTCATCCAGTATTCATAGAACCGTAGTTACATACGTAACTATCGGTTTAGCTAGCGTCTCACTGCAATCTTTAAAGGTCGTTTTCTCAAAATGAGTTTTTTCTCCTACTCTGAGTTCGAAATGTCAACTTCAGTAGCACGTAGATACACCAAACCTTCCAGTTCTATTCCTATCAATATTATGAAGGCTTTTACAGAAGGGTTTGTTGATATGTCATTCATAGGCTGAATTATATAAGATTTTATACCTAAAAACATGGCGGAAAATTGATACGTTAGGGCTGTTGACAGTATTTTCTGATTTATGGAGTGATAAAGAGAGATATCCAAAATCCCTTCTGTAAAAGCCTTAGATGCTAATACGACTACAAAATGAAACGAAAATGTTGAACCTGGCTATATCCAAAGTTCAGATTTCGGTTCCTGAAATGTGTTGAAATATGCGCAAATTTAATGAGATAATGGCTCATTTGCATATTCAGAAAACTTGTAATACAAGAAACAATTGCCTTATTGTAGGTAATTAACTGGAGACATTTCTAGCTGATATCTTTAAGTTAAAAAAAATTACCCTATTCACCTGGGTTGTCTCGCCTTAACTGTTAGGCTTAATAAACCATTATAGACCTACATCACTTAGCAACAGCTGCACATGCTAACTATGGGTCTTACAAACCAACATAACATTACAAATAGTCAGAAAATATTATTTACAATATTAATAAAACTATGAATTCAATTTTAACTGATTGACAAGGCAAAACACTGCACAGCGGCATTAAAGGACAAATATCATTTTACCTTGTGTTGGGGCTTCACAAAACTCCAAATGTAGCCTGGGGTGGCACTAATAAAGACCCTCATTAGAGCAGATACATCCACATTGTCCAAAATGTTACTGTGGACTGTAATGCATCAAAGTCAGATGTGTCAGTCTCTTCTGTGTCATATGACTCTAGTTGTAGAGGTGGTGGGCTGAGGAGTAGCTGGTGGTCCACTCTTTTTATTGGGTTGTTTGTTGGAGAAAAAAAAAATCAAAAACCTTTTTTGCGGCATTCTAGAAAGTTGTCACTCTGCAGTGTGTGAGTCCCGTCAATTACGTCACTCTCCCACGACCTAGATGACTCGGATTTTATTTATTTGGAAAATAAAGTCAAGCCACCTGACTGATACAAATATATACTATGACTACTGTATACAGCTAATTTTATTTTAAGTAAAATCATAACTATTTGATGTAGTTTAATCATTATTATTTAGGTGGTCACTCAGTTTTTCAAATGTACACCACTCGCCAACAGGGGGTGCTGCAGCACCCCTACTTCCCGCGGCTATGGTGGAAGGTTTCTGCTCATTTACATAAGTGGCCACACGCTGAGGGATAACATCTTTAAACTGTTCCAATACAATCAGTTCACAAAGACCGTCAAAACTGGCAACCTTTGCTGCCGCGCACCACCGCTGAAAATGAGAAGTCAAATCACGGATAAACTCCACATGTGTCTGCTTATCCCCCTTGACCCAACTTCTGACGATACGCTTCAGGAACCAGTTTGTATGATTTTAACACCGCTGATTTTACTCTAGCATAGTCCAAAGCATTTTCGCCACAAATAGCTGAATAGGCCTCCTGTGCTCGCCCAGTGAGTACACGCTGAAGTAACGGCACTCTGTCCGAATCTGACCAGTTTCTTGCCGCAGCTACGTGCTCAAATAGGGTGAAAAAAAATGTCAGGGTCACGCTCATTAAACTTTGGCACCAACCGCAAGTAAGAAATAACATCGCCACCACCTGGTGCCGAACCATTAGACGAAAACTTGCCCTCGCTAAACAGCCGTAATCTAGCATGTTCCACCTCACATTTCATCTTTTCCACCTCCAGCACCTTCTCCACCTTTAAACGCTTCTCTACCTCCTGCTGCCGTAACCTCAACTTCTCCTGTTCAAACTGCAACTTCTCATGCTCCAACCTCAACTTCTCCTGCTCAAACTGCATGGCTAAAAGCTCTTTTTGCGGCTCAAACGTCAAACCAGCTGTCTAAACCACCGGCACGACCCCTGCCGCACCAGACTCACTCTTCTGCAACACACTCTGCTCAAACAAAGATGACAGCTTTAACCTCTTAAGCCCTGAGCCTGTTTTTCAGATTTCAGGCTCGAAAATGCCACTAACACAACAAAGACTATATCTTCACTTCTAAAAAAGGATAAATTAATAATCTTTTCTCTCAAAGCAAGGTTACATCTGTGAGTTGAATGTAGAAGTGTCAGAATCAATATAGATGTTTATATTTTAAAATAAATTCAGATGGAACATAGTAAAAACATGTAAATTCTAATGTCCGCCTAAAAGAAACCCATTACTTATAGTGAAACCCACCCTTGAATGATGGGTTAGTAGACTAAAAGCTTTAGGAATCCAAACTATAACATATAATAAGTACCCTGTATCAAGATTGATGCAAAACAAGTGAAATTTGACCTTTTTAGACAGTTTTAGAAAAATAAAGTCCAGGCGGACTCACCTCTGGGTAATTTGGGAACCATCAGTTCCATTTGAACTTTTTCACTGTAAAAATCATTTTATTACTTTGAATTATCACTATAGGTATTCATTCCATCCAAATACAACTGTTGTGAAAAAAAATATATATATATAATATAAAAACATACTCTAACGTTATCCTAACATCATTTGCGGGAAAAAACTAATCTAACTGATATTTTTCATTTATTTAAAAAAAAAGAAAAACACACAATGCTAACAGTGAGGCTCTGAATTAGCCCCGAGTGAAAAATGCTAACCTATTACTGCACCATCACTCCTAGCTCCCTTATTACTTATCCTAGCTGCACATCCAACACATCGTTTATGATCGTAAAGACACAGAATCTAACGGTGCCCACCTCAACACTGAAAGATACAAACTTGCGAGGTTAACAAAAACGTACATCAAAACAAGTGGCGCTAGGTATTAACATGCGCTAGGCTAATGGCTTACCTTCCTCTTTGTCTGGTCTAAACTGGTCTTCAATGGCATTAAAACGATAAAAACGATGATGTAGTTAATCCATAGGTTAATATCCAATGGGGCTGTGTCCCCTTTGAAATGTTCTGATAATCCATAAGCAATAAAACTGCAATTCCGTTATCTGCTGTCCGCTCTGTGCTCCGTGTGCTCTGGGTCCCGGCAATTCCTGCTTCCTGCTTCCTTCCATAGTAAACAATAAATGAAGCCGACTGCGTAATGTACTTAAACTGGCTGGCATTCTTTATACTTTACGCAGGACTATATCTCTGGAACCCATTGGTCGATTTGTGTGATTTACACCTTTTTCTTAACCATCAGAACCAATAGAATCGATGGGCAGTTCCCAAGTCCACGTAAACATTACCATAGCGGACGTAATAGAGAAGCGAACAAAGCATATCTGAAAGTGCACGCCTGGACTGCAAAACTTTATAGCCAGTATATTGACATAAATATGATGGATTATCAGTCAAAATGTCTACGTGACAAAGACATTGGACACAAATCAAAAAAGGTAAGACGTAATTAAACCGGATGTTGTTTACTTTCTCTTTTCTGGCTGATAGCTCCAGGAATTCGGGGTCTTACAGTGATGACATTACATGTTGGGAATCTGTGGAGTCTCAGCTTTAATCGGATATCTTGTTTGTGCAGTTAGGATAAGTAATAAGGGCATTTCTACCGTGAGTGCTGTGCAAAGGTCCGTTAGCATTAGTTAGCATTTTTTTTTGCTCCATGCTAATTGAAAGGCTTGGTATTACTCTTGTGTTTCTTTTAGCTAAACATGGTTCACATTGTCAGTTAGCTGAGTTTCTTACCGTTAAAAGGGTATGGAACATTAATAGTTTCATAAATGTTAAGAAGCCCTGAGACATAGTCTCGTAAAAAAACGGTGGGAGGGGACCACTGGGGGGACCCTCGGGCTTAAGAGGTTAATCTCATCTTTCCGCTTGCTCCCTACAACAGCAATTTTATAATGCTCTGCTATTTCGACCAACTGCGCCTTCTGGCAATCATCTAAGAAAGACACTGAGGGCGTATCCACAAACGCCGACAAAGAAGCCATAATAAATTACCTATACCCAATCAGAAAGCAAAGTGTTAACCTGCCAACACGCAAAAGACAAACCCAACAGAGAATTTTCTCTGCCTAATGAAAATCTTACTAATCTCACCTAGTCTTCATGTGGCGGGTAATTGCGCACTGGAACCCTGCAGAGTTGTGGAGCGACCTGCATGCAACACCAAAAAAAAAAATCACGCGGACGTGCCGCCGAGACAGCTGTCCGAAAATAGCTGACACTAACCACGTCGCCACAACACTATGAAAAAAACAAACAGACGCAACCCAAGGGGAAACGCCACTTAAGCCTAGCGGGGAAATCCCTTTACAAAAGCGTTTCAAACAGCAACATCTTACCTTCTGATTGGCACACAAAACCTGCCGCCCTGTCAAACACAAGGCTTCCTGAAACACAAAAGACATGATGTGTCCCCCAAATAGCAGTGCAGAGCCAGCACACAGCTGGACCACATCAACTAATCAGCTGCTCAATGACACCATGTGCTCTGAGCACTACACAAACTTTTAACTACATTTTCTACCAATAACCTGTAAGACGAGCCCCCATTTGTTATGACCTGGCTCAAAAGGCCACAACAAAGAGGAGACACACCATATCAACGGTAGTCCAAATTAATTAAGTGCAAAACAAATGAAGCATGAGGTGTGGATGTCAGTGGTATCAGTAGTGTAAGTGCAGGGTGAGGATTGCATGGACCTGTGAGAGTGTTGAAAGGCACAACGTGAAGCAACTGAACATACTCAACCAAAACCGGGTGCCTGTAGGAGAAAGCAGAGAGGAGCAGAGAGGCTTTAAATACCTGCAGGGCACCAGACCCAGGTGCCCTGAGTTACTGCAATCAAGGAGGCTGGATGCAGCACAGCCACACCCTCTCCAGATGAACCCACAGGGGCATCACATATTTGATTAAGTTCCATCATGACAAAAGCCTTATTTGCTAAGACTTTGTAATGTAGCCGTGAAGATACATTATGTAGGTTTGTTTTAATAATAATTCACTTCCCAGTATTAGGCTACTGCGTGAAAGTGTGAAAATAACCCTGCCCTAAAGAACGCTGACTATAGGAGGGACAGTGTGTGAGCTGGAAATGTGTGAAGCTGAAAAAGATCTGTCACGTGTGTTTGGTGATGCAGATGAATAATTACACTGAGTCTTCCTCTGATGATCGACATCTGTTTACAAAAAAACAGCAGACGTGTGTGTGTCCATGCTTTGTTTCAGTGGACCTGTTTGAGATCAGAGAGGTTCGTCCAGGGAGGAACTCCAAGGACTTTGAGCGCTTCAAAGATGGCAAAGACAAGCACGATGAGAGCAGCTGCTTCACCATCTTCTACGGATCTCAGTTTGTGCTCAACACCCTCAGTGTGGGAGGTGAGCTGCTCTTATATGTCTGCTTTAAACAACAACTATCACATGACGAGTATCGTTCTTCATATTTCATATTGTAGCTACCTGATTTATTTGTTGTCATTGTTACATTGTTACATTTATGTTGGATGTTATAAAACACCATTATTTAAATCTCCATTATCTCCAAATACTTGACACCTGACATTTCACTGCAAATTCTAAACTACAAGACTGCAGAACTTTACTAGCTAACATCTGGCCATCTGGCAAACCCCTTTCTAGTGTCACAAGCTAGGCTAAACATTAGCATGCTAACTTAGCTACCTATGCGGTCAATTACTGGTCGATTCATCCGTCAACTGCCAGTCCTTTATCATCAGAAATGTAAACAAAAGACAAAGAACCATATAAAGACAGGCAGACAGAGGCAATGGGGCTTATTCCATTAAAGTGATCTACTTGGACAGTATGTATCCTCAATATATCCTTATATGGATCAAATTAGGAGGACCTTGGCAGTTTAGCACCCATTTCTGTAGCTGATGTTAGGCAGTACGGCCCACACCTGTCAGCAGTTAAAGGAACTTTTCTTGACATGAAAAGAGTTTGCACATCTATGGAGCATCTGTTGCCCGGGCTCACAGATTCAGTCAAGCTTAGGTTATAATTGCAGTATCAAATCTGGCAATCTCATTGCAAAGATCAAGCATACTTGCCAACCCTCCCGATTTTCGCGGGAGACTCCCGATTTCATAGCCCTCTCCCGGTTTCCTCCCGGGATCATATTTCTCCCGCATTTCTCCCGATTTCTGACAACATCAGATTTACTCAGGACTGTTTCCACTCGGACTTTAATACAGCTACACCATTGTTTGGTTTCCATGGTAGCGTGTCTCTTTAGTAGCGCGCGCAACTGAAAGTCTGAGAGAGTGAGGAAGATAGTCACAGAAAACAGAACAAGAATTGACAACTCTGCTCACTCCTTCACATAATGCTCCATAAAGGATGGGGCTACAGACCGTAAGACAGTGCCCTTACAACTACAATAAGCATGTTAATGTTAATCTAGTACAGCTCCCCCCCCCTCGCGGTGGTTTTGAAATGCTCAGGTCTCAAGGTTGGCAAGTATGAAGATGTTGTTAGTAAATGGAAAAGTTCCAGCTCCATTTAGTGAACCCTTTTTACAGAGGAAGCATTTTTGACCAGAGAAAGCAATTGTTCAGTGTTCATGCTAAGCTAGTCCTTACTCCATCTCTGTAATGTCCACATCTTGTGTTTAGTTCACCTTTTGTTCCAGGAAGTCAAGTGTTGAAACGTCAAACAACCTTCCTCTTGTTGATTCATCTGAAAGTATTTTTTACTCATAAAGCTGATGCTCTTCTCCTCATATCACCTCAGTGTTATATATCTGTTTAGCACAGTTACACTTTCTGTTCTGCTCATTTTGCAGCTGATTCTGTTGATGAGGCCCAGAAATGGCTGACTGGACTAGAACTGCTGAGGCAGGAGACGCTGCAAGCTCCCACTCCAGTTCTTATAGAGAGGTACACAGACGCACACGCACATGCACACGCACACACACACACACACACACACACACACACACACACACACACACACACACACACACACACACACACACACACACACACACACACACACACACACACACACGCACACACACACACGCAACACACGTCTGCTTTTTTTTGTTACCAGATGTCGATCATCAGAGGAAGACTAAATGTCATCTTTCATCTGCATCACAAAACCCATGTGACATGTTAACTATATGTGAAAAACATGCGCATATAGTGCCAGGAGATATGGGAGTCGGAGGCGGTGCATCGAAGGTGCAGAAGGGTACTTTAATAAGGAGGTGTTGTCGGGTCGCAGCCCGGGACAACAAGAGAAAGAATCAGGAGGGCACACAACATATAAAGTAAACACACATATGTCCGTCCGGAAACAATACCCCCAACCCGTAGTTCCATGAGTGAATTATGTCCCAGTGTTACCAGTGTTAAATAGTGGTCACTACACAAGCCCCCCCAGAATTCAACCATGGACACTATCCCCGTGTCCGGGAGGAAGCACCACAGGGGCCGAGGAGGGTGGGGCCGGGCCATGGAACGGGCCGTCGGAAGGGGGCCGCAGGAGAGGGTAGGGTTTTAACGAGGGCATCCTCACCGGGGGTGGAAGACGGGCCGGAACGGGGCCGCAGTAGGCGTCGTAAGGGGGCCGCAGCGCTGCGACGGCGCGAACATCCCGGTGGTCCCCAGCAGGGAGGAGCGCTGCCCGGCCGCAGGCGAGGGCACAACGGCAGCGGGCACCAAGTCCTCGGGGGGAAAGAGCCGGGTCCCCGGGGGGCAGGAGCAGCATCCCCGGGAGGAAGGAGCCGTGGACAGGGGAGAGGCCAGACGGGGCGCCGTCCGGAGCCGCCGTCGAGATGAACCGTGAGCCGCGGTAAGAGGAGAGGCCAGGCAGGGTCCCGGAGCGCGCCACCCATGGGCCGATGAAGGCATGGGGACGTCCGAAACCGCCGAGGCGAAGGAAGAGGCCAGACAGGCTCCGGAGCGCGCCACCCACGGGCCGATGGCCGCATGGGCGACGTCCGAAACCGTCGAGGCGAGGGAAGAGGCCAGGCAGGGTCCCGGAGCGCGCCACCCACGGGCCGATGAAGGCATGGGGACGTCCGAAACCGCCGAGGCGAGACGGGGTCCAGGAGTGCACCACCCAGGCGTCGATGAGCGTGAGTGGCGTCTGAAGCCGCCGTCGAGGTGGTGAAACAGGTGAGAGTGTCCACACGAGGTCGATCAGACATGGTCGAACCTCCTCTCAGGCACCAGAAAAAGCTCAAAAAGGGCCGTACTGTCCACGGTCAAAAAACAGGTGGGCGAAATAGCGAGAGGATTCACACGAGGCCAACCAGACATGGTCAAACCTCCTCTCAGGCACCAGAAAAAGCTCGAAAAGGTCGATAGCCGTTAGCAGCTAGCCGTTAGCTGAGGCCGTTAGCTGGCAGCCATCGGTAGCTGCTAGCCGTCGTTAGCCCCACGTGGATAGCTGCTAGTCGTGGTTAGCTAGCGCCGCTGGGACGTGCAGCCGCACGCCCCGAAGAAACAGCCCCATGAGGTAGCCATGGGGTTGCTGGTCGACCCAGCAGGTCGTGCATCGTCCCCCCGATGCGGGAACGGCGAGCAACGTCTCCAGCCTTCTGCGGAGCACGCACCGAGCCTCAGTCCGCGTGCCGGTGGCAGCCACGGACGTCTCCAAAAAATCCCCCGCATTTCGAGAAAGGAACCTGAGTTCCTTTTGCCGTGTTCGGCTTCGTCCCGGAAACTTCCCCAGACGTGTCAGAGTCACCAATATAGTGCCAGGAGATATGGGAGTCGGAGGCGGTGCATCGAAGGTGCAGAAGGGTACTTTAATAAGGAGGTGTTGTCGGGTCGCAGCCCGGGACAACAAGAGAAAGAATCAGGAGGGCACACAACATATAAAGTAAACACACATATGTCCGTCCGGAAACAATACCCCCAACCCGTAGTTCCATGAGTGAATTATGTCCCAGTGTTACCAGTGTTAAATAGTGGTCACTACACGCATTGTCAACTAGTGCTTTTGAGTTATGACTCATCAACACTTCTGTGAACCCCTCCACATTCACAAAGTGATGAAGGCTCATCCAGTCATTGATCTCTTTTTGTTTTTTCCCTGCAGTTGGCTGAGGAAGCAGATGTACTCTGTCAATCAGACCAAAACCAACAGGTAGTGTGTGATCTGGTTACCCTGCCACAATAGCTCTGACGACGTTTTCCAAACTAAACAAATGTAAACATGTGACACAACCTGTAGGAACCTCTTGCATTGTATAGCTGCTGAAAAAGAACAATCCTTCCTTAGTCCTAACCTTTACACACAATAACACGTATTGAATAAATGTTGGATCATATTTATGTGCTTTTCTTCTTTTCTTCCCCAGCATCTCCATGAAGGAGCTGAAGGCTCTGCTAGCTCTGCTCAACTACAAGGCCCCCAGCTCCCGCACTCTCAAAGACAAATTCCAGGTGCTCTGATCTTCTCCTCCTCATCATCATGTCCTCATCGGTGTTGTGTGTGATTATATAAACACCATTGAACCTACAGTACATGGACAGCATACACATGGACAACCGAAAGACAATCTCCTCTACAGGGAAAATAGCATTGTTACATTCTGATCAGAGATTATCAATGACTAGTTTTACATTATGTGATATGGAATTTCATAAATATTCCAGCTTCTGTAGTCTCAATCAGTGCTTTGTGTTCGGCTTTCAAAGGAAGTGGGGGCAAAGAAAGATCGCCTGGACTTTGAGCAGTTTCATAAATTGTACAACCTTATAATGTTTGAACAGAATGAGGTGAGTCTGAATCAATACCAATGAAGTAAATATACTGTATATATTATTCAAAATACATGTTTACATGATTTTCATTCATATTATATTTTAAACTCAGATCCTTGATGAGTTCAAAAAGGAATCATGTGCTTTCATTCTGGGGTGAGCTCCTGTTCTCTTATCCTTGCTACATATTGAACAAACCCTGATGTAAAGTGAAGCGTTAGGAGAGAGTGAGTCAGGGAGCTGACGGGGGTCTGCTCTCTACAGAAACACAGATAAGCCTGATGCCTCTGCGGTGCTGCTCCATGACTTCCAACGATTCCTCATCTACCAGCAGAGGGTGAGCAGAGTGTTTCAACATGGCAAGAGCTTTCTTCCCGCAAATGAACTACCAATAAAAGAACATTTCGATTAAAGAAAATAAGTTGACATTCCATTTTTGACATCAGCTAGTCCTGTAGGAAGTCAGTGTATAAAAAGGTAACGTGGTGCAGCGGTGACAGCCATATTCACGTTTATAGCATAACATTTATTTCTCTTGCCAGTTTTAATATGAACAGATGCACCAAGTATGTTTACATGGAGAGGGTTTAACACTTTGTTTGGTTACAAAGAATTTAATTTAAAAGTCACAACCAGTAATGTAGAAGTAAACCAATGCTTTTCTAAACATTTATTGATAATCATGATTATTTATTTTTTCTCACAGATTTTCCATCCATTGTTTTGATTTTTTTTTTTTCTGTGCCCCTTCCCCCCACAGGAATCCTGGGCCAGTGACCTTAACCAGGTCAGAGAGCTGATGACCACCTTCATCGACGACACCATGAGGAAAACCAACGACCCCGAGTTCACCGTCAGTGAGGTAATCCTGTCTGTGCCGTCATGTTGTGTGTAGCAGAGATAGAAATGAAAAGCTGTACCAGACTGTGATCGAGGTGTACAAGAGCCTTATCACTTGGTCGTTATTGTTGAAGTTATAATAACTAGAATGAATCACAAAAAACATGAGTGTATAAACGTTAATTTGAAGCGTTTCTCCTCCTGTAGTTCCTGAGTTTCCTGTTCTCCAAAGAGAACTCTGTGTGGGACGAGAAGTACTCCGAGATCAGCAACCTGGACATGAACAACCCTCTGTCTCACTACTGGATCAGCTCCTCTCACAACACGTCAGTGTGGTGGCTGGAAATCACACACAAGAATTCAATGTTTCTCCTGTTTACTGTTCATGCCAGTGACATATCTTTTCATTTTTTCCCACACAAAAAAAGTGCATCAAAAAATTCCGTTATCAGCATCTCACCTTCAAAATATATATTGGAAGTTAGATAAGGTGTGTTTGTTCATGACCTGGCAACCCAAAGTTTAAATTACTTGTTTATAACTGTTGTTTCTAGCAAAGTCAATAGTTTCCTAACATAAAATAAAGTTATTAGTTACATATTATAAAACGTTTTCCTAGAAAGTGTTTCCAGATATCTTGCTTATTCACAGACAAGCAAACAGAACCCAGACACCCTCCACAGCAGAGTAACAAACAAAACATGAGGTTTTTGAACAACCTTTTGGTGTGTTTTCCACAGCTACTTGACGGGGGATCAGCTGCGCAGCGAGTCGTCCACGGAGGCTTATGTTCGCTGTCTGCGCCTGGGCTGCCGCTGTGTGGAACGTCAGTAAACTCACCATCATGTAGAGAAGTTCACATTTGAGAGTTGCATTGTCAGCATTAGTTTCGTTTTGGAGCAGCTTTAATGAAACAAGTGGGGTAAAAATAATAACAGTTATTACTTGATGTCTTTGTGCTTTGTGTGGTACTGAATTGGTCCAGTGGACTGCTGGGAAGGGCCCGGGGAGCCAATCATCTACCACGGGTGGACCAGGACCACCAAGATCAAGTTCGAGGACGTGGTCAAAGCCATCAACGATCACGCTTTTGTCACATCAGAGTAAGAAGCACAAGACACTGTCACCATGTTTGGGAATTTGTGATTCACTTCATCTTACACACACACACCCACACACCCCCCCCCCCCACCCCCCCCCCCCCCACACACACACACACACACACACACACACACACACACACACACACACACACACACACACACACACACACACACACACACACACCAACTCCTGATACCTGTGCTTCCGGGGCTCAGGTTCCCGGTGATCCTGTCCATTGAGGAGCACTGTCCTCTGGAGCAGCAGCGGCAGATGGCCCGGATCTTCAGAGACGTGTTCGGAGACAAACTGCTGATGGAGCCTGTGGAGCAGCTGGCTGAGCAGCTGCCCTCACCCACACAGCTCAAGGGCAAGGTCATACTCAAGGTCAGAGGAGGAGAAGTACTCAGATCTTGTACTTGAGTAAAAGTAGAAGTACTCAGATCTTGTACTTGAGTAAAAGTAGAAGTACCAGACTGTAGGAATACTCTGTTACAGTAAAAGTCCTGCATTCAAAATGTTCCTCAAGTGAAAGTAGAAAAGTATTCTCATCAAAATATAGTGAAAGACAGTAAAAGTAGTCATTGTGCAGATTGGTCCATTTCAGAATAATATATCTGATATGTTTTATAATGATTGATCATGAAAGTGTTCTCAAAGCTGGTGAAGGTGCAGCTAGTTTGAATGACTTTGTAGACTGCAGGGTAGCTGGTGAAGGTGCAGCTAGTCTGAATGGCTTTGTAGACTGCAGGGTAGCTTGTGGATTCACTCCAGGTGGAACTACAGTCTGATTTAACACTTGATTAGATTTCACATCATTCATCCACATATGTGAAGTAACTAAAGGTATTAATACATGTAGTGGAGTAAAAGTACACAATTTACCTCTGAACTGTAGTGCAGTAGAAGTACACAGTAGCAACACATTTAAATACTCAGGTAAAGTTCAAATCCCTGAAAATGTTACTTGAGTAAATGTACTTTAAGTGTGCTGTAAGTGATTTTACAGCACTGCTCAAGGTACTGGGGAGTAATGTGCTACGTAACAGAATGATCGGGGTAAAAGCTTTGAAGCAGTATTCCCTTACAGTTACATCAAAAAGAAGATGTCATCAGATTGCTGCTATATTGTATTACCATGTCATAAATACTTGTGTATGCTGCTCTTGCTCTTTACAATATTTTAATTTTGTTTCCTTCTTATTTTTCTCTAAGCTCAAGGGAGCCAGAGCAGAGGGCTTAAAGATCCCTGTCATAGGGAGACGTACTGCTTGATTATTCTTTCTGGTTTTCATTTAGGCTACTTTTAAGCTTCTTTATTTTAAATATCTTTTTTAATGCAGTTGGTGTACACCTGATTTATTAAACAGAAATCGATGTTTAATTCATGCGTTTAACTGTGGATCATTCTGATCCTAAATATCTTGGTTTCTTCTTTTCTAAGGTCACATCGTTCTTACATAACACACTGTAAGAGTCGGGAGGAGCTGATCATTTATTCCGGCAAATTACTCAGACCTACTAATTGACCTAACAGAAGTTATTGAGTCTATGTAAGTTTACTGCTTGGCTCAGATCCACCAACGTCAGCAAGATCTCACCTCTATTAACTCCTGAAGAACCAGGTTCAATTAACTGCTGTTTCAATTCAGACGACCCGCTAAATCTGTTTAATTTCTGAAGGATTTTGATATCAGTAATGAGGTGTGGCCCTACCTAAGTGTGGCAGAGTGCAATCTTACATTTGAAGCAGGAGAGGAGAGCGCAGATGTCTTTTAAGTTGTCCCAATCCAAAAGGTGGGATCAGTTTATTTGAAGAAAAATAGGTCCAAACGTATACAGGGTTTCTACCTTCTCTCGTTACAACATGACAATTCTACAAAACACATCATGCGTGGTCATGTTCTAATTTGCAACTTTAATTCACAGTTTTACATTTATTACATTAAATTGTAACTTCAACTGCCCAATTCAGTTGTGATTTTTTATAGAATTTAGAGGTCTTACCTCATAAAAGACCGGTGATAATAAAAAGCACATTCAAACTTTCATTCACCAAATCAATTCACATCAATTCCATACCTAGATTCCTACAGGTGGCGGGGCTAACATTCACAAACACATACCTATATTCCGCATGAATTCGGAGGAAGATTCTCACAGGTGGAGGGTACTAATACTCACAAACACATATCAATTCATTCCACTCATTCAACCCAGAAGTTCAAGAGATATTTACCAAGTTTGAGAGAACCTTACCGAGAGCAAAGATCCAGCTCTCCAGGGAGAGAGCTTTACCGGGAGAGAGTATACCAGGGGAACCCCCCCCCCTCTCTCTCTCTCCCTCTCCGCCAGTGTCTTTATGCTCAACAACAGGATATAGAAACCTAAAGACACCTCCTCCATACCCATATTTGTGGAAACTGGGCATGGCCTCTGATGTACAGGACTGGACATGACCAGACATATTCTATGGCTATGGCGTAAGACACACCTTCCCATGTTTGTGTAAAAAGGACATGACCCCTACTCTGCAGGACTTGCACAATATTATTCTCGGCTATGACATAACCACCTTTTTGGGGCCTTAGTGTGTTTCTCCTTAAGTCAGGAGCCACCCTCCCTGTGTACTGCTGTGAGGGGAGAGAGAAGAAACTGCCTTCTCCCTTATCAGTGACACCCATAAACCATTATAGGCCTTACACTCAACTTAACAAACCACTTTGTTTATACTGTAAATATAGAAAATCATAACATATGAAACATTTTCATTGTGGGTTATAGGCAAGGCAAGGCAAGTTTATTTACATAGCACTTTTCAACACAAGGCAATTCAAAGTGCTTTACAAAAAATCAAAGACATAAAATGGCATTTAAAATCAGTCATAGAAAAGAAAAGCTAATAAAATAAACATTAAAAGAAAAAATACATGGATAAATGTTACAGTGCAGTCTAAGATGTGAATAGTTCAATTAAAAGCAGCGGCAAAAAGAAAAGTCTTCAGCCTGGATTTAAAAGTAGTCAGAGTTGCAGCGGACCTGCAGGTTTCTGGGAGTTTGTTCCAGATGGAGCATAATAACTGAACGCTGCTTTACCATGTTTAGTTCTGACTCTGGGGACAGAAAGCTGACCAGTCCCTGAAGACTTGAGAGATCTGGATGGTTCATAATTTAGCAGGAGGTCAGAAATGTATTTTGGGCCTAAACCATTCAGTGCTTTATAAACCAGCAGCAGTATTTAGAAATCTATTCTTTGACACACAGGAAGCCAGTGTAAAGACTTCAGAACAGGAGTGATGTGATCCACTTTCTTAGTGTCAGTGAGGACTCGAGCAGCAGCGTTCTGAATCAGCTGCAGCTTCCTAATAGATTTTTTAGTGAGACCTGTAAAGACACCATTGCAGTAGTCGAGTCTACTGAAGATAAAAGCATGGACAAGTTTTTCCAAATCCTGCTGTGACATTAGTCTTTTAATCCTAGATATGTTCTTTAGGTGATAGTAGGCTGATTTAGTAACTGTTTTAATGTGGCTGTTGAAACTCAGGTCAGAGTCCATGACTACACCTAGATTTCTGGCTTTATCTGTTGTTTTGAACATTGCAGACTGAAGCTCAGCGCTAACTTTTATACGTTCTGCCTTGGCTCCAAAAACCATTACCTCAGTTTTATCTTTGTTTAATTGGAGAAAGTTCTGACACATCCAGTCATTGATTTGTTCAATGCACTTACTCAGTGTTTGAATTGGAGCATAGTCTCCTGGTGAAATTGTTACGTAAATTTGTGTGTCATCTGCATAGCTATGGTAACTTATTTTGTTGTTTTTCATTATCTGAGCCAGTGGTAGCATGTCGATGTTAAAGAGAAGAGGCCCCAAGATGGAGACTTGAGGAACCCCACATGTCATATTTGTCAACTCAGATGTGTATTTACTAGGGCTGTCAGTCGATTAAAATATTTAATCGCGATTAATCGCATGATTGTTCATAGTTAATCACGATTAATCGCACATTTTTTATCTGTTCTAAATGTACCTTAGAGGGATATTTTTCAAGTTTTTAATACTCTTATCAACATATGAGTGGACAAATATGCTTTATGTGTGTTTATTATCATTTGAACAATGACAAATATTCTCATGAATATTAAACACAACAACCTCTGAACATTACAAATATTCGCCTCAATTCAACCTGGAACCTCTCATACAATAATACAATACTGTGTGTGTGTGTGTGTGTGTGTGTGTGTGGTGTGTGTGTGTGTGTGTGTGTGTGTGTGTGTGTGTGTGTGTGTGTGTGTGTGTGTGTGTGTGTGTGTGTGTGTGTGTGTGTGTGTGTGTGTGTGTGTGTGTGTGTGTGTGTGTGTGTGTGTGTGTGTGTGTGTGTGTGTGTGTGTGTGTGTGTGATCGTTGTGCAACTCAAGGTGTATGCTCGAACGGGAGCTGCCTGGACGCTGCAATCATATTGCGCGCACTATCCGTGCTGAGTGTGCTGACTGTTCGTACAATGTCCCGCTGTCTGGCTTCCTGCATAAAGTCAAGTGCTCGGCGAAATGTCGTTCCTCTGTTTTCATTTAAACAGCTCCTTATATCTATTAGCGCAGTTAGCTAGCACCAGATGCTAACAACAGCAATACACGTAAGGTATGCCTCGCTCGCTCGTGCCACACATACACACACCCTCCCGATGGCCAGTCGGTGCCTGCCGGTGAGCGTGGAAGTGTGGTCTGCCGGGTCTGCCACAAGCGGGCGGCAGGAGCGGGGCTGTCAGCATCAGCTTGTAGAATGTATTTTAAACTTGATGCTCTCTGAAACTACGGGGTGGCCGAGGATAAAAAATACACATGCGTTAATCGCGTTAAAATAATTAGTGGCGTTAATTTTTTTATTAACGCGTTAACTTGACAGCCCTAGTATTTACCTATAGAAACAAAGTTGTTTCTGTCCTTTAAGTAGGATTCAAACCAATTTAGAACTGTTTCCGAAAGTCCCACCCAGTTTTCCAGTCGGTCTAGTAATATGCTGTGGTCAACCGTGTCAAACGCAGCACTGAGATCTAATAATACTAACACTGAAGTTCTGCCACTGTCTGTGTTTAAGTGGATGTCATTAAAGACCTTTACAAGAGCAGTCTCAGTGCTGTGGTTTGGACGAAAGCCTGACTGGAACACATCGAAATAGTTATTTAAATGCAAGAAATTACTCAACTGTTGAAAAATAACTTTTTCAATGATTTTACCTAGAAATGGGAGGTTTGATATGGGCCTGTAATTGTTCTTTACTGAAGCATCTAGATTATTCTTTTTTATGAGCGGTTTAATGACTGCAGTTTTCAGGGCCTGTGGAAAAATACCTGAGTGAAGAGATTTGTTTACTATATGAAGTAGATCTGAGGCCATGCAAGGCAAAACATCTTTAAAAAATCCCGTTGGAATAATATCAAGGCAGCAGGAGGAGGTTTTCAGAAGTTGTATAATGTCCTCTAGGTTTTTATCATTAATCTGATGGAATTGTGTCATGGTGTTTGAATTGATGTTAAGTGGACACAGAGACAACACATTTGCTGTTCCTGATGCAGAGGCACTGACTGCTTATCTGATTTTCTGAATTTTGTCAGTGAAAAAGGCAAAATCATTGCACGCCCTGGTGGATAGAAATTCAGAGGCTACTGACACTGGGGGGTTAGTTAGTCTGTCGATGGTAGCAAACAAGGCACGTGCGTTGTTTTTGTTTTTGGTAATGATGTCAGAGAAGAACGATTGTCGTGCGTTTTTCAATTCCAAAATATAAAGGCCAAGTCTCTCTTTATAGATCTCAAAGTGAACCTGGAGATTTGTTTTTCGCCACCTGCGTTCAGCTTTTCGACATTCTCTTTTTTCTGTTTTCACGGTCATGGCCTTTCTCCATGGAGATATTTTCTTGCCACACACTTCCTTTACCTTAGTTGGAGCAATGGCATCTATAACATTTTTGAATTAAAATGATCTACTAGCTCATTTACTGAGATGTTAGCAGGGGCAAGTGTGGAAGAAAAATTCTGGGTAAACATTTCCCTAGTATTTTCAGTTAAATATCGCTTTGTGGTTACCTCTTTTTGAACATTTTTGTGAACAGAAATAGAGCTCTCAAAGAAAACACAGGAATGATCAGAGAGCGCAACATCAGTCACCACAACCTTAGAGATATTCAGACCCTTTGAGATAATTAAGTCCAGAGTGTGTCCCTTATTGTGCGTGGGCTCCGTCACATGCTGAGTCAGTCCATGGCTATCAAGAACACAAAACAGTTCTTTTGCCCCTCTGTCCTGAGGGTTGTCAACATGGATGTTAAAATCACCAACAATGACTAGATGGTCAAAGTCAATACACACTATAGACAGCAGTTCGGTAAAATCATCAAAAAAGCTTGCACAGTATTTGGGTGGTCTATAGATATTTAGGAACAGAGCTCGAGAGGAGCATTTCAGCTGAAGGGCCACATATTCAAAAGAAGCAAAGTTCCCATAAGATGTCTTCCTGCATTGAAGGGAATCATTGAACAGAATAGCAACTCCACCCCCTTTCTTATGCATTCTTTCCTGACTCATAAAACTACAGTTGGGAGGGGTTGATTCGATAAGAACAGCTGCACTGTTATTTTGTTCAATCCAAGTTTCTGTTAAAAACATAAAATCGAGATTGTGCTCAGTAATAAAATCATTGATTAAAAATGTTTTTCCTGCCAAAGAACTGACATTTAATAAAGCTAGTTTAAGTTCGTTAAACACACTATCAGTCATGTTTTTTGTAACAAGCTGTGGCTGACATGGAATCACTGCTAAATTAGATAAACTCACACAAACTTTTGAGCGCTTCCTGTATCTAAGATGATTCACCGCTCTTAATCTATTACCTATCAACACAGATATCGGCAAAGCTACAGGCAGGCAGGGCCCCAGCATGTCCTGGAAAGAGTTGAGAGTGCCATACGCCCTTGAGCCTGGACCCAGCAAATATCAGTTTGCAGCGTTTTGTACACACACATCCCTATCAGGCTTTGAAGGGGAGGGAGGACCCACCACCCTGCTCCTCATCATAGGAGGGCAGGGTGAGGGCTACACTGTAAAAAGGGGGGTTTGGAAATCTGCTTCCATCTTCCTTGTATTGTTTTGGTTTGGATGATTGTGGTAGGCATGGTGATGAAGCCAGGGGAGATGGTGCGCATCTCTGCTTCGATGATTTTGGTGGCCGTCGTTGAGGGGCGGGGGTAAAGGACATGCTGCCAACCCTGCGTATCGCCTTCATGCGGTCATCAAACTCCAGGGGGGTGGGCGAGGGTGAAAGGGTGAGCGGAGAGTAGAGAGAGCTGGGGGATGAATGAAGAGTATCCTCAAAGCAGGGTTTCCGCTAGGATTTTTTCTCGCCGGTCAAATGTCCGAACAGAATTTATTTTAACGGACACATTTGAAACTTACCGGTCATGTTTCAATAATAATAATAAGAATTGTGTAGCAGAGTTTCCGTTAGCAGGTAATTACCGGACTAGGACCGGATATGCTGATGTTTAAAACTCAGTTAATGGGGCTCGTTTTTATATTGCTTCAGTTTATAATCGTAACAGATCGAAAAATTCAGATTCATTTTTCAATAAATGATTCCACAAACAACAAACAACATCATTATTACATTCAAATAAACTACTTGTAGTAGATAAAGTACATTATTCAAAAGTTTACATTAACTTTGAATGATAACACGGGAGAAACGGATCCTCTCTTTTCCTCTCTCCCTCCCTCTCTCTCCTGACAGCCCCTCGCTAAACAGTGGGCGGGGCTTCAGGTCAGACTCAGCAGCTGATCTGATCTCTCTCTCGCGTCCGGTTACACTTCACTCGCGTTTATGTCCATATCGATCAGACCCAGCTCTCCTGATCGGCCTATAGAGAGCACAGATCAAGCAATTAAGAGTGAATATCGGCCGATAATGATCGGCGGCCAATCGATCGGAGCATCGGACATTTTGACCGGCAGGTTTTGAATTTACCGGTTTTTATTCAATTTTACCAGCTAAAAACCGGTAATTACCGGCTAACGGAAACCCTGCCTCAAAGGCGTTGACAGGGGGGGTGACGGGCAGTGGAGACTCCTCCATTTGTGTCATAGGTCTCCCATAATCAGAACATTCCTCAGGCGGGTGCAGTGATACTTCTTCAGGGTTTTCTGCGCGATGTGTTGTGTCTTTCTCCTGTTTTGATTCCTCTTGCCGCTTGTCCTTGGCAGAGGGAACAGATTGATGACGCAGGCAGTTGAATATGTTGGAGATAAACAATTTCACTCCTGACTTGTTCAGGCAAACTCCATTTGCCTTGAAAAGATGTCTGCGATCCCAGAAAAAGTTAAAATTGTCAATAAAATGGGCAGAATGGTCAGTACAGGCAGTTGAAAGCCAGGTGTTCAGTGCAAACAATCTGCTGAATCTCTCCACTCCTCTTCTGACTGGCGGTAGAGGGCCACTGATGAACACCTCTGCATTCAGAGAGCTGACAGTTTCCAACATACATTTAAAGTCTTCTTTCAGCACTTCTGACTCTTGTTTCACAACATAATTTGTTCCAATGTGCAGTACCACATTTTTCACAGTCGGATGTTCAGCCCAAATATGCCGGATCTTCTCAGCCAAGTCAGAGACCACATCCTTAGGAAAACAGAGTACTTTGGTGTTGTTCTTACTACACAGATCTTTTACATCTCTTACAGCAGAGTCACCCACAATCAGAGTTTCAGGCCCAGTCGTTAGCTTTCCCTCTAGCCTTTTACTTTTGGAGAAGCTATTGGTCCTTACCTTGCTGTGTGAAGAGGACAGGTTATCCAGGTCATCAGAAAGAGATCTCCGGTTCTCGGTCAGCGGAGCGTATCTGTTCTGGATTGGCACACTTGGTGGTTTAGGAGGATTGTTTGTAATTCTCCCTTTAGCAGCTATCCACGGCTGTTTCCCAGTATGAATAGGGGTTGAAGAGGTGCTCTTCCTGGGTGATAACAATGCAGGCCAGCCGGTCGCATCACAGATTGCAGAGCGCTGGGCTCTGCCTGTTATCCGTCCTCCCAAATCCCATGGAAATGATTTACTCTTCGGCTTTGCACCCAGAGAGTTCCAGGGAGGACTACCACTTGTAGATTTATTACCCAGTACACAGCCCTCCTGTTCCTTGGAATCCTTGTAGCTGCTAACTAGCTGTGAGTTAGCATACCCTTTTCCATTATTTTGCAACACTGGTAAAGTGGTGTCATTCCCACGACATAGTCCATTCACTTCCACGTTAACTTCCAACCGTTGCATTTTAATTTCCAACACAGCCATCTTCTGTATAAGTTTGTGGAAGTCATCTGTAGAGAACGGAGGCATTTTGCTACCAACTAGCTTAAGCTAAATAGCATGCAGTATCAGGCTTTAGCTGTTGCTAGGCCACGCTACTGTAAGACTGAGGTCGCCGTAAAAATGTTGAAATATGGCTGAAACCCTCCGTCAATTTACGAAGATGAACTGTCCCAGTGATAAGTTAATGTCCAGGAGCCGCTGCTCGAAGTTTTCAGAGAATAAGAATAGGAAAATCAGCATAAAAAGTAAGCAGAGGCAAGAGCAAGCAGAAAAGCGTCTACACTGTAAGAAAGATAAGAGCGTCTTGTTATACAAGAATATAATTGACTATATTTGATTATAACTAACTTTCGTTTTAATTATTCAACCTAATATGACGATCTCAACAACACTCAGTTCATCTTATTGATGTTTATTGTCTCTTTCATTTGTTTGCATTGCATTTGATATTGAGGTCATCCAGAAGTAATGGAAAGTAATCAGATTACATTACATATTGTGATACTCAGATTGTGTGTGTGTGTGTGTGTGTGTGTGTGTGTGTGTGTGTGTGTGTGTGTGTGTGTGTGTGTGTGTGTGTGTGTGTGTGTGTGTGTGTGTGTGTGTGTGTGTGTGTGTGTGTGTGTGTGTGTGTGTGGTAATGATTGCACTCTCTTTGTTTCCCGCTCTCAGCACAAGAAGCTCAGTGTGGAGGGGGGGGGGGACCAGTAAAGACTTCAAGAAGGGGCAGAAGCAGGGGGACCTGGAGATCTGGGACCCTGTGGACCAGGTATGTGGGGAGGTCGAATGGAGAAGGTAGCTAAGACTCCTTTAGGACATGGGGATGATCTGTATTGATCTGTTTGAATATACATATTATCAATTCAAAAAAAGTGGAAAGTGCTTATATTGATGATCATAATTAAAGTGATCACTATTGCAAAACTCTAAAGCAGCGATATTGTCACAGTCACATGACCAGCACTACACATTTGCAGCAGGATATTGTTTTCCTTTTCTAACTTTATTTATGGATTTTAAATATAACACAAGGTGCACAAATACATTGCACCAAGAGTACAATTACAAGCTTCCCATCTGAGCAGCTTGTTGGATGTTAAGCATGTGGTCGTCCCTTCCTCAGCGCTGGAACAGGCACTACTGTGTGATCTCTGATGACAAGCTGTACTACGCAGAGGAGACCGAGGAGGAGGACGAAGACCCCAGGAAGGTAAAACACATGGCTGCTTATTACCAGCTTATTGTAAATGCAGTTTTTACATTTAGAATGAACTTTAAGGGCTTTCATATAATATACCACAGGTCCACAAGTGTCAATCATAACGATTTTCGAACATTTAGTAGAACTAATGAGTTGAGATTTGATGAGTGGGTGAGTAATGTATCAATAAACGCAGGCAGGGCTAAAATGCATCCCAGAAAAGTGTGCAAGCCAGAACTGAAAAATAATAAAAAAGATTAACTGAAATAGAATGAGCTTTGTTAATGTGCTATCAGTGGCAGACTGGCCATCGGGACGTTCGGGATGATGGGCCGGTACCGAAGTGGGCCGGTCGGACGATGTGGGCCGGTCGGATAAGTCACTAGTCACTAGCGCCCCCCCCCGTTGACAATTTACTAGTAGTACCGAAGTGGGCCGGTCAAGATGCCCGGGCTGATTTTTAGTCCCAGCCTGCCCCTCTGCGCTATCCACAGAGCCCAGAGGTATTATATACTGACCATTAAGCCTATCAAAGGCTACACAGCACATGTGTTAAATGAATATGAATTGCGAGCACATTGTAACTTTCTGCACAGCATTGAATTATTGGAGTAATGAGCGTGTGTAGATTCAAGGGGGGGGGGGGGGGTTATTATAGTTAAAAACGGTTGGTTAATTATGATGGTCGAATGTACAGAACGAGATATTCCTGTCTGCTTAGGTGTGAAAGCTTTACACATGAAAAACGATCTCATGTGAAACATGAAGTGTTGTCTCAGTACCAGGACCTGCACACCTCAGAACCGTGGTTCCATGGTCGCATGAAGGAGGGCCGGCAGATGGGCGAGCGGCTGATCCTGGACTACTGCACAGAGAACGGAGGAACAGACGGAACCTTCCTTGTGCGACAGAGCTATACCTACGTCACAGACTTCACCCTCTCCTTCTGGTACTGCATGCCGTACACCTTCTTCATCTCATGGCCAACAGAGAATCTTTTTTGTCCCATACGTTGTCCCATTGCAGGGGTCACCTTATCCAAAGCTTTTTTTCAGATTTGTATGAGAGGGGCTTGTAAGTACGGAAGAAGATTAGGGCCAAATGAGGAAAAATGTTTTGGATGTGAGCAAAAGTCTAAAAAAATATTCTGTATGTTTGAAGTACATAGTCAGTGTAGCAACCTACACTAAATGATGGTATCCTCCTCTTATCTTAATTAAGAGTACCTATGTGCATGTGTTCCAGGCGCAGTGGGCGGGTCCAGCACTGTCGTATCCGCTCGGGTTCAGAGGGGGCGCGCACATACTTCTTCCTGACGCCCAACCTGCACTTCCCCAGCGTGTTCTCTCTGATCCAGCACTACAGAGACAACCCGCTGCGCTGCCAGGACTTCGAGCTGCGCCTCACTGAGGCTGTGCCGCAGCCCAGCCCCCACCTGCAGGAGGGGTGAGGCCATAACAGCCTGATACAGCACATGCTAAAAATCATAAAAATACCTTGATATCATTTTTGTAAATTAAAGCACATCATTTATTCCACAACCTTTTGGGAAAAAACATTTGTTTCACTGTTAAACTCACATAAAAAAAATAAAATGACAATATCAATATTTTCTGAATACAACAAAAGTCAAGAAATGTTGAGTACCCCAAAGTTTTATGTAAGAAATATATAGTATGGTGCTGGATGCTAACTTGCATATGTTGGGCAATTTGCTAAATTAGCATAATTGGTGTTAATTAGCATTCATTTGCATTATAGCCTATAAGGACAGTTTTGGTTTCTGCACCAAGGGATTGGCCATGGCCTGACTATTGTTGCTACCATTGGATAAAGAGAGCACAAGATTAAAATGATTACCTCTACTGTGGAGAATTTATTTCAAATAGATAATCAATCTTTCCACTCCAAATGATCCAGCGTCCTCTAAAACTTCAAAATTGACCCCAAATTCCTTGATATCAGTCCACAAATGTGACCACTTTCCGGTTTAAACTGCCATTTTTTATCACGAAAATGTCAGAAATGGACTCAGCATCCTCAATAACCCCCCAAACCCCTACAAAACTGTCCAAATCAGTCAAGCCATTTTTTAACTAGATGCTAATCAACGCAACTTATGGTAATTGTGAAAATTGCCCAACATATGCAAGTTAGCTTCTAATGTTGTCAGACTTACGATGGACAAAGAATTGTAAAAAGGAATCAATATCGATGCAGCAGAACCAGATATATATAACAAGTGCCTGCATTACCCACAATGCAACTTGACCACCACACCCCCTGGTGGAGAGCAGTTTTGCTACCATGCTGGTTTCATGTTCATTCCAACCATTGATCATACAGTGTTTGATCAGGTTGAATGAGAAACAAGTGCTGTGGAATGTCCCTAATCCCCCGATTAGCACAAAGTCATCTTATTATAAATAGCTTCATCTGAAGGTGCAATGCTTTTCTTTCCTTTTTGTTTGGTCTGTTAAAGATCTGCTTCCAACTTTTGCTTGGGGTTAACCGCACATGAATTTCATTTCATTTCAAACCTTTATTTATACAGATGAATCCCATTGAGATCATTGATCTCTTTTTCAAGGGAGACCTGCTCAAGTAGTTCCACATGAAACATAAATAGAGCAACAAAAGGACATCATACAGCATCATTTACATAATTATCCACATAAACAGATACCAATAGCTTCCGATTGACTAGCATCCAACCGAGCTTTAAAAACATTTAGTGGCACCAGATTGTTCAGTTTCCATTTAATTTACAGACTATTCCAAGACAGAGGAGCTGCACATCTAAAAGCTGTCTTCCCTAAGAATGAATGAATGTATTTTTTTTCACTTTCACTCTCATACACCCAGAGAGTAACTCCACCCGTGTGTGTGTGTGTGTGTGTGTGTGTGTGTGTGTGTGTGTGTGTGTGTGTGTGTGTGTGTGTGTGTGTGTGTGTGTGTGTGTGTGTGTGTGTGTGTGTGTGTGTGTGTGTGTGTGTGTGTGTGTGTGTGTGTGTGTGTGTGTGTGTTGTGTGTGTGTGTTGTGTGTGTGTGTGTGTGTGTGTGTGTGTGTGTGTGTGTGTGTGTGTGTGTGTGTGGGTGTGTGTGTGTGTGTGTGTGTGTGTGTGTGTGTGTGTGTGTGTGTGTGTGTGGTGTGTGTGTGTGTGCAGCTGGTTCTACAGTAACCTGAGCCGAGGCCAGGCGGAGGATTACCTGCTGAGGATTCCCAGGGATGGAGCTTTCCTCATCCGGCAGAGAGAGGGAGAACCAGACTCCTTCGCCATCACCTTCAGGTGCAGTAACACACACTTTTTGTCTCTCAAGCAGTGGTGTTAGGTAACGAAGTAGATTTACTCAAGTACAGTACTTAAGTACAATTTTGAGTAATATGGTCTGTGTTAACATTAGCAAGTATCGCTAACACTCAGAGTTAACGCTGTACTGGAGAGAATGTGTAAAGAAGCCGGATGTAAAAGCTGAGTTTCTGCTGGTAGACCGCCTTCTCTTCACAGAGCTCACTGCTTGCAGCAGCAGCTCCAAAGGGGCGTGGCCAGCAGCGGCTCCAAAGAGGCGTGGCCAGCAGCAGCTCGGTTACATTTAAAGCTACGGACCCAGAATCAACACTTTAGTAACAGGGCTGAAATAGAGGGATTGTTTGGTATTTTGGGCAAAACACTTCAGATACATGTTTTGTATAGATATGGCCCTATAATAGATTGTTCAGATATAGCAGGGGTCGGCAACCTTTTTGATATGAAGTGCCATTAGCAACAACAATTCAGCGTGCCGACGATTGTGTCAACAAGAGGACGGTGGGAGCCTCGCTGCGGGGAAGCAGTATGTGGACCTGTCAGCGCAACTTACATGATGCCGAATTTAACAAACAAATTAGAATAATTGGTTTAAACTGTATTATAATAAGGACGATTGTCCTTTCTGTGATTCTCCAGAACACACATGTTATGCTATTAGGGTCATGCAGAGTGAGATGAGATCGCTGTCCCTTTTAAGAGAGAGAGAGAGAGAGGGGTGTGCATGTGTGTGTGTGGACGGTAGAGCGACAGTGAGGGAACGTGTGTATGTTTCTGGAAGTGAAACGAGGAAGCAGAAAAACAGAGGTCTGTGATGTATTTTGTGAAACAGAAGAACAACTAAATAAATGCAACGGCCTCCCAAGAAGAGCTCGCCTCTCTCCAGTCATTTAAGCTAAAGTGGCTTATTGAACCTGGTAGAGCCGATGAACGGGACTCAGAGGCGGTGCATTCCACACTTTATTATTCATTAATCCATAAGACGTGAGTACATGTGCTGCTCTGTGTAACCAGCTAGCATGAATAACCCCAAACCCCGGTACCCTCACTAACCGGTCCGGGTTGCAACACACACTATATGATACAGTGAATGATGTCCCGTAACTGTCACCACACAAGCCCCCCCAAAATTCACTCATACACAAAGTCTGTTTGGCGAGGAGGAACGACAAGCCGACCACCCCGACTCCAAAGAACGGGAGCCGGGGAGGTGACCTCTGAAGGGGCGGCCGCTGGAAGAGATGGGGCCGGAACCGCAGGCCCCAATTCGGTGACAGGGGTCGAGGCCGGGGGGGCGGCCCCGCGGCGGAGGTCGAGCCAGCACCACTGGCTGGTCCAAGTCCAGGTGAGCAGCCTTCACTCGGTCCACCGAGACGTGCTCGGCTCTGCCACCCAGGTCGACCACCAAGTGCTTGTCCCCGTGTTCCAAGACCTGGAAAGGCCCATCGTAAGGGGGCTGCAGAGGGCCTCTGTGTGTCGTGTTGGATGAACACATGCCCTGCCGAACGGAGCCCCACGGGAACCCGGGACACCTGAGTTCCGTGCCAAGCAGTGGGGATCGGAGCAAAGGCCTCAGCGGCATCCTGCAGTAAAGCCCGCTGGGCCGTCGCCGACCAGGGAGCCGATGCGTTGGGGAGGAAATCCCCCGGAACCCTCAGCGGCTGACCGTAAACCATCTCGGCCGTGGAGCACTGCAGATCCTCCTTAGGCACGGTCCTCAGGCCCAGCATCACCCAAGGCAGGTTGTCGACCCAATTACCGTCCGTCAGGCCGGCCTTGAGGGCCGCCTTCATGGAGTGATGGAACCGTTCACATAGGCCGTAGGGGGGTAAGCGGTAGTCCTGTGAAGCTTAACCCCCAAACCACTCGCCACAGCGTTCCAGAGCTCGGACGTGAACTGTGAACCCCGGTCCGAGGATATGTCTGACGGGGTGCCAAACCGACACCCACACCCACGTCGCAATGAAAGCCCGGGCTCTGTCAGCCGCCGATGTTGACACGAGAGGGACCGCCTCCGGCCAACGGGTCGTACTGTCCACCATGGTGAGGAGGTAGGAAAAGCCCTGAGAGGAGGGTAATGGACCAACCAGGTCAATGTTGACGTGGTCAAACTACCTCTCAGGCACCAGGAAACGTTCTAAAGGGGCCTTCGTGTGGCGGTGCACCTTAGCGCGCTGACAAGCCACGCACTCACCAGCCCAAGTCCTTACGTCCTTTTTTAGCCCCCGCCAGACAAACTACGCGGCCACCAACCGCACCGAAGGCTTACCGCCGGGGTGTGACAGGTCATGCACTGCCTCAAACACGGAGCCCCTCCAACTGGCGGGAACGACTGGCCGCGGCAGGCCCGTGGAGACGTCACATAGGAGAGTAACGCCCGCGTCGCCGAACACCACGCCCTCCTCGACCTGGTCCGCCGCCATGCGGGTATAGTCCAGGCCCAACTGGACGGCTCCAATGACGACCCTGGAGAGGCAATCTGCGACTAGGTTTGATTTGCCAGCCACGTGCTTAATGTCTGTGGTGAACTCCGAGATGTAAGACAGCTGCCGCTGCTGACAAAAGTGGCAGCCCAAGGCTCTGCCACTTTTGACATGGCGAACGTGAGCTGCTTGTGGTCGACAAACGCTGTAAATTCACGGCCCTCCAGCAAAAAACGGAAGTGCCTCACGGCCAGCCAGACTCCAAGGAGTTCTCGGTCAAAAGTGCTGTACCTGCGTTCCCTGGGCGTTAACTGACGGCTGAAAAAGGAGTAGCTGCCAAGCGCCCTCCACCCACTGCTCGTGCACCGCACCAACGGCGTAGTCCGATGCGTCTGTGGTAATGGAGATGGGGGCCGTGGACGATGGGTGCGCCAACAGGGCTGCCTGAGCCAACGTGGTCTTGACCTCCGTAAAAGCAGACTCAGCTTCCGCCGTCCAGTCGATCGCCTGGATGGGGGTCGTACCCTTCAAAGCCTCATACAGCGGCCGCATAATGTGGTCGGCCCGGGCGATGAAACGGTGGTAGAAAGTAACCATCCCCAGGAACTCACAGAGCGACCTGGCTGTGAGTGGGCGAGGAAACGCCGCAACAGCCTCAACCTTCGCCGGCAGTGGTGCTGCACCGCCTTTGGTGACGCGGTGTCTGAGGAAGTCGATGTCAAACACCCCGAACTGGCACTTTGCAGGATTGATTATCAACCCGTGTTAGCTGAGCCTCGTGAAAAGGGATTGGAGGTGTGACAGGTGCTCTTCCACCGAAGCACCTGTCACACCTCCAAACAGCAGGTCCCGCAGCACCGAATCCATCAGGCGCTGGAACGTTTGAGCAGCGTTCTTGAGCCCAAAAGGCATCTTCAGGAACTCGAAAAGTCCAAACGGCGTTATCACTGCCGTCTTGGGAACGTCCAGGGGATGCATGGAAACCTGGTGGTATCCGCGCACCAGGTTCACTTTTGAAAACACCAGCGTACCGGCCAGATGTGCTGAAAAGTCCTGGATGTGCGGTAGCGGTCAGGCGTCGTGGCGTCGTTAATCCCAGCACGGGCGTCAACCGCCGTTCGGCTTGGGAACGACGTGCAGAGGAGAGGTCCAAGGACTGTCAGACCGGCGGACGATACCCAGACGTTTCATGGTTGAAAACTCCGGCCTCGCTACTGCAAGCTTAGAAGGGTTCAACCGCCTGGGACCTTCGGTGGTGACGTGGTGCTTCACCCCATGCTTGGTGGTGAGCGCGGAGAAGGTGGGTAGCGTCAGGTCTGGAAATTCAGCCAACAGCCTGAGAAAAATGTCCGCCCCCGACAGCGAGCCCGACAGCCCGTCGTACGCCGCCTTGCCGCTGTCCTCCAATACACAAACACATAGGCCTCACGCCGTACGTGTGAATGGGGCCGGCATTAGCCGTCGTCAACCGCAGTCCATGTCCCCCACGAGCAACGTCTTCCCTCGACGCAGGAACAACACTGCGTTGAGCTCCTGTGTCTCACAGAAACAAGCTTCCTGAGATTCTATCGCTGACGAAGAGAAGCCTGCTCGTGCCGCCAACGCTCAGGGCCACTACTCAGCGCCGGCTCTTCTGTTTCCCGGTGGCTTGTAACTGCAGGGAGCGACACACTTCTTCGCTGAACAAAATCCGGGGATCTTCTCCCCCTTTGTGAAGTGCTTTCCTCCGTGGTGAAACGATCAGCTCTGCACCACGGAGGAAAGCGGCAGAAAGTCGCCTGGAGTTAGAGAGAGCAGGGCTGCATTGCGTGCATGGCTTCCTTCTGCAGGTAACGGGGAGACGCGCTCTGGCGGCGGTCTCGTTCAGGATCCGAAAATACAATTTAAATATTTTGTGCCAGAGATACAGCATAATAGATGAGCTTTAAGTACAAGATCTGACTGTGTGTGTGTGTGTGTGTGTGTGTGTGTGTGTGTGTGTGTGTGTGTGTGTGTGTGTGTGTGTGTGTGTGTGTGTGTGTGTGTGTGTGTGTGTGTGTGTGTGTGTGTGTGTGTGTGTGTGTGTGTGTGTGTGTGTGTGTGTGTGTGTGTGTGTGTGTGTGTGTGTGTGTGTGTGTGTGTGTGTGTGTGTGTGTGTGTGTGTGTGTGTGTGTGTGTGTGTGTGTGTGTGTGTGTGTGTGTGAACCCTCTCTCTCTCTTTCAGAGGTGACGGTAAAGTGAAACACTGTCGTATCCAGAAGGAAGGCAACATGTACCTGCTGGGAACCACCACAGAGTTTGAGAGCCTCGTGGAGCTGGTGAACTACTTCAAGAAGAAGCCGCTGTACCGGAAGATAAAACTACGTTACCCAGTTAGCCCCAAGCTGGTGGATCAATTCAGCACAGTGAGTTACCAAACTCTTAACCAACAGGTCAGAACAAATTCATTCCATCGTTCTTATTGTGAAGTCGAAACCATTTAAACTTATTTTCGACAGAATCCTTAACATTTTATTTTAAACGGAGAGTTTATATAAATGACAAGATCTGTGATGTGATGTCACATCCAAGGCAGATATTTTGTTTTCTGTTAATCTTATTTCTCATAGAATTATCTTTGTTTTAGGGACATGTGGGCCAAGGTCTGTTTAAGTGTAGCTATGTTAGCGTCTCTGTGACGCTGTACCTCAATTAGGGTTGCCAACCGTCCCGTATTAGCCGGGACGCCCCGTATTTGAGCCAAAAGGGCCGCGTCCCGTACGGGACTTTGTTTGTCCCGGACTCCCGTGTAAAGGGAAAAATAAAAAATATGTTTCTGTTTTGCGCGCAATGCAGTGTGTCTGGCTGCGTGCCTGTGTGTTTGTGTGCTGTATGCAAAGGGCGCTAGGACCGCTCAGTTGACAGGGCAGGCACAATGCTCGTGTGTGTGTGTGTGTGTGTGTGTGTGTGTGTGTGTGTGTGTGTGTGTGTGTGTGTGTGTGTGTGTGTGTGTGTGTGTGTGTGTGTGTGTGTGTGTGTGTGTGTGTGTGGTGTGTGTGTGTGTGTGTGTGTGTGTGTGTGTGTGTGTGTGTGTGTGTGTGTGTGTGTGTGTGTGTGTGTGTGTGTGTGTGTGTGTGGCATGTCAGCCTGTTCAGTCGTGTGGGGAAATGAGCGCTGACGGTGGTGGAGGTGATAATGAAAGAGGAGAAGAGAGAGAGGATGTGGTTCTGGGCCCTGGCCCTTCTAAAAAGAAAAGACTTGTGTCTTACAACAAACAGTGGGAAGAAAAACACAGTTGGGTAAAGCCCGTGAGTGGAGATCTGTCTCGGGTCTTCTGCACCTTGTGTCGGAGGGAGTTTTCAATAGGTCACGGTAACAGCATGCTGGCACAGCACAAGCGAGCAACACAAAATAAAGGTGCATCAAATATAACTAAATTCTTCGGCAGTTCAACTGCAGAACAAGACAAAGTTGTTGCATGTGAGGTAACATCAGTGTATCACACAGTTAAGCATGGTTTGAGTTACAACAGCATGGACTGCAGTAATAAGCGGACAAGTGCCATGTTTAGTGATTCGAACACTGCAAAGAAAATGCAATGTGGAAGAACAAAGGCTGAGATGATAACAGCCAATGTGCTTGGCCCCAAAACTGTTCGGGATATTCTAAAAGAGCTGTGTCCTCCTCCCACCGAGGTCGCAGCAGGTGAGGAGGTGGAGTAACTAAAAAAGTAACTAAATCCGCCAGAAACCCGAAAATCTTTGAGCGCACGCGCGCGGGGGACACATGCATGTGTCCCGTTTCTCCATTTCTGGAAGTTGGCAACCCTAACCTCAATGCAGCAGTATTTTGAGCTAAATGCTAACACCAGCATGCTAACATGCTCACAATGAAAATGTTGACATTGTGATGTTTATCTGTAATATTGTAATGTTTGGGTTTTCTTGGTGAAGTATCTTTTATCATTTAACACACAGTACAGCTGAGGCTGAAACATACACATCAAGATGTGTATAATAATTATGGAGACATTTCACTCTTAACCAAAACTGTCGAGAAATAAGAATATGCCTGCCAATATACGCAGGCCTGTTAACATGTTGTTTCTCTTCCAAAATAGTCACCAATGCATCCTTAAATCGCCTTCATGAGGGTTGTTGTTTTAGCCCTGATAATGTCAAATGAAGGCCAATACTGGCTCAATGTATGTCTCTTAACTGCTACCCATCTCTGTGTGCTAACGCAGGAGAAAGGCTGTGCGTCCCTGTATGACGTGAAGACATACGTGGAACCCAACGAGATCGAGCCCTCACTGGTGTGTATGCACCACCATACACTTCCTGCTTTGCATTTGTGTTGTCCTGGGCAGTTTTCCCTTCATGAAGACTTTCTTTGCTGTGTGTGTTTGTGTCCTTTAGCCTCAGGGTACAGTCAGGGCTGTGTACAGCTACCAGGCTAAGAAGACGGATGAGCTCAGCTTCAGTAAAGGAGCTTTGATACACAATGTGTCCAAGTCTGGCGATGGATGGTGAGTCCATAAAAAGACTCCAGTCCACTGGAAAAACTGAAACATAGAATGTAATATGTGTTATGTAAACAGATTTCACATAACTGCACTAGGCTAGTACAAAGCAATAATATTAGGTTCAACTTAATATTATTGTTTTCAACTAACCTAGGACCAAAAGAGCCATTTTGCCCCCTTATCCACCATTTTCTTTTTGTCTGGAGCCGCAAAACATATTTGATAGCTTGATAGCTTATAAAGTTGTATATATTGTTATATCATAGACAAAAACTACAGTTTTTTTGCATTTAATATCTATTACATTATAGAAAACTGTTTACCTCTAATAATAAACAAAGAACTCTTATAAGGAGAATAACAAAAAATACACAGGCCTACTTTAAAATAAATCAACACAGCACTTGGGTAGTCCTCTGCACATTTGAAGAAAATGAATATAATTAAAATGGGCCCACTTTAAAATAAATAAAACATATAGCTGCACCCTAAAAAGAGTTTACTGATTGAATTATGACTGAAGATCTTCAGTTGTCTTCCTCTCCCGTGTTTTTCCTCCAATACGTAAAGGCTGCAGCACCTTTGACCACTTCTCTCCACATATCAAACATACCGGTAAACCAGCCGCGGGTTGCCGACCCCTGAACTAACCTAATACAGTTATGTGAAATGTGTTGACGTAATACATTATTATTCTAATTAAAGTAAATATTTCAGTTTTTTCAGTGTCAGTTATGAGTTTTGCCACATTTTAGGAATTAACTTTATACCCCTGTGTAATGCATTTTCATTTGCACTTCCTCCTTATTTCACTCCCTGCAGGTGGAAAGGAGATTTAGGTAGAAGGCTGCAGCAGTTCTTTCCATCTAACTATGTAGAGGAAGTATCCAACAACAGCAGACCTGACACCAGAGAACAGGTGAGAGTAGAGTTCAGCTCACAGTTTAAACCCAGGTCCATCTGCACACTGAAGATAATCTGTGTGTGTTTGTGACGTGGATTAAAACAGGACATGGAAGACAACCCACTGGGAGAACTGTGTAAGGGAGTGGTGGACATCTCCAAGTGCAACGTCCAACACTGTGAGTTATTGAGTGTCTCGTGCATGCTTTACATTCACACGCTCCCGTGGTTACAAGAATATGTTCTCACTATCCTCGTTACACTACACTGGTGCTGCTCCTAGTACATACAGAGCTTTGCAAGGTTTACAAACCAACACAATAAAAAGACAGAAAACAATCAAACAATATACAATAAGCCAACCAACTAACAAATAAAACAAATGTTACTGCACCTGGTGTAAATTAAACTAAACTCATGTATACATCTTACCATTTTATTTGTCAAACAAGTCTTTATGTCCTTCTAAAAATTAAATAAAGTAACATGTATCCTCACTGCCTATTGCAGGCACATTGCTTCATTAATTAATTAAAATAAAAGTCCACTTTGAATGAACCCGCTAAACACATTGAATGATGATATTCATCTCAATACACAAATCCCAGTTTAGCTACAGGTGGTTACACACCAGGCATACGTCCATATCATCTAGCTGGTGACGCACTGTTTCCCACCAAAGACTAGTCAATTAACCGGTAAAACTATGATTAAAATGCTATATAAATATCATATCTGCATTACCGCCAGTTTGTTACACTTATACATTCTTGTGTCACTACTTTAATACATCCTTTCATCACTTTAGCTTTCCTGAAAGAAACAGAAACACCTCACTGTGACACCGCTGCATGTGTCGGCTAAGTCTCCCAAAACAATTTCAGTTATTTTAGAAGGGGTACTTACAGATGTTTTACATCAACAAGTTGTGAAGATTTGATCCCCATATTGCAGTTCGAGCCGCTTTCACACAAAGTACTTTGCTGTACTAAGAGCCGGCACTTAGTGCCCCGGCACTTAGTGCCCCTATGGCACTAAGTACAGATCGTGTTCACACCGGAATAAGTTCCCTGAGGGAAGATTACGCAAATGAAGCCGCTGACATCACTTCTTCACGGCGTATACACCCACCCGAAGTCCCCGGCCGGAAGTCCCCAGAGTTGGGGACTGAGTAAATCGCCAGAACGCCGACACCTCCTCATCTCCACCGCTCCCATGTTTTCTTTTGTATTTCCATAAGTTATCTTCTCTACGTTGGTGCGCGGGGCTAATGCTAATGCCAGCAAATACAATGGCGGCTTCACAAAACATTTTTACGGTGCGTGGTTTGCAATTCGCCCAGCCACTAGAAATTGGTACTTTTTCCTCCCCAGGATAGTACCACCTCTCTCGTTCCCAGCACTAAGTACTCTTTTTGGTGTGAACGCAGTTCTAACGGAACTAAATGGGAAAAGTACGGGGAAAAGTACTCCGGTGTGAACGCGCCTTTATCATCACATTTGGGAGAAACAGTCGGCCATTTTGAATTAGCACTTTGTATTTGGAGTGCTGCATGTGCTGCAATCACTAATGTGGCTTCCTTGTGGTTTAATATGAACAAGTCAACTAAATCCAGTGGTGTAAAGTAACTAAGTACGTTTACCATAGTACTGTACTAATGAACCATTTCTGAGACTTTTCAGGTAAATTGTGTACTTTTACTCCACTACATGTATTTATACCTTTAGTTACTTTACAGATGTGGATGAATGATGTGAAATCTAATCAAGTCTTAAATCAGACTTTAGTTCCACCTGGAGTGAATCCACCAGCTACCCTGCAGTCTACAAAGCCATTCAGACTAGCTGCACCTTCACCAGCTACCCTGCAGTCTACAAAGCCATTCAAACTAGCTGCTCCTTCACCAGCTTTGAGAACACTTTCATGATCAATCATTATAAAACATATCATTATATATTATTCTGAAATGGATCAATCTGCACAATGACTACTTTTACTTTTGGTACTTTAAGTATATATATATAATATATATATATATACAGCTAATACTTTTCTACTTTCACTTGAGGAACATTTTGAATGCAGGACTTTTACTTATAACAGAGTATTCCTACACTTCTACTTTTACTCTAGTACAAGATCTTACACATTTTAACAATGGGATTTGAATATGCATTATCTATTAAAATATGCACACTGAAAAATAGAAACATTTACTTTAAATGTAATATGTCAACAGATTTCACATAACTGTATTAGGTTAGTTAAAAGCAATAATATTACATTTAACCTAATATTTTTTTATTTAAACGTAATATTATTTAAACTTACCTAATGACCTAATGATACATTTAATTAAAGTCAACATCTCAGTTTTTCAGTGTGGGAGCGATGCATCTGCCCTCCCTCACTGAGCCCCCCCCCCCCCCCCCCCCTTGTCTCCAGTGAGGAACGGTAAGAACGGGAAGTCCAACGTGCTGACGCTGCAGGACGTGGACCAGGACAGCTTGCAGTTCGACCTGTCAGCCAGCTCTCTGGAGGAGCTGTTCGAGTGGTACCAGGTGGCCTGGGACATCACCCAGAGAGAGATGAGCAAGCAGTACAAAAGGGAGCAGGAGGTGAGGATCTCAGAGTATATAAGAAAATGTTATTATATATATATTCCCACGTCAAGTCTGTGACCAAATCGGCCTTTTACCACCTAAGGAACATTGCCAGACTCCGACCGTCACTCTCGGAGTCGGTTGCCGAAACCCTGGTGCATGCGTTTGTCACCACCCGCTTGGACTACTGCAATGGTGTCCTGTTCGGGGTTCCTAACAAAACCCCGGACAGGCTCCAGTATGTCCAAAACTGTGCTGCTAGGGTCCTCACACACACAAAGCCGTGGCAGCACATCACTCCCACCCTCATCCACCTACACTGGTTGCCGGTCAAGTCCCGCATCACCTACAAAGTCCTCCTCCTTACCTACAAGTCCCTCCATGCCCTTGCCCCCCAGTACCTATCGGACATCCTTCACCCACATGCCCCATCCCGGAACCTGCGGTCCTCAGACTCCGGCCTGCTTACCACCCCCCGCACCAAACTGCGAACCTTCGGGGACAGAGCCTTCAGCATGGCAGCCCCCACCCTCTGGAACGCTCTCCCTGCGGAGATTCGCAACATCCCCACACTCGATGCCTTCAAAGGGGCCCTCAAGACCCATCTGTTTGCCAAGGCTTTCGGCCCCTAAATCGATCTGTTGTTTTGTCTGTCTGACTTTTGTTTTGACTTATGTTTGTTTTTGCCCTATTACTTGTAAAGCGACCTTGGGTCCCTTGAAAGGCGCTATATAAATCCAAGTTATTATTATTATTATTATTATATAACATCTCTCTACGTTACTCAGCTCGCAGAGAGTGTGTAGCATCATACGACATCTTCAGACAGCATATGATTGAAATATACTACATACCGTGTAACCACAGACTGATTGTCTGTCAGCCCCACTGTGCCAACAGGAAATGTCCATTTTTTTTGTCCAATCTCAGATCAGACAGCAGGAGGAAGTAGAGAAGAAGGCGGAGGTCGCCATGGAGATGTCAGATATGGTGGTCTACTGTCAGCCACGCAGCAAGGAGAAGGACCGCTTTGGTAAACACACAGAGAAACACACAAAGAAACACACTCGGAACACACAGAGAAACACACTCTGAACACACACAGAGAAACACACACAGAGAAACACACACAGAGAAACACACAGACAGACACACACACACTGAACACACACAGAGAAAACACATTGAACACACACAGAGAAACACACAGACAGACAGACACACACTGAACACACACAGAGAAACACACACAGAGAAACACACAGACAGACACACACACACTGAACACACACAGAGAAACACATTGAACACACACAGAGAAACACACAGACAGACAGACACACACTGAACACACACAGAGAAACACACACAGAGAAACACACAGACAGACACACACACACTGAACACACACAGAGAAACACATTGAACACACACAGAGAAACACACAGACAGACAGACACACACTGAAACACACAGAGAAACACACAGACAGACAGACAGACACACACTAAACACACACAGAGAAACACACAGAGAAACACACAGACAGACAGACAGACACACACTGAACACACACAGAGAAACACACAGACAGACAGACAGACACACACTAAACACACACAGAGAAACACACAGAGAAACACACAGACAGACAGACAGACACACACTAAACACACACAGAGAAACACACTGAACACACACAGAGAAACACACACAGAGAAACACACACAGAGAAACACACACAGATAAACACACAGACAGACAGACAGACACACACTGAACACACACAGAGAAGTAGAGCAGAAGGCGGAGGTCGCCATGGAGATGTCAGACATGGTGGTCTACTGTCAGCCACGCAGCAAGGAGAAGGACCGCTTTGGAGAGTTCACAGAGAAACACACAAAGAAACACACACTGAACACACACAGAGAAACACACACAGAGAAACACACAGACAGACAGACACACACTAAACACACACAGAGAAACACACAGAGAAATACACTCTGAACACACACAGAGAAACACACACAGACAAACACACATAGAGAAACACACAGACAGACAGACACACACTGAACACACACAGAGAAGCACACACAGAGAAACACACAGACAGACAGACACACACTGAACACACACAGAGAAACACACACAGAGAAACACACAGACAGACAGACACACACTAAACACACACAGAGAAACACACACAGAGAAACACACACAGAGAAACACACTCTGAACACACACAGAGAAACACACACAGAGAAACACACACAGAGAAACACACTCTGAACACACACAGAGGAACACACAGAGAAACACACTGAACACACACAGAGAAACACACAGAGAAACACACACTGAACACACACAGAGAAACACACAGACACACACTGAACACACACAGAGAAATACACTCTGAACACACAGAAACACACACTGAACACACAGAGAAACACACACTGAACACACAGAGAAACACACACTGAACACACAGAGAAACACACACTGAACACACAGAGAAATACACTCTGAACACACACAGAGAAACACACAGAGAAACACACTCTGAACACACACAGAGAAACACACAAAGAGAAACACACTCTGAACACACACAGAGGAACACACAGAGAAACACACTGTACACACACAGAGAAACACACACTGAACACACAGAGAAAACACACAGAGAAACACACACTGAACACACAGAGAAACACACACAGAGAAACACACACTGAACACACAGAGAAACACACACTGAACACACACAGACACACACTGAACACACACAGAGAAATACACTCTGAACACACAGAAACACACACTGAACACACAGAGAAACACACTCTGAACACACAGAGATAAACACACAGACACACACTGAACACACACAGAGAAATACACTCTGAACACACAGAAACACACACTGAACACACAGAGAAACACACACTGAACACACAGAGAAACACACACTGAACACACAGAAAAACACACAGACAGACAGACACACACTGAACACACACAGAGAAATACACTCTGAACACACAGAAACACACACTGAACACACAGAGAAACACACTCTGAACACACAGAGATAAACACACAGACACACACTGAACACACACAGAGAAATACACTCTGAACACACAGAAACACACACTGAACACACAGAGAAACACACACTGAACACACAGAGAAACACACACTGAACACACAGAGAAACACACACTGAACACACAGATAAATACACTCTGAACACACAGAGAAATACACTCTGAACACACAGAGAAACACACACTGAACACACAGAGAAATACACTCTGAACACACAGAGAAACACACACTGAACACACAGAAAAACACACAGACAGACAGACACACACTGAACACACAGAGAAAACACACACTGAACACACAGAGAAACACACACTGAAAACACAGAGAAACACACACTGAACACACAGAGAAACACACACTGAACACACAGAGAAACACACACTGAACATGACGATGTGAGCAGGGCCCCAGCTGGATCACAGAAATATGCTCCAGAACAAACAGTTCAAACCTAATGTGTTAAGCTCGTTTTAACATTACTTTAGATATTAATCATTGTAGCATTCTATCATTATGATTATTAATAGATGTTTTTATTTGTTTTAGAGTGCAAAACTTGGTCTTATCTTTTAAAACTCTATGCCACTTCCGAACTTAGTAGAAACAGTTTTCCTAGTTTAGACACACATGTACAAATACTGTGCATTAGTGTTAGTTACATTACAATTCCCTGAGCCTCTAACAATTGAGCTAGATACTCCACGGGAAAAGGTGTTAATACATATGGTAACACTTCATATGAGAGTAAATATTTGTACATTTGAAATGATCTTACACATAGATTAGTTTGAGACAGGACACACATTTTTTTATTTATTTATTCTACTAAAATCATACAAAAACAAAAACGTATAATTCATACACACAAATGAACAAAATTAGCAGAAGCGGGAGGGCTGAAGCAGCTTATGGGGAGTAGCCCTCCCGTGCATCATCATTAGCATCAATATAATAATGGCATTTATTTCGTCAACAACGTATAGAAATTAAGGAGTACAAAGAAATAAAGAAAACTTATGAAAACTGGAAAAAAAGTTAGGGCAAGAAAAAAGTAAATGCATATATAAGTAATACTGGGAATATCAAATACTTGTTAGCTGGAGTAATCTGCAAATATAATTGTTTTTACTTTAGTTTTGAATTGTTGATGACTAGTAATACTTGAAAGGTCTGGGTGAAGTCCATTCCACGTTCTAACTCCGATTATGGATAAGCTGTGTGATTTGATGGTTGTTCTACAGGATGCCTGGTTGGGTATTTCCTGACTGTGGTTTGGAACTGCTTTTGAATGTTAGTAGGCATTTTGTTATGGTAAATGTTGTGCATAATCAGTACTGTTTTAAGCTTAACTATATCAACACATTTGAATAGTTTGAGTTTTTTAAATATGGGAGTTGTGTGTTCATATTTACCAACACCACAGACTATTCGTAATACTTTTTTTTTTAGATGTTATTATTTTTTGTAGATTTGTTGCGTACGTGTTTCCCCATATTTCGGAGCAGTAATAAAGGTAAGGAAGAAATAGACTGTTATAAAGAGTTCTGAGTATTTTTTCCTCGAGAATGTTCTTAGTACGATACAAAATACCTATTGTTTTTGACAGTTTAGTTTGTACATAATTTCTATGGTGCTTCCAGTTGAGTTTTTCATCAAAAATGTACATGCACCAACCAAAAATGTACATGCACCAACTTTCTCTATCTCAGTATTGCAAATCCGTATAATAGTCATTTCTATTCTCAGACTTTGTATTGAATAATATATAATTTGTTTTGGCCACATTAAGGGATAATTTGTTAACTGCAAACCAGTTACATAGTATTTTTAATTCTGCATTAACAATTTTAACAAGATCACATGGGAGCAGAGAATGGTGGTATCATCGGCAAAAACAAAATGAATTTTAACATTGTTAGAGATTAATTTTGTCTTTACTTAAGATATTTGACCTTTCGGCCTGTTGACATTTACGACAAAGCCTAAGTCTGTTATCTGTCTTAAGGAGTGGGAAGTTTCAGCTATTGCTGACATTAATAGTTTTATGACCGGTCAACTCTCGGCCACAGAGCCATTAGAGTCAGATAAGGGATTCAGTGTCTCCAGGTGTTCACAGATATCTTCTTCCCCCAACATGTGGGTTGACTCTCTGTAAACTGGTTAAAAGGTCTACCAAGAGGAGAGGCTGATTCAGATTTGACATGGCAATCCACCCGTGCAGTCAGAACCTTTGACTGTGTGACTTGTGATGTGAATTTCTCCGGCCGATGCTTGTATTAAATATCAGTGTTTGACATCAGAACTCCTGCTCATCCCGTGTCTCCTTCCTGAGTCGGTGACTCCCAAAGCATTGCTACACAGAAGTTTCCTCCACAAACATGTCTGAGGTGTCGATAATGTCATTAATATAAATCAGGAACAGTTGTGGACCTAAGATGGATCCTTGAGGGACTCCACATGTTATAGGAAGATTGTTTGATTTCGCCTCGTCTATGTCCACATATTGTAGCCTATTTATCAGATAACTCTTGACCCATTCTTTGGCTTGACCCCTTATGCCATAATGTTCTAATTTGTGTAGCAATATGGTATGGTTCACAGTATCAAAAGCCTTTTTAAGGTCAATGAATATTCCAGCTGTAATCATTTTTTTCTCAATGTTGTTGGTAATGTCTTCAACCAGTTCAATTACTGCTGAAGAAGTAGAGTGATTTTTCTGAAATCCATATTGGCTGGGGCATAGTATATTACATTTGCTGAGGAATGACTCCAGACGGAGTTTTTCCAGGATCTTTGAGAATTGTGGTCGTAAAGAAATGGGTCTATAATTATTAAAACTAGATTTATCACCAGATTTGAAAACCGGAATCACCTTCGCGATTTTCATTTCATTGGGAAAAATACCTTGTTGGAACGATTTATTGCATATATTTACTAGGGGGGCTACAATGTTTGGGGCAACTTGTTTAACAATATTCACACTAAGTCCTAAATAATCTTTGGACTGTTTACTGTGTTGAGTATTAACAATATCAAGCAGTTCATTTTTTGTAATTGGGTTCAGGAACATACTCTGTTGGTTGCAGTTTTTCAGAAAATCATCCACTTTAGATGAAGCTGGGCTGATGTCACTCGCCAGGTTGGGGCCAGTTTCAGTAAAGAACTCATTAAAGCTATTTGCAACATCCGTTGGGGTTTTTCCCACGGTTTGGAATTTCTTGAATTCATTTCTGTTGACAGTTATTTTCTTCTTAATTATGCTATTTATTACCTTTCAAGTGGTTTTCATATCTCCTATGGCATTTTCAAAGTATCGTTTTTCACAGTTTCTAAGGATTGTAGTCAATTTGTTTTTATACAATTTTTATAACGACTTTCGTCTTCAGTGCTTTTACTTTTCAAAAATGTCCTAGAGAGTGCATTTTTCTTACAGCAAGCGTTTTTCAGTCCACGAGTGAACCAGGGTTTTGAGTCATTATTATTCCTGTTGCCAATCTTCATTTTAATATATGGACAACATTCATTCATGTTTTGCATGAAAATCCTTACAAACTCATTATAGGATTTGTTTACACCTTGAATCTCAAATACTTCTTGCCATTTTTCATTTTTTAAGTTAATATTTAATTTATTTAGAAAACTGTCATTTAATGTCCGCTTAGTTATGTACAGTATGTCTTTTGTTCTTTGTTATTTACTGGTTCTTTTCCGCAAATTGTGAATATTGGCAGGTGATCACTGACATCAGTGATGAGGGCCCCACTGTGATGTTCCGTTTCAAGGACGTTAGTGAAAATGTTATCAATTAACGTTTCACTAGTGCTAGTTAACCTGGTTGGTTTGGTTATTAGAGGGAGAAGCCCAAGAGAAGAAAACATATCCATGAAGTGTCTCGCCTGTTGGAGCGAGTTGTATTTTAATAAATTAATGTTGAAATCTCCACACAGGTTTTTTTTCTATGAGGTCTGAGCATCTTTTCTACTTGTTCATTAAATTCCTCAAGATTACTTCCAGGCTTTCTATACATGCATGAGACGAGTATATGTTTGTTCTGTTGTAGCTCAATGTCTACGGTGACCGATTCAAGGAGGTTGTTGCAGCAGAGGGAGAGACTTTCTACCAATCTCGCAGAAAGTGTGTTTTTAACAAACCGTGAAACCCTTCCACCTCTTTGGAGTTTGCGATTCATATGAAAAGCCACATAATCGGGTAAAAAATCGTCAACAGTGTTTGAGTCAGTTTGCCAGGTCTCTGAGATTGCAATGATGTCAAAAGATCTATTTATGAGTTGAAGATATAGTTTGATTTTGTCACTATTTGCATTAAGGCGATTTAAATCCTTAGAGTTTACTCCGGTCACTGTGGTCACTGGGACTGGGTGATTTGAGTCCATGGTGCATACCGGTCACTGTGGTCACTGGGACTGGGTGATTTGAGTTCATGGTACATACCGGTCACTGTGGTCACTGGGACTGGGTGATTTGAGTTCATGGTACATACCGGTCACTGTGGTCACTGGGACTGGGTGATTTGAGTTCATGGTACATACACGGAGGTCAATTCATGACTGATCATACAATACAGAGGATTTATTTTAACACACAGGACAAAATACAAAACTGAATATAACGGATTATTATCGAGTGGTCGATGGAACTTTTGACTCACGCTTAATGAATGAAGTGAGGGAAAATAGCGCATAGATGTAATTGCATTATTTGTCAATACTTTACCAATAGCGGAAGTAATATTCTTATCCTCAGAGTTCATTAAAATATAGATAAGTCCTCACTGTCCTTCACAATCGATACTTTTCCTTCGTTTGTTTTGATGAATATTTTCCAGTCCCTGGTCCAGGTAGCTTCGATTTTGTTCCTCTTCCTCAGGTCTCTCGCAGTTCTTGCGATATCCGCGTTCCTTTTCGTGAGGTGCTCGTTAATGCAGATTCCGGTCCCTTTCAGTTTCTTGGCGTTTATCATCATACGAACTTTTGTCTTTGTGCTCACAAGTTTTATGATCACCCTTTGGAATCCACTTTCCGACGGCTTCCCAAGTGTGTGGCAGATCTCAATCTCCTCAGACTTCAGGTACACGCCACGATCGTTAAGTGCCTCGAGCACCTGTGTTTCGACCGAATCATGTCCGTCTCTGTCTGTAGAAGGCGCAGAATCTCCTTTCACTACCTGGGAATATGGTTTTATGATTTTTAATCCGGTCACAATATCATCCTCTTTTCGGGTGTGTTGTTCAAGCTCCTCGATCCTTCTCTCCAGCGTGACAATCTTCTCGTCTTTTTCCTTCATTATCCTCTCCATGCTTCCGATCGTTTCCAGCAGTTTTTTAATTGTTATGCTGTCATCCTTTCGGGTCTTATTTAAGTCACTTATATCCTTGGTAATACTGGAAAAAGTGTCCTTAATTTCTAGGAGATCAGCGTTCGCAGCATTCGCTCGTGTCGCCATCTTTTGATTATGGAATGGTGGGAAAGCCTATTAATGTGCTCACCATCTGTGTGGAGCATTTTTTTTAGGTCTTAGAAATAGATGTAGTAAAGACGCTCACAGTTACAAGCATGGCTGTGTGTGAGAACTGTCATATTGCGTACTCACGACTGGAGGGTAACATTCACAGGCTGGAGAAAGAAGTCCGGGAAAACGGAAAGCTAATCGACAGCTTTCTATCGATCGCCCATGCCCAGTCCATACACATCTCACATATGCAGGCGTCTGTCGTCCTGTCACCGTCCTCCCGGCTGTCACAGGCCGTGGCCTCGGACTCTGCGGATACCCTTCCATGGCTGTCAACAACCAATGCTGGTGCGGATACCCTTCCATGGCTGTCAACAACCAATGCTGGTGTGGATACCCTTCCATGGCTGTCAACAACCAATGCTGGTGCGGATACCCTTCCATGGCTGTCAACAACCAATGCTGGTGCTGTTCCTGATCTAAAGATGGAGAGCCCGGTAGCTGTGGAGGATAGACTATCCAACGTGACCGAATCAGGTGTCGCTACTACTGGTGGAGCCGTGCAATGTCATTCCTCTGGCGGTGACTGGGCTCGAACGGGAACGGGAGCCAGACCCAAGGCCCCAACTCTTACTTCCACACCAAATCGGTCCCACTGTGCGGTGCAGCCATCCTGGTCCGAGGTAGTTCGTGGCGGAAGGAACTGCTCTGCTGCAGTGACACCATGGCCTCGTCTGGAGACATCGAACCGTTTTGCTGTTCTTCCTGATGAGGCTCCTACTCATTCGTCGGATGCCGCTGTGGTCTCGCCACACCTGGAAGCATCTCCTTCTCGTGTTGCCGTCTCCCCTCCATCTCATCCTCCATCTCCGGCCCGGAGGATTCGCCAGCCGAGCACAGGAAAACAAAGCAGGGGACCCCTTTCAGCGCCGAAGCCTTTGTCCTCCTTTCACGCGTGGGTTACTGAAGGAGGCCGAGACCAGGAGACACTCTGAAGTTCTCATTCTTCAAGGAACAAACCCCACATCCTCGCCGCAGCAGACCCCGGCTGTGACCACCCAGCCTCAGCCGGTAAGAGCTGCTCACGCTGTGGATATTGATTGTGACCTGTTCGGTTCTGGCGGAACCCCGTCTACACTCCCACGGCCGCTCTTCTCCCCCTCAACCTTGATTATCGGTGATTCCAGAGCCAGGAATGTGCGTTTTTTGAATGCATCAACACACTGCTTCTCCGGTGCCATGACATCCAACATTCTGAAAAAGCTCCAGGATTTACTGCCCACACTCTCGTTGTAATTCCCTCGAAGCACAGGCAGACACAAGTGGCTTTCTCATTACGGGTTTATTCCTCTTCGAATCCACCGTGAAAACTACACAAACAAACAGTATAAATGACAAACATAGCTTTGTGTTAGACACACAATAACATGCACAGCATGTGAGATGACTAGCAAGGTAATAAACATAAAAGTAATACAAGCACAACATACCTCTAATAATACAATGTGTGTGTGTGTGTGTGTGTGTGTGTGTGTGTGTGTGTGGTGTGTGTGTGTGTGTGTGTGTGTGTGTGTGTGTGTGTGTGTGTGTGTGTGAGGGCTGAACAGTTAATCGATTTTAAATCGAAATCGCGATTTTAAATGATGCGATTATAAAATCGCAAAGCCTGCGATTTTTTTTAACATTTTTAAAGTGCTGTGCTCCACATGTACCAGCCATTGTTAATCAATCAGAAGTGGCCCATGATAGAAGGTGATAGACAGATTGATCCAAGCACCTGCCAAGTGCTTTTGAAAGTGCCTGCCCTTTCCAAATGGCTTTAGATGGTTTGGTGAAACAAAGCATCTGAGTCAGGTTAGTGATGCTCCATCACATGTTTTACATCTATTACAGGGTGAATCTTAAACTGAAGCTTGACTTTAAAGCAACCCAACGCAAGTTTCATGTAAGTTTAGTTCTTTCACTCGTAGCTCGGTCTGCGGGGGTGCTAGAGACTGGAGTACGTTGATACGACCGTCCTAGCCGGAGATATGGCCGCATTTTACAATAAACTTCCGTTGGGTCGCTTAAAAACAAATATCGCAATTCCAATGGCAATCGCAATATTTGTCAGAAAAATCGCAATTCGATTTTTTCCCAAAATCTTGCTCTGTGTGTGCGTGTGCGTGTGCGTGTGCGTGTGCGTGTGCGTGCGTGCGTGCGCTGGATCGTTGGAGCTATGTTTAACTCAAGGCATATGCTCGAAGGGGAGCTGCCTGGACGCTGCAATCATGTTGCGCACTATCCGTGCTGAGTGTGCTGACTTATCGTACAATGTCCCGCTGTCTGGCTTCCTGCATAAAGTCAAGTGCTCGGCGCAGTTGTGGCGAAATGTCGCTCCTCTGTTTTCATTTAAACAGCTCCTTATATCCGTTAGCGCAGCTAGCTAGCACCAGATGCTAACAACAACAATGCACGTAAGGCAGGGTTGCCAACTCTCACGCATCTGGCGTGTGACACACGCTTTCACTCTCAATCTCACGCTCTCACGCTGCCCAAACTATTCTCACGCCAAAAACAAGAATACCGAAGACTAGAAACGGGTTTGAAAACTTTCGTCACGTCGTGATCATCTTCTCAATAGAACATCTTTGATACTTCTGGCCAATCAGAATCAAGATAACGGCGTGGTGGTGTTGCAGGAAGTCCGCACGGAGAATACTTTTGCGGTAGTACATCTCTATACGTCGATACAACATTACGTGCTGATAGAAATCAACATGTAATGAAATAAGACCCCACGGTTTGATGATTGATAGGTGTGTGGGCTGTCTTTCATTTTGACACACAGAACAATGGGGGCTATCCACCCTTATCCACAATGTAAAGTAATTCACAGCCTCTTGCCTCTGCTCTCTGTGAGGAGCAGCAGGTTCAGCTTTCAGAACAAAGTAACAAAAGACTAAAATGGCATTCATTTTTTTAAATATGTCGTAATACATTTATTTATTTTTCTTCTCAAGAGAGTACCAGAATGTGTATTTTATGTTAGTATTTCAAAAAATCTCCTGGGGGAGAATCCCCCCAGACCCCCTGCAGGGGTTGGGCTTTCAGCAGGTCAACTCTTTCACTTGTGGGGAGATTGCAGGATTGGCTCCAGGTCGCCCTTTTATTTACTACAAGACAAATGTGCCTTTTTATTTCATACAGTTCAATTTGGATTGAGACAGGGAAATAATCTAAACCTCACGCGTTTCACTGTCAAGGGGAGCGTGTATGTAATTACATTGCAAATGCTGACTTGAGCCCCACCACTGTATGGGTTAGCCCTACCATAGATTACCCAACAAAAATACTCTCTGGCAACTGCCGACCGGTATTGCGCATGCGCAGATCTAAGATCCAGTAGAAATGGTAAAAAGTAAAAGTCTGTTGCTTATTGTTCTACTAGGCCAAAGTAGAGTCAAAGAGTGTATGAGAGTGAGAGTGTGTTAATTAATATATGTGGCAGTTTGGAATAAGTCTGTAGATTTGTTTGTGTGTGTGTTTCATGTATAGGCCTCTCACGATAATTTATTTTGTTGGATACATTTTCCAGGAAATGATTGCGATAAAGGATAATATTGTCGGCACCGTTGTATGACCATTTTAGACTGACATCATGATAATATATAATAATAATTGAAGTACATCCTTTCAAACTGCTAGTCACATCCTCATGGAAATGGCAATTTATCGAGTTCATTTTTATTTATCGTACGATAAGTCAATTAATTGCTTATCCCGACAGGCACACAATAAAACAGTGGAAACAAAGATGTGTTTGACTTTCAATAGTGAATGAAACTGTGTGCCCTTTATAGTCTGTGTCCAATTTTGTGTATTTGTATATATATCCTATATCTTATATATATGCTAAGGTCCCGCTGCTGACACGATAGCAGTCATTTCGTGCGCATATGTGTAATTAAACCCATGATATCAAAATCTCACTCCAGCCAGGTACCCAAAGTTGGCAACCCTGCGTAAGGTCTCTCTCTCGCTCGCTCGGGCCACACATACACACACCCTCCCGGTCCTCCCGATGGCCAGTCGGTGCCTGCCGGTGAGCGTGGAAGTGTGGTCTGCCGCAAGCGGACGGCAGGAGCGGGGCTGTCAGCATCAGCTTGTAGATGGTATTTTAAACTCGATGCTCTGAAACTACGGGGCGGCCGAGGACAAAAAATACACATGTGTTAATCGCGTTAAAATAATTAGTGGCGTTAATTTTTTTGTTATTAACGCGTTAACTTCAATTCAATTCAATACCTTTATTTATCCAGGTAAAATCCCATTGAGATGAATGATCTCTTTTTCAAGGGAGACCTGCAGCAGTAGGTTCCACAAGAAGACATAAAATCATAAACAACAGAACAACAGAAAGACATCATACAGTAAAATGTACAGGGATTACACTTTACATATTTAACCACATGTACAGGTACCAACAGCATCTGATTTTGTAGCATCCAACTGAGCTTTAAAAACATGTAGTGGTACTAGCTTGGTAATCTTCCATTCTTTTTGCAGACTGTTCCATGTTAGTGGAGCTGCACATCTAAAAGCTTTCTTCCCTAAGACAGTCCTAGTACTTGGCACATTTAATAAAACCACAGCATGCGATCTCAGGCAATACTTGACAGCCCTAATAAGAATACAAAACTAACGGCGCTGTAAGTATCCGTGCATCTTACTCTGAGGGTGCTTCTCATGTTTTCGCTCTCTAACTCACGCGAGAACAGCATAACGAGACGTGAGCTTGGACTTCAAAATAAAATATGATTGATAGTGTTACATGGGCGCTAAAAATAACACTGGACTCTATTGCCCCTTTTAAAATTAAGAAAATTAAACTAAGAAGACTAGCTCCATGGCATAACAATGAAACACGTATAATAAAGCAGAGGACAAGGCAACTTGAAAGGAAATGGCGCTCCACCAAGCATGAAGAATTTCGGTTACTCTGGCTTGATAACCTTAAAAAATATAAGAAGGCACTACGCACTGCCAGAGCAGCTTATTATTCCTCCCTAATAGAAGAAAAATAAAAACAATACCAGGTTTCATTTTAGTACAGTAGCCAGGCTGACCGAGAGTCACAGCTCTATTGAGTCTTCTATTCCTACATCCATCAGTAATGACTTTATGAACTTCTTTAATGATACAATTATAACTCTGAGGGACAAAATAAAGCACCACCTACCCTTAGCCAGCACTGAATCACCCTTAACACCGGACATATACTTAGAGTGCTTCTCTCCTATAGACCAAAACCAACTCAATTTAATTATTTCATCCTCTAAAGCATCTACCTGTATCTTAGGCCCGGTTCCATCTAAGCTGTTCAAGGAAATTGCACCCCTAATTAATACACCTGTATTAAATATGATGAATATATCTTTACTGTCAGGCTATGTTCCACAGTCATTTAAAGTAGCTGTAATTAAACCTATTGTAAAAAAAACAAACCTTGATCCTGAGGTTATGGCTAACTACAGGCCAATATCAAACATTCCCTTCCTCAATACAAATTGTTTATTTGAGAAATTCCAGTCAGGTTTTAGAAAACATCATAGCACAGAGACAGCACTGGTTTAAGTCACTGTAGGAGCCAATTAACTGTGGGTATAAAGGTAGGAACCTATGTGTGTTGGGGAGAGGTTCCGCCGGAAGGCCCATACAGTTTTTGACCACACACGGAGAGCACACACGGAGAACACACTCAGGCCCATTCCCAAACCACCCCCTACACCCTACCCCTCCGTTTGCGCGTTCATGCGGAGGGTCCGCCATATTGAGGGCTGTTCCAAAGCAACGAGTGTGGAGGGGGAGTGGGCTATCAAGCCCTCAAACAGCGAGTCTGCAGCGGTGCTGACTGGAGACCAGTCTCTACCTGACCGGAGTCACGCTGTGTGTGTCCGTCAGGAAACAAGCTGTTTACAAGTAGTTCCAGCAAACATCCACTGATAAACTGCGATGTTAACAACCTCATGATAACCTCATATGTTTTAACTTAGGATCAAACCTGTGTTTAGTCTAGAAAAAGGTAAATGTGTGCATTTTATTATAAAGTTGTGTATATTTACAGATCATTGCAACAACTAAGAAGCTTATAAACATCAGGTTTAAAACTAAAAGAGCTTTGAAACACAATGAAAGATGTTTGGAGTTTTATTTGAGTTATTCATTTAAACTTTTTGTCTAAGAGATGCTGATTTGAAACCGTTGTTACATACAGTTACGGCATTTCCTGTTTCTGCCGGAGAGAGGGGAGAGAGGAGAGAGAGGAGAGAGAGGAGAGAGGGGAGAGAGGAGAGAGAGGAGAGAGAGGAGAGAGAGGAGAGAGAGGGGAGAGAGGAGAGAGGAGAGAGGGGAGAGAGGAGAGAGAGGAGAGAGAGGGGAGAGAGGAGAGAGAGGGGAGAGAGGAGAGAGGGGAGAGAGGAGAGAGAGGAGAGAGAGGGGAGAGAGGGGAGAGAGGGGAGAGAGGAGAGAGAGGAGAGAGAGGGGAGAGAGAGGGGAGAGAGGGGAGAGAGGGGAGGCTGTCCCAAAGCTTGCTGCTGTATTTACTCCCTCCATCTGACAGGAGGGAGCCTCGTTGAGCTGCGAGTGTGGCTACAGACGGAGTTCACTCCATCACGGAGGGGTAGGGTCGAGGGAGTGGTTTGGGATTGGGCCTTACACACAAACACGGGATTACAAGCAAAGCAAAGGTATTGTGTAAACGGTAATATCGTGTGGTGAATATGGAAAGAAGCAAGTAAATGGAAACCAGTAAAATGGAAATAAATGGACTGTTTCAAACTGGAAACTTTGTTTCTGACTTTTATTCGGCAGCAAACTTGTGTGCGTCAATTACATCCACCAAGCGGATCCTCAGAGGCTTAAAGCGTTGGCTTAGCCTCTACAAATAGTCCAAAACTAGCCTTTTTTGGAGTAACACAAGAAGACATTTTTTCGTTGCGTTTATCGAACGCTGAGAGCGGCTGCTCACCTTCTACCGGACGCCAACACGCCGGCTGCTCAGCTGTTATCAGCCACGTGACGCCGAGAGGAGGACGGCTACAACTCGTTTGCTCATCTGCTGCACAGGAAGGCTACAGGAGCAACGCGCTGCTCATCTGCTGCACAGGAAGGCGACAGGAGCAACGCGCTGCTCATCTGCTGCACAGGAAGGCGACAGGAGCAACGCGCTGCTCATCTGCTGCACAGGAAGGCGACAGGAGCAACGCGCTGCTCATCTGCTGCACAGGAAGGCGACAGGAGCAACGCGCTGCTCATCTGCTGCACAGGAAGGCGACAGGAGCAACGCGCTGCTCATCTGCTGCACAGGAAGGCGACAGGAGCAACGCGCTGCTCATCTGCTGCACAGGAAGGCGACAGGAGCAACGCGCTGAATGGTGCCGGGAAGCTTTTCGCCGCTTGGCACGGAACTACGTTCATCTAAGGAGGTATGTGTAGCGCGCTACAACCGGTTTTAAATGGCCATAGGAATTAAGTTGTGTGCACACATAAGGGGCGTAATTCCAATGCATTGGTTGTGAAAGGGATGAACAATAAGCGCTTGTATTGTACTGATTGATTTGTGACAATCCGTGTGACTTTAAGACATTCAAATATGGAGGAGCGCGCTGCGGACGTACCAGCAGCTGACAGCGCGTCAGCTTCTGGCAAGCTGGATAGCTTGGCCAGCTGTAGTGATGTGCAAAGCACTAAGCGGGTAGTTAAACTCTCTGCCAAAGCACTTGCGGAAAAACTTGAGAGGTTGCAAAATGGCAGAAAGGCTAAGCTAAATAAAGCTAGCAAATGAAGAACAAATATAAAAGATTTGATGTTGAGTGGTGAACATGCTAAGGTTCAAAATGGTCTTGATGGTTATATTGAATTGTGTGTTGAAGCCAGGTCTATGCATGACACTTTAATGGGTTTATTGCCACATGATGAAAGGGAAAGACATGAAACATGGTTTAAAGCGAAAATGATGTTCAATGATGAATGTATTGTCCAAATCAAGGTGTGGGTTTGTGAAACCAAAGGTACTGGTGATAATAATGATGATATCAATCCTGATGACAGTGTTTCTAATGTTGGTAAATGTTCAAACAAAAGTGACGGCAGTAAAACTTCATCTGCAGAAATTATAGCAGCAGCAGAAAAGGCTGCAATTGTTGCTCACATGGCAGGTTCAACTGAGAGGCATGCACTGGAGGAACAGGAGCTACTATTAAAGCGGAGAAAGGAACAGCTTGATTTGGAAACTGAGCTAGCTGTATCTACTGCTAGGCTAGCAGTTGTACAGGGTTCACATTCACGACGTCCCTCTCTTGCACCAACAAATGGAATGAACTCATACCTGGAAAGGGAAAAAAGGAAACTGGCATCGTTAAACATACTTAACCCCCTGGAAAAGGAGTATGATTCCACATCATGGAAAATATCCTCCAGCAAACCAACAAAGATGGACATGGAACCAAAGCAAGCTGAAAGGCAGTTTGCATTTAAGGAAGATGCTTATGTAGAAAATCAACATTATCTGGGAACATCACATGGGTTGATAACTGGTGAATCAACTACATGGGACAATAACAGCTGCACTGGTTCACCAGCAACGTTTACTGTCTCTACCAGCAAGAGACATTCCTATATTTGATGGAGACCTGTTTCAGTACAAGGCTTTCATTAAAGCATTTGAACAAGGAGTGGAAAACAAAGCCAGCAAAGCCGACTGCTTATACTATTTAGAACAGTTCACAAAAGGACAGCCACAGGAACTGGTTCGTAGCTGCCAGCACATGGCTCCAGAACGTGGCTACATTGTGGCAAAGGGTCTTTTGCAAGAACATTTTGGGAATGAGTACAAGATCGCTGCTGCTTACATAGGAATGGCTTGGCCAACAATAACAAAGGCAGAAGACATTAAAGCACTACAAGCCTATGCTTTATTTCTGCGTGGATGTGCTAATGTGATGGAAGAACTTCAGTACAGGAGTTGGATATGCCCTCCAATATGAAAATGGTTGTCTTCAAGTTGCCATACAAACTAAGGGAACAATGGAGAAACAAAGCTCATAGCATCATGGAAGCCTCAAACAACAGAGCTCATTTCATTGACTTGGTCAAATTCATTGAGAGACATGTAAGAGTCCTTTCTGATACAATCTTTGGAGACATCGAGGATTCAGGACATAAATCAGTTGCTACAAAATCTTCCAACATGTTTCAGCCACAATCAAAGAACAGAATGAAAGGAAGTAGTTTTGCCGCTACAGTATTCCCAATGAGTGACGTAGGAATTAAAACGACAAATAACTCAAAACCACAGGAGAGCTTGGTGTGTCATTGTTGTGATCACAGCACTCACGTTTTGGACAGATGTAAGCAGTTCAGCTAAAGGAAGCACAGAGACAAAATTCAATTTCTAAAGGAGAAAGGAATTTGCTTTGGATGCTTGTGTTTTGGACACATAAGCCGGCACTGTAAACAACGCTTGATCTGTGAGGTTTGTGAAAAGCAACATCCTACTGCGCTCCACATAAATACATCTAATGTGGAATTGGGACAAATCACAAATACCCCCTCAGACATGTGGACGTACAGGGGCCGGAAATGATGGCTGCATTCTTTCAATTATTCCAGTGCAGGTCAAGTCCACAAAGGGAAGTGAGATTATACAGACCTATGCATTTTTAGACCCTGGAAGCACAGCCACATTCTGCTCAGAAGATCTCATGCACAGATTAAACATCACAGGAAAAATAACTCATTTTCTTTTGAAGACTATGGGACAGAAAAAGGTCATTCCAGCTTACTCCTTATTTGGGATGGAGGTATCTGGTCTTGAGGAAAATAACTGATATCCTCTTCCAGAAGTCCTCACACAGAAGCAAATGTCAGTAACCAAAAAAAACATTGCTGCAGCCGCAGATGTGAATAGGTGGAATCATTTGTTAAAAGTTCATATCCCCAGCATAAATGCCAATGTTGACATGTTGATTGGAACCAACGCTCCCAAGATATTGGAACCTTGGGAAATTGTCAACAGTTGTGGAAATGGCCCATACGCTATAAGAACAGTGTTGGGATGGGCCATCAATGGTCCTTTACATGGAAGCAGCAATGGCAGCGATATATAGACATTTTTAATGTCAAAAGCGATGTTGACATGGAGCTTTCTTCTGTTGTGGTGAATAGGATTTCTATTTCCAAATTGGAGCTCATGCTTAGCAGTCAGTATAATCATGACTTTAATGAAAAGCCCTCAGAGGAAAAAGAGATGTCAAGGGAAGACCAAACATTTATGGAAATCATTAATACATCTGCAACACTACAGGACAACAGGTACAGCCTGAAGTTGCCCCTTAAGACACCTGACGTCCTTCTTCCAAACAACTTTGCAGTGGCAAAGCAAAGGCTACTTGGATTGAGGAAAAGATTTGTGAGTAACCCAATGTTGCATAAGGAATATGCCAGCTTTCTGAATGGAGTGATTGAAAAGGGTTATGCTGAACGGGTACCAACACAGCAGCACTGTGGCAGTGGAAAATTATGGTACATCCCACACCACAGTGTTTACCATTGTTAGATATTATAATGGATTTACGCTCCACGTTTCAAATATCTCCGCGTCCTTCTCTGAGCTGTGTTATATGGAAGGAATTCAGTGCCACCAAGTCAACCGTACTCTACTTTAATGGCAATATTACAATGCACCAGAAATCATTACATTCAATACAATACACATACAAATATACATACAATACAAAATACATACAACACAACATACATACAACACAAAACACATACAACCTGGTGATCACGTCAGCCGGCCAGCAGAAAGAGACTGAACACCGCTGCGTCTCTTGCATTTATGCTGAAGCAATGGGAGGGGTCTCTGATCCCTCTACTTTGATTGGCAGCCCAAATGTCCCCATCACCTCAAATCTTAAGTTCCTTCACTCACAGGTGGCGAGAGCATTTGCATACAGTGCAAGTCAAGACATGCTGCCACCTCCCCCATGGCCCTTTGTCCTCAAAAACCACATGGTCTCTCAAAAGTCACATGTGCTTGCCCCAAAGTCCAGCTCAGTTTTAACCCAAATCATTCTCATTTTTAAGCTTATACATTTGGAGCTAACATGAATACATTCAAATATTCCCTTACAAATCCCCCTTTTGATTTAAATTTAATAAATCAACTACTTTCAAGACATTCACATTCGTTCTGGGATTCAGACTATTTAAACGTTCAGAAATGGCTCCACATATCAACTTCATATGACCGTGTTAGAAATACCAAAATATGTAAATAACTCCATACATCTATTACATCACTTAGTAACAACAAAGTTAAAACCCTTCAATCAGAATGATTGAGTATAGTCAATCGTCATAAGGTATAACCTTCACAGTGGTGATTCAATTAATCTGTAATCTGCAAGATTGCAGTGTCTTCAAGCTTTAACATTACTTCATGTATGCTTCATTCCGCTTTAGTCAAAATGAGATATTTAGGAGACAGCAAGTCTGTCTTCCCATAAATATGAACAACCTGAAATGCCCTGCCTCCTTTCATCAGGAGAGGCAGCTGCAAGGTGAAATTCATATACAAAAGTACCCAAACGGCTGAGGTAGGTAAATTGTATAGGCACATGTTTTAATGTAATCCCCATGGTCCAATTCTTTCTCTGTACATCGTCAGTTTCTATCCCTCAGACCCGTTACTGTTTCCCTGCTCACGTCCACTCTTTAAATTCTACTGGGTTCTGTTGGTTTCTTCACTGGTTTGAGACAAGTGCCCTTAGTGGGATCACCTCCCTTTGTAGCCAGACTTCACCACAGTAGAGGCGAGTTTCTGTGTTTTAGGTTTAAACAGCTTCACAGTCAGATGTATCCAGGATGGTCTCTCTGCCAGTCTAACTGCAGTCGATGTAGACAGGAGTGTTTGTTAGGGACCCTCCCCCTTTGGCGAGTGCCTGCTCCTCCTCTTTATCGCTCTGGTGAACACTCACTTTCCTGGTTTCACTGTCTGCGTAGTGTCAGGTACTTCCATCCGTGGCGAGACCCGGAACTCCTGATACTGCGTCCTTGGATACGCTTCCCACACCGTGGAGTCGCCACCCTTGCTTGGTCAGGTACAGCAGGCCCAGCACGCGGAAGATGATGACAGCTTTCACACGCCAGCCTCCCTGGAGGTTTCCCCACTGCTCACTGATTCCAGTGGTACCAGATGTCTCCTTTCCCTTCCAAGCGGACAGCGTGAGATGTCCTCTGCATCACCCGATGGGTTCCAGAGAACCTGGGTCCCAGCCAGTTGGGTCTGATGTCCCCCTTTTGCCTCTGTAATCTGTGTGGAGAAATCTGATACAAATCCCTCAAGCCTACGCTCAGGGCTCCTGGGAACTGGTGACCATGAGTGAGCTCAAAGGAGAGAAACCTGTCCCTTTGTTAATTGAGCTCCTGATTGACATACGAACTAGGGGCCATGCGTCTAACCATTTCATGCCTGTCTCTTCACATGTTTTCTTATATCTTAGTAATATATTTTATTTCATGTTTTTTTACTCATAAAACAATATGACATTGTCCAGAATAGTAGTTAACTTTATATAACTTTTACTCTTTCTAATCTTTTCAAATATCTTAATTGTCTTATCTCTCTCTCTCTCTCTCTCCTACATACTTTTTCCAACTTCACTCGTGGTATTTTAACCACCTTTTATCCTTCTGAGCAAGATATCACTTCAACACATTTAATATCTTGCCCTGTCCATCTATTTCAGTCTTCTTCTATCCATCTGTTTTCTTTTCTCTTCAGCCTTCCACAACCTTTTCCTATTTCCATTTCTAACCAGTCTTTTACTTATAATCTGTCCCTTTCCTAGGACAGGTAAATACATCCTGCTACTGTAGTGTTCACAAATAAATCTCCCTGCAAACTGCTACTGTACACTCAAAAGTGATCTGTTTCATTTTGAAAAGTCAGCTTTTTGAAAACCAACATGGCTCAGTTCAAACTTTTGTTTCAAAACAAAACTCCTCATCTCTTCCCGACATGATTTAACATAAAGATGATTTGCTACCACTATTTTTCATTGTGATATTTGTTCAAACAGAGACTGCATCTGTCTCTGGATTTAAATATATGCCTGATGGCAGTATATGCATAAAAATAAAAATAAGTGTCCAGGTTTTTAACATCTGTCATTAAAGGACTGTATAAAAATAAGACATGTCATCTGATTAATCTAAAATCAGAATTTAACAGATAATTTGTGTCGTACATCCCACCATTTTTAGGGACGCCTAATTAACATTCTCAAATCTTCAATTAACTTGACCTAAAAAGCTAAAACAGTGCTGTTTTTATGATACCTAAAAAAATACTACAATAGATTTTAGACTATAAAAATGTAAATATTAAATTCCCATTGTCTAACAACTACTCCCCCTTTTCTGAAAAAGAATCCCATTTACTGTGTATTCATTTTCAGAAACATGAAGAAAGAATGGTAATGCATAGAATGCAGAGGCAAATGCTGTGCCCTGGGACCTTTACGACCCTGGCGTCCTGCTTCAAAGTGTCCTCAGGTTTTTGTTTTACGACACTGGCTGCTTGGAGGCCGTTTTGGGGGTGTCTAAAACAACAGCCGTCTGTGAACAGGTTTTCTGCCTGTGGGATGGGCTCGTCTCTGAGATCTATTCTTAGCTTCACATCTTGGACGAGCCCCTCCTCACACCTGTGGGGCTCTCCGCTACCTATGGTGTCTGCGCTGTTCACTCCTTCGTGTGTGTATGTGATATGTGCCTTTGTCAGAGTTTTCTCCAGCCTTGTTTGTCTCGTTGAAGTCATTGTGAATGCACTTGAGTTCACAAAAGAGACAATGCTGTGTGTTGTCAGTTAAAATCTACTCAAATGATGGGCTAAATGACGTTCCCACGTCTGTGTGTTTAACTGATCTACCTCTGGATTGTTCACTGATTGTTCCTGTCATAGATATCTGCTTAACTTTGCACCTCGCCCTCCTGCTGTCTTTCTCTTCCTTTTATGGCCCGCTCTCCTCACCACTGTCCCCCTTGGACATGGGTGATAAGACGTCTCACCTCTCTCCCCCTCCTCAGCGCGCCTGTGTATTCTGTCTAACGAGGAGGAAACTTGTGTTTTTTTAACTTTTAGTTTGAGATTTGTGCTCTGAGTTAGAGACAACATTATTTTGCATTGTTCTAAAATATTCGACTCGTTCTGCGACATAGTCCAGAATGTCGCCATCTGTAGGCACCTCCGTGACTTTAACACCATGAGGGAACAGGAGAGTGTTAAATTCATCTGTTTTTATCGGGCTGTGGATTGCCATTGCACCCGGGAGATTTTGGTCTGTGACGGGAGGAATTGTAATTCCACTCATTGCGAGGGCAGCATTGTGACAAACCCTCCTCAATCTATCTAGTGCCTGCGTCTGTTTGTTCCATTTGCTACGAGCAAACCATCTGGGTGTCTGTTCGTTTAGGTGTGCAATTTGCTTTACAATCTGTCTTTCATATACATTCAATGCTGTGCCCAAATTACCTATAGTGTCGTCATCTCCCACTCTATTCTCCGTTATCATTTTATCGTGTAGGAATCTGAGATCAGTACAAGCCTTTTCCTTAGCCCCCTGTTTGACACCGCTTAAAATCAATCTCTTAATCTGTTCCCATTGCTCCCGGTAACTCCCTGGAATTTCAGAATCGTTTTTAGCATTCTGTCGTTCCATATTCACTTCGCTTTTATTTATCTGACTCAATTAATATGTGCACTTCGCTTTTATTTATCTGACTCAATTAACATGTGCTCACATGTATTAATATACTGGGCTATTGTCGTAGTTACTATTAACGCGCTTCCCGTCTTCAATACCGGTCAGCAATGTAATATTTAACCTCAGCGCTTGAAGCTAAATTCATATAACAATGTCAAAGGTGTACTACCCCCTTTCAGCCACTAGATGGCAGCAGCAGACCACAAATGAGCCTCACTCATCCGAGTGCTCCTTGAGATCCATAAATATTGAGTAATTACCATACCACAGAGCTCCGGCCGTTAGCTTTGAGCGTTCGTCTGTGCTGTAAAACCCCTCAGTTCCAGGCGGCGACCCGATCTGAAATCGGGTTTCCAGGTTCTGTCGTGCGGTACTCAAAACACGCAACCAAACAGACTGCACCGTCTCTACGCCACTGTGGACTACAATACCACAGATCCGCGCTAAACCGTTCTTATGTACGCGACTCAGGACTTTATCTACCTGTAGATCCGCGCCAAACTGTAATCAATATGTAACTGTCTATGTACGCTACGCAGGACTATATCTACCTGCGATCAACGACTATTCTTAAAATATGCATTGTATATCCCATTTAAACTTTAAAAACACTGTGAAACGCCTTCAGACAATCCTAACATTTTAGTGTATTCAATCACAGACAATCGATGTACATAACAGGCGTCTGAAGTACCTTTGAGTCGTGCAGGGCCCTCGTGATTGTCTGAGGTGTTTAAAAGCGCTTATTCTCGACCCAATCCGGTCGTCTGAATCCCTCCTCAGCCCGTTGCACGTCGGGGCACCATATTGTTAGATATTATAATGGATTTACGCTCCACGTTTCAAATATCTCCGCGTCCTTCTCTGAGCTGTGTTATATGGAAGGAATTCAGTGCCACCAAGTCAACCGTACTCTACTTTAATGGCAATATTACAATGCACCAGAAATCATTACATTCAATACAATACACATACAAATATACATACAATACAAAATACATACAACACAACATACATACAACACAAAACACATACAACCTGGTGATCACGTCAGCCGGCCAGCAGAAAGAGACTGAACACCGCTGCGTCTCTTGCATTTATGCTGAAGCAATGGGAGGGGTCTCTGATCCCTCTACTTTGATTGGCAGCCCAAATGTCCCCATCACCTCAAATCTTAAGTTCCTTCACTCACAGGTGGCGAGAGCATTTGCATACAGTGCAAGTCAAGACATGCTGCCACCTCCCCCATGGCCCTTTGTCCTCAAAAACCACATGGTCTCTCAAAAGTCACATGTGCTTGCCCCAAAGTCCAGCTCAGTTTTAACCCAAATCATTCTCATTTTTAAGCTTATACATTTGGAGCTAACATGAATACATTCAAATATTCCCTTACACCATCCACGAAAAGGTTCTCTCCGAGTGCTGTTTGATTGTGGTGCCACATTTAAAAAAGGAACATCATTAAACGATGTACTTTATCAAGGTCCCAACCTCACCAGTTCACTGCTTGGAGTTCTCACTCGTTTCAGGCAGGAACCTGTGGCATTCATGGGCGACATACGGGCTATGTTTCACCAGGTCAAAGTCACAGAAGAAAACCGAGATTTCCTTCGTTTTCTCTGGTGGCCAGAGGGAGACTTCACCAGAGAGATCCAGGAATACAGAATGACGGTGCATCTGTTTGGGGCTGTCTCTTGTTCCAGTTGCGCTAGCTATGCGCTAAGGAAAACTGCTGACGACAACAAGTCTGACTTTTCTGCTGAGACTGTTGAAGCAGTGAAGCGGAATTTCTATGTGGATGACTGTTTGATGGGTTTGGGCTCAGAGAAGGCAGCAATACAAATGGATCTTAATGCTCTCTGTAAAAGAGGAGGTTTTGTGCTGGATCTGGCCCTTCCTACATCCAGGACATGGTTAAACCGTACACCCCAGCACGTGCACTCCGCTCTGCATCAACCAAACGGCTCGCTGCACCCTCACTGCGAGGGGGACCCAAGTTCCCATCAGCAAAAACACGTGGGTTTGCTATCCTGGCTCCAAAATGGTAGAATGAGCTCCCCATTGACATCAGGACAGCAGAAAGCCTACACACCTTCCAGACTGAAAACTCATCTCTTTCGACTCCACTTCGAGCAATAGAACTATTAACAAAGCACTTATATACTAATAAAGGACTGGCTTATCTAAAGCCAGTTGAGTAGCACTTGAAATGTTTTTGCTCTATGAAACCTGATGTACTTATATGATTCTGTTTTCTTCAAGTTTGTATTTTGTTGGTTGAACGCACTTATTGTAAGTCGCTTTGGATAAAAGCGTCAGCTAAATGCAATGTGTAATGAAAAATGGATCAGCAATAGTCGGGCAGTTTTGCAGACAATCTCGGAAGAGCAGAAGGCTAAAGAGCTAAAGGACCTGGATCTGGATAGAGACAATCTTCCTCTTGAGAGAGCTTTGGGACTACTCTGGTGCGTCAAGTCAGATTCCTTTTAAATTCAAGATGGAAGTGAAACGGCAGGCTCTAACCAGACGTGGCATGCTATCCACAACAAGCTCAGTGTATGATCCTTTGGGTATTTTGGCACCAGTCACTTTGCCAGCCAAGATAATGCAACAAGAGCTTTTCAGGAGAAGCTGTGGATGGGATGATGCCATTCCACCAGATATCGTACACCAGTGGAGACGGTGGTTGGAGGACATTAAGTTGTTGGCATCACTCAAAGTGGACATGTGTATGAAGCCAAAGGACTTCGGTGAACCCATACACTCTCAACTACATCACTTTGCTGATGCCAGTGAAAATGGCTACGGGACTGTAACTTACATCAGGCTACTGAACTGCAAAGGCGATGTTCATGTTGCTTTCCTATTAGGAAAGGCTAGAGTTACACCCATACAAAAGGTGACCATTCCACGACTGGAACTAACAGCTGCTGTTCTGGCTGCCAGAGTGGATATGATGTTAAAATCAGAGCTTCAACTTCATGTGGATGAGTCTGTGTTTTGGACAGACAGTACTTCAGTTCTGAAGTACATTAACAACGAGGACAAGCGTTTCCACACATTTGTGGCAAATAGGATCACAACCATAAGAGAGGTTTCAAGACCATGTCAATGGAAGCATGTAGGAACCAAAAACAACCCAGCTGATGCTGCATCCAGAGGAATGAAGATCCCTGACTTTCTGAAGAGCCGCAGTTGGCTTGAGGGTCCCGCGTTTCTTGTAAAATCTGAAAAGGAATGGCCTACATATTATGGCGGTGATGTCATATTGGATTGTTTGAACCATCTGACATGTATGTGAAACGTCGCTGGAGACAAGTTCAGTACATTTCTGATCTATTTTGGAAACGTTGGGTGCGAGAATACCTGCCGTTGCTACAAGAGGCAAAAGTGGAACCAAAGGAAAAGTCACTGGTGATATTGTAGTCATCATGGATTCCTCAGCTCCCCGCGGTTCCTGGCCTCTTGGCAAAGTATTGGAGGTGTTTCCTGACAAAGGAGGACTGGTGCGCTCTGTCAAGCTACAGACCAAGACCAACATTATTGTGCGACCTATTACTAAACTATGTTTAGTACAGGAAGTGTAGGATGTGCATTTCTATGTATTGAAAAATGATTTTTACATTTGGCTCCTTAATTGTTTTCAATTGATACCTGTACTATCAATTAGGGGCTGGTGTGTAGGAGCCAATTAACTGTGGGTATAAAGGTAGGAACCTGTGTGTGTTGGAGAGAGGTTCCGCCGGACGGCCCATACAGTTTTTGACCACACACGGAGAGCACACACGGAGAACACACAAACACGGGATTACAAGCAAAGCAAAGGTATTGTGTAAACGGTAATATCGTGTGGTGAAAATGGAAACCAGTAAAATGGAAATAAATGGACTGTTTCAAACTGGAAACTTTGTTTCTGACTTTTATTCGGCAGCAAACTTGTGTGCGTCAATTACATCCACCATTCGGATCCTCAGAGGCTTAAAGCGTTGGCTTAGCCTCTACAGTCACAAATGACCTGCTTTGTGCATCTGATAATGGACTTGCCTCTATCCTGGTTCTGTTAGATCTGAGTGCTGCCTTTGACACAATTGACCATAACATACTACTACAAAGATTAGAGTTTTTGATAGGTTTAAGGGGAACTGCACTAAGCTGGTTCAGGTCTTATCTATCAAAATGGTCTCAGTTTGTATCCGTCAACGATGAATCCTCATTACAAACTACAGTCAGTCATGGAGTACCGCAAGGGTCTGTACTTGGACCCATCCGGTTCATCATATATATGCTACCATTGGGCAATATCATAAGGAACAACTCCATACATTTTCATTGTTATGCAGATGATACACAATAGTATCTATCAATTAAACCAGATGTACAATTTCCATTAGTTAAACTGCAAGAATGCCTCACAGACATAAAGACATGGATGACCAGCAACTTTCTATTATTAAACTCTGACAAAACGGAAGTCATTATACTAGGCCCCCACACCTTCGGAACAAACTGTCCGACAACATAATTTCTTCGAATTGTATTTACCATGACCTCCAGCACAACGGTAAAAAATCTTGGTGTTATTTTTGACGAGGATTTGTCTTTTAAATCCCATATAAAGCCAATTTCAAGGACTGCCTACTTCCATCTACGGAATATTGCAAAAATCAGGCACATCCTAAATCACAACAATGCAGAAACACTCATCCATGCTTTTATCACCTCCAGGCTGGATTATTGCAATTCCCTTTTATCAGGCTGTCCGAACTCATCATTAAAGACCCTCCAATTCATACAAAATGCTGCAGCACGGGTTTTAACAGGAACGAAAAAGATGGACCACATCACTCCTGTTTTAGCAGCATTGCACTGGCTACCAGTTAAGTCCAGGATTGATTTTAAAATACTTTTACTCACATACAAAGCGCTCAATGGTCAGGGACCATCCTACCTACAGGATCTTTTAATCTCCTATTGCCCCTGTAGGGCATTACGATCCCAGAGTGCAGGTCTGTTGGTGGTTCCCAGAATCCACAAAATAAGATCAGGTGCTAGAGCAGGGGTGGCCAACCAATCAGAGGTAAAGAGCCAATCATTTTACTGTGTTACTGCAAAGGGCCACATCATACACACAGGCCGAGAGGTCGGGGGCAAAAGAGATGTCCCCGACCTCTCTTTTGCTCTTAGCCTTGCTGTGGGCTCCCTCACTCTCTTCCTCTGTGTGCCCCTCTCTATCTCTCACACGTACAAAATGAAAATCTAAAAATAAACAATTGACACACACACACACACACACTCAAAGACACACACGCCCTCTCACATACAGCAACATATACCTCAGCTCAGCCAGATTTCCTATAAATGTCACAGTCCATGATATTGACAGAAATGGACTTAAACCTCTCCTACCAGTATTAAGACCAGAGGCCAGTTATAGTCAACCATTAATATTGTGTCTCACACACAAACTCTCAGTTCAAAACATTTAAAAAAAGTAGTTCTCTTACTCTGCATGTTGCTTCTTGAAATGTGCAGAGGATGTAGAAGGGGCTCAAATGCATGAAAGGGCACATTTGCGATCTTTGTTAATAATTTCATAAAAATATGCCTGGACTTTTTTCTCAATGTCTGTATCTCACACACAGATTCATGACAGTTATTTAAAAATAAATATAAATAAATAAAGTGTATTTTTGTTAATTCTCCTCACATGACATCTCAACTTTTACCTAACCCTCTGACTGACAGAAGCTCTGCTGACAGAGATGCACTTTCTCTCGTTTATTTCTTTACCGCGAATCACCCAATTCGGGAGCCCTTCCGTGTCAGTTGCCAGCTTTCCGGGAGCAGGCCTTCTCACATACACATATGTGATACATATGCAAATTATTACCATTTTGATTTGACATTATATTGAGTTATTACGGTTTTATCAGAGTTATATTTCTGCCGATCGGAAGCAGATCTCAGTCTCTTCACTGTCACATCGCGAGTGCAATAAAGCACGCCTCCAGTACTGCAGGATCTGCATTCTGATTGGCTAAAGCACTTCTTTGTTAAACTCTATGTAACGATTGGGCTGGAACTTGTGTGTTGTTAACCCTTTGTGAACTGTGTAGGCTACATATGCGCAAAAAAAAAAATGAACTGAGGAGCCGCATGAGACTGGGCAAAGAGCCGCATGCGGCTCGAGAGCCGCGGGTTGGCCACTCCTGAGCTCTGACCACTCCAGAGCTTTCGGCTACCAAGCCCCGTTCCTCTGGAATCAACTTCCAGTGACGATTATGGAGGCAGACAGTGTCCACACATGTAAGAGTAGGTTAAAGACTTTCCTCTTTAGTACAGCGTACAGTTAAGACATACATCCTCATGGACCCTTCGTTTTATGGAATTGTATTTATTGTACTCTAACTGCATTTGTGTCATTGTGTTATGTTCCTTTTTAAATATGTATTTTCACATTGATCTTGTAAGATACGTTTGTTGTTTTTACATTGTTTTACATTGCCAATTGTGTTTGTTGACTTGTGAAGCCCTCTGAGACAAACATGACTTGTGATTTTGGGCTATATAAATAAACTTGAATTGAATTCAAGGCACTCAAACTATGATTGGGCTATTGCCCAATCATAGTTTGAGTGCCTTTTGTTGGCATATCTAATAGAATATTCTTAATATTGGCCTATACAACTTTTGGGTGGTAGGATTCCTTAAAGCAATGACAGGAAGCATAAGGGAGGACAATAAGACACATCTGTGCTTCTGTTTGTTAAACAACCTGTTTGCCCAGGGCTATACATTGTGAATCTTGGCAAGACAGTATATGCCAAAAGAGTGGTGCAGGGATGAGTCCTAGAACCTGGAATAAGTTAGCATTCTAGCACTTCTGGTTCCCTTGTCTAGAAGTCAATTTTCTTTTTGATTCTTTTTTGGTTCGATGCCTGAAAAAAAGGTCTAAATAACTCTCTGGTGATTGACAGTGGTTGCTAACAAATGACTAAATGTCATCTTGCTAAACATTAGCCGCCTTTAGCTTAGCGGTGGTGATGCGCAGCCATGCTACTGTAATGTGGTTTCTTTATAGCTTGACATTTACAAAGTCTTCTGCATTTTAACCAATCGCCATTACGCTTCCTTCTTCAATATTGATGTGTGTATTTCTATCATAAGCCATCCGTGCTTCAGTTTGAAGAAGAAGAAAAGAGAACGAGAACACAGCTATTTAAAATAAAATAAAACGTAGTGAAGCTGCAGAACTGTGCGTGGACATGAGCCCCCGTCACCATATTTACTGAGGCCTCTCAGGATATTCACTGAGGATGAAACTCTACTGTTCTTTGACCACAACTCAACATTCTTCAGCAAACAGGATGTGACCACACAGAAAGCTCTGAAGAAGACAGCTTCCTGTGTTACACAAATCTTAATTTGGAAACCCACCGAGTTATCCTACCTAACCTGCACCTTCAGAGTGATCTTTACCGAGTGACTCTTCCATTCTAGAGTTGTTGTTCGATAATATGTACTGGATATTTGAACAAGTCCGTTGATACAACTGCCGCATTAGTATAGTTGTATCTGTTCCGAAGCTTTCAATGAAATGAGGAAACATTCAGAATGTTTTTTAACTTTGTTAATTGGGTTTTACAATAATGTATAGATGTTACATCAGAGAATTTATGATCAAATCAAACTTCAATTATAGAGTCCTTTTCATTCACAAAGTGCTTCACAAACTAAAGACATAGACAATTTACAAAAAATAAAAACAATCTCCCCCTTCTGATGTTATAACCAGAGTAACACATCTCTTTGATTAAAAATAACAATTCATACCAACGCAGGACTGAATAAAATAGGAATAATATAAATAAATAAATAAACAATAATCAAATATAATACAAAAATATAACATTTAATCAAATAAAATGTTGTCAAAAGCCAAATGTAAAAGGTGGGTCTTGAGTTTGCTCTCATGTATGAGCCCGATCAGGTCCTGTGGGGGGCTGGGGGGGGGGCCGTGATAATAAAAAGACTCCTCACCATAGGTCTTAGTTTTCACTTTGGGTAGGAATAAAAGGCACCAGAAGACCTGAGGGTTCCAGAGGGCTCATAGGGTCAAAGCAAATCCGATAAATAGCTAGGCCCAAGACCATTAAGAGATTTAAAAAAAAATAAAAGTATTTTAAAATTCAGTAAGGAGACAATCATTTACAATAAAAGACAATATTAAAAGCAACAATTGAATCATGCTCTAAATGTCTCTCTGCAGTGAAAGCGTGATCAGCTCCATTCTTCTTCCTACAGAGAGTTACAGCTACAAAGAGATCCGCTCCTTTGTGGAGAACAAGATGCCGGGGAAGAGCCGCGCCAACGACTTCCTGCAGTACAACCGCAAGGCTCTGAGCCGCATCTACCCAAAGGGCCAGAGGGTGGAGTCCTCCAACTACGACCCCTACCCCCTGTGGGCCGGGGGCTGCCACATGGTGGCGCTCAACTTCCAGACTGCAGGTACTCTCTCTCTTGGTGGGGTTCCCTAAAAGAAAAGTCACAAATGAAATAGAGTTTAATTCTGCGTGTATGGATTCCTTAGCTTTTACTGCCAACAATATTGTGAGAAACAAGCAAACATTAAATGTCATTTCGAAACATTTTCAGAACAAACACACATCATTTGAGAAAAGGTAAAAATAGCAATAGACATTTACTTTATTGTCTATAAGTTCACAAAACCAACCAATACATTTTTTTAATAGACAAACTTAAAAATTGTATATATCATTATATATATATATATATATATATATATATATATATATATATATCTATATCTTCATAAGCTGTGTTATCAAATATGTTTTGAGAATGGCACTTTTAAGCAATCATACACTTGAGGCCGTTCTTGAACGTCATTATTGGTACGACAGTACTGCGGCAGGACCGAGGCGCTTGCGCCGAGGTCCGTACAGGCTGTACGGACCTCGGCGCAAGCGCCTCGGTCCTGTCGCAGTACTGTCGTACCAATAATGACGTTCAAGAACGGCCTCAAGTGTATGATTGCGATTCTATAACACAAACTATCATTGTAATCAACAATATCGTAAAATAATGTCATAATGTGTGCTAATTTGCTCCCAAACCTACGCTTTCTGCTTGAGTTAATCTCCGTCAGAAAGTAGTTCCTGAAAGTAGTTCCCACGGTAACGATAGCCGATCGAACACTCCTGCTAACCCGCTTACAGTTATTGATATAATTATAGTAAATAATATATTATTAACCAATTTATTGAAAACAATTTATTGAAAACAATTTATTGAATTAGGCTATTTAAATATCTGAGTAATCACTGTGTGGGATTAGCGGAACAAATCAAATCAGGCTCCCTGGTGCTGAAACATTTTGGGTTCAGAATGAAGGTGGATGTTCATGCTGCCATTAAAAGTGCAATTCTTGAAACAGCTCTCCATGAACTCCATGCCAGACTTTTTTGCAGGTGCTGCTGTGGTGTTCACGGGTAGGACTACGTTATAGGAAGAGCTTTCCTCCAGTGGCCGTCTCATGGCGTGTCCCGGACCGGCAAAAAAGCGCGTTGCTCCACATCTTTCTGTTGTCTAGAGATGGAGCCCAGTAGCTGCGAAGCGATGACTCGTTTTTATGTCCGCTAACGGACAATTTCTCTGGCCTCCAACCCTGCCTCCGCCAGCCACTGTATGCAGGTGCTTCTGACATTTTGTAGCTACCGATTTCCAACGAGAGACAATGTATAACCGTGTAACGGCTGTGTGTCGCTAAACGTCGCTATGGAAACCACACTATGTAGGCTCATGGAAGTAGTTTCGGTAGGCTAGTGGCGTGTGTAGGCCCCTGGATACTTTGTGATTAGGCACGTTCTATTTGATCGTGTTTGATCGTGGAATCAAACACGCCTATTGACCATCAGAGAGCTTGCTCAAACCTATGTTGTTATAGAATTGATAGTAAAGGTTGCTGACCCCTGCACTAGCCCCATATGTGACCTCTGTAAGGCAAGGCAAGTTTATTTTATAGCACTTTTCAACACAAGGCAATTCAAAGTGCTTTACAAAAATAAAAGACATTAATAAAATGGCATTTAAAATCATTAAAGAGAAAAGTGAATAAAATAACATTAAAATAAAAAATACGTGGATAAAAAGTTACAGTGCAGTCTAAGATATGAATAGTTCAATTAAAAGCAGCGACAAAAAGAAAAAGTCTTCAGTCTGGATTTAAAAGTAGTCAGAGTTGCAGCGGACCTGCAGGTTTCTGGGAGTTTGTTCCAGATGGAGCATAATAACTGAACGCTGCTTCTCCATGTTTAGTTCTGACTCTGGGGACAGAAAGCTGACCAGTCCCTGAAGACCTGAGAGATCTGGATGGTTCATAATTTAGCAGGAGGTCAGAAATGTATTTTGGGCCTAAACCATTCAGTGCTTTATAAACCAGCAGCAGTATTTTTGAAATCTATTCTTTGACACACAGGAAGCCATTGTAAAGACTTCAGAACAGGAGTGATGTGATCCACTTTCTTAGTAACTGTTTTAATGTGACTGTTGAAACTCAGGTCAGAGTCCATGACTACACCTAGATTTCTGGCTTTATCTGTTGTTTTGAACATTGCAAACTGAAGCTCAGCGCTAACTTTTATACGTTCTGCCTTGGCTCCAAAAACCATTACCTCAGTTTTATCTTTGTTTAATTGGAGAACGTTCTGACACATCCAGTCATTGATTTGTTCAATGCACTTACTCAGTGTTTGAATTGGAGCATAGTCTCCTGGTGAAATTGTTACATAAATTTGTGTGTCATCCGCATAGCTACGGTAACTTATTTTGTTGTTCTTCATTATCTGAGCCAGTGGTAGCATGTAGATGTTAAAGAGAAGGGGCCCCAAGATGGAGCCTTGAGGTACCCCCCACATGTCATATTTGTCAACTCAGATGTGTATTTACCTATAGAAACAAAGTTGTTTCTGTCCTTTAAGTAGGATTCAAACCAATTTAGAACTGTTTCCGAAAGTCCCCACCCAGTTTTCCAGTCGGTCTAGTAATATGCTGTGGTCAACAGTGTCAAACGCAGCACTGAGATCTAATAATACTAACACTGAAGTTCTGCCACTGTCTGTGTTTAAGTGGATGTCATTAAAGACCTTACAAGAGCAGTCTCAGTGCTGGTGGTTGGACGAAAGCCTGACTGGAACACATCCAAACAGTTATTTAAATGTAAGAAGTTACTCAACTGTTGAAAAACAACTTTTTCAATGATTTACCTAGAAATGGGAGGTTTGATATGGGCCTGTAATTGTTCATTACTGAAGCATCTAGATTATTCTTTTTAAGAGCGGTTTAATGACTGCAGTTTTCAGGGCCTGTGGAAAAATACCTGAGTGAAGAGATTTGTTTAATATATGAAGTAGATCTGAGGCCATGCAAGGCAAAACATCTTTGAAAAATCCTGTTGGAATAATATCAAGGCAGCAGGAGGAGGATTTTCAGAAGTTGAATAATGTCCCTCTAGGTTTTTATCATTAATCTGATGGAATTGTGTCATGGTGTTTGAATTGATGTTAAGTGGACACAGAGACAACACATTTGCTGTTCCTGCTTGTCTGATTTTCTGAATTGTGGCAAAATCATTGCACACCCTGGTGGATAGAAATTCAGAGGCTACTGACACTGGGGGGTTAGTTAGTCTGTCGACGGTAGCAAACAAGGCACGTGCGTTGTTTTTGTTTTTGGTAATGATGTCAGAGAAGAACGATTGTCGTGCGTTTTTTCAATTCCAAATTATAAAGGCCAAGTCTCTCTTATAGATTTCAAAGTGAACCTGGAGATTTGTTTTTCGCCACCTGCGTTCAGTTTTTCGACATTCTCTTTTTTCTGTTTTCACGGTCATGGCCTTTCTCCATGGAGATATTTTCTTGCCAGACACTTCCTTTACCTTAGTTGGAGCAATGGCATCTATACCATTTTTAATTTTTTAATTAAAACGATCTACTAGCTCATTTACTGAGATGTTAGCAGGAGCAAGTGTGGAAGAAAAATTCTGAGTAAACATTTCCCTAGTATTTTCAGTTAAATATCGCTTTGTGGTTACCTCTTTCTCAAAAATGTTGTGAACAGAAAAATAGAGCTCTCAAAGGAAAACACAGGAATGGTCAGAGAGGCAACATCAGTCACCACAACCTTAGAGATATTCAGACCCTTTGAGATAATTAAGTCCAGAGTATGCCCCTTATTGTGCGTGGGCTCCGTCACATGCTGAGTCAGTCCATAGTTATCAAGAACACCAGAACAGTTATTTAGCCCCTCTGTCCTGGGGGTTGTCAACATGGATGTTAAAATCACCAACAATGACTAGACGGTCAAAGTCAATACACACTATAGACAGCAGTTCGGTAAAATCATCAAAAAAGCTTGCACAGTATTTGGGTGGTCTATAGATATTTAGGAACAGAGCTCGAGAGGAGCATTTCAGCTGAAGGGCCACATATTCAAAAGAATCAAAGTTCCCATAAGATGTCTTCCTGCATTGCAGGAAGACATTCAGAACGCTGATTCAGAACGCTGCTGCTCGAGTCCTCACTAACACTAAGAAAGTGGATCACATCACTCCTGTTCTGAAGTCTTTACACTGGCTTCCTGTGTGTCAAAGAATAGATTTCAAAATACTGCTGCTGGTTTATAAGCTTTGAATGGTTTTAGGCCCAAAATACATTTCTGATCTACTGCTAAATTATGAACCATCCAGATCTCTCAGGTCTTCAGGGACTGGTCAGCTTTCTGTCCCCAGAGTCAGAACTAAACATGGTAAAGCAGCATTCAGTTATTATGCTCCAAATATCTGGAACAAACTCCCAGAAACCTGCAGTCCGCTTGCAACTCGACTACTTTAAATCCAGGCTGAAGACTTTTCTTTTTGTCGCTGCTTTTAATTGAATTATTCATATCTTAGACTGCACTGTAACTTTTATCCATGTATTTTTCTTTTAATGTTTATCCATGTATTCTTCTTTTAATGTTTATTTTATTAGCTTTTTCTTTTAATGACTGATTTTAAATGCCATGTTCTTAATGTCTTTCATTTGTTTGTAAAGCACTTTGAATTGCCTTGTGTTTGAAAAGTGCTCTATAAATAAAACTTAATGCCTTGCCTTGCCTTGCCTTGCATTGAAGGGAACATTGAACAGAATAGCAACTCCACCCCCTTTCTTATGCATTCTTTCCTGACTCATAAACTAAAGTTGGGAGGGGTTGATTCGATAAGAACAGCTGCACTGTATTTTGTTCAATCCAAGTTTCTGTTAAAAACATAAATCGAGATTGTGCTCAGTGATAAAATCATTGATTAAAAATGTGTTTCCTGCCAAAAACCTGACATGTAATAAAGCTAGTTTAGGTTTGTTGAAACACACTATCAGTCAGGTCTTTGTGGCAAGCTGTGGCTGACATGGAATCAATGCTACATTTGATAAACTCACACAAATGTTTGAGCGCTTCCTGTTCTAAGCTGATTCACCGCTCTCAATCTATTACCTATCAACACAGATATCGGCAAAGCTACTGGCAGGCAGGGCCCTGGCATGTCCTGGAAAGAGTTGAGAGTGCCATACGCCCTTGAGCCTGGACCCAGCACATATCAGTTTGCTGCGTTTTGCACCACACACATTCTTATCAGGCTTCGGAGACAGCAGGATGCTTTCTTGAGGGGGGGGAGGTGGTTGACGTTGTTTGCAGGGGCGGGGGTAAAGGACATGCTGCCAACCCTGTGTATTGCCTTTCATTTGGTCAACGAACTCCAGGAGGGTGGGCGAGGGTGAATAAGGGTGAGCGGAGAGTAGAGAGAGGCTGGGGGGTGAAGGAAGAGTATCCTCAAAGGCGTTGATAGGGGGGGTGAAGGGCGGTGGAGACTCCTCTCCATTTGTGTCATAAGGTCTCCCATAATCAAGACATTCCTCAGGCCGGTGCAGTGATACTTCTCTCAAGGTTTTCTGCACGATGTGATGTCTTTCTCTATTTTGATTCCCTTGCTGCTTGTCCTTGGCAGAGGGAACAGATTGATGACGCAGGCAGTTTGAATATGTTAGAGATAAACAATTTTACTCCTGACTGTTCAGGCAAAGTCCATCTGCCTTAAAAAAGATTGTCTGCGATCCAGAGAAAGTTAAAATTGTCAATCAAATGGACAGAATGGGTCAGTACAGGCAGTTGAAAGCTACGTGTTCAGTGCAAAAAATCTGCTGAATCTCTCCACTCCTCATCTGACTGGCGGTAGAGGGCCACTGATGAACACCTCTGCATTTAGAGAGCTGACAGTTCCAACAGACATTTAAGTCTTTTTTCAGCACTTCTGACTGTTGTTTCACAACATAATTTGTTCCAATGTGCAGAGTTACGCCCAGGTCTAGGGAACTTAGGCGCAGCACAAAATGTGCACTCTCCCCACTCTTCCCACTCCCAAGAAACACTGAGTCAGAGAATGCTGTTTGGTAATTGAATTACCAACAAATTATTACCAAACAGGAAGTAACAAAACCAATAAAACAAACAAACCTTTAAACACAAAAATCTTACCTAACAAAGAGAAAATAAACATACAGGCTTCTTACCTACTCTACTGTAAAACAGGAGAAAACAAATATTCAAAAGAAAAGGGTTTTTTGCACTCCTAAGAAAAAAAGTAAAGCGTGTCTACAAAGGACAGGTTCAGTAGCTTTTCATACAACAGTCTCACGACACAAGAGAAGAACCGGTATAATAAGTATTAGCACAACAGGATAGATATCGTACGCACATTTGTGTTGGGAGTAGGAGAAGTCAAGTCAGAGAACGGCCGAGGAAACTGCACGGCTGCAGCTTAATATCCTCCCGTCTCCCCAGGTGGACCAATCAGCATGCAGAAGGTAATCAGCTAACGGGCACCACCTGCTTGCTCACACACACACAGACACAGGAGGAGGGAAACAATGTACACACAAATGACCTAACGACCCAGGGTCGGTAATATGCAGTACCACATTCCTTCACAGTCGGATGTTCAGCCCCAATATGCAGGATCTTCTCAGCCAAGTCAGAGACCATATCCTTGGGAAAACAGAGTACTTTGGTGTTTGTTCTTACTACACAGATCTTTTACATCTCTTACAGCAGAGTCACCCACAATCAGAGTTTCAGGCCCAGTCGTTAGCTTTCCCTCTAGCCTTTTACTTTTGGAGAGTAGCTATTGGTCCTTACCCTGCTGTGTGAAGAGGACAGGTTATCCAGGTCATCAGAAACAGATCTCCGGTTCTGGGTCAGTGGATGGTATCTGTTCTGGATTGGCCACACTTGGTGGTTTAGGAGGATTGTTTGTAGTTCTCCCTTTAGCAGCTGTCCACGGCTGTGTCCTAGTATGAACAGGGGTTGAAGAGGCGCTCTTCCTGGGTGATAACAATGCAGCCAGCCGGTCGCATCACAGATTTCAGAGCGCTGGGCTTCTGCCTGTTGTTCGTCCTCCCAAATCCCATGGAAATGATTTACTCTTAGGCTTTGCACCCAGAGAGTTCCAGGGAGTGACTACCACTTGTAGATTATACCTGGTACACAGCCCTCCTGTTCCTTGAAATCCTTGTAGCTGCTAACTAGCTGTGAGTTAGCATGCCCCTTTTCATTCTTTTGCAACACTGGTAAAGTGGTGTCATTCCCACATAGTCCATTCACTTCCACGTTAACTTCCAACCGTTGCATTTTTATTTCCAACACGGCCATCTTCTGTAGAATTTGTGGAAGTCATCTGTAGAGAAGGGAGGCATTTTGCTGCCAACTAGCTTAAGCTAAATAGCATGCAGTATCAGGCTTTAGCTGTTGCTAGACCACGCTACTGTAAGACTGAGGTCGTCGTACAAATATTGAAATATGGCTGAAACCCCCTCCATCTATTTACGAAGAATAACTCAAGTTTCATATTGAAACAAAAATATGAAAATCAGCATAAAAAAGTAAGCAGAGGCAAGAGCAAGCAGAAAAGCGTCTGCACTGTAAGGAAGCAATGAGTGTCCCTCTCATTGACCGGGGAGTCGTAGGCGCACAGACACAAGATTAATTATCTTAGAGTCGAGCTGTTCAGATTGACGTAGCGCTAGTGGCATTCTGAGCATGTCAGTTGGAGTATGACATCACTCACACAGGTGTTTTGGGTTGAGGTAACGATGTTATCGTACCTGTGCTGAGCCCAGAGATCAAAGGTTTCCATTTCCATGGTATGTGCAGTAATCAGTGAGAGGAGAGCCGTTCCATTGATCTGAATGAGAGATAAACCTCTTGCATGTGAACGTTTTGTTGAAGAACCGTAGCAGATATCGGTGAAGTTTCAACGTGTGAAGCGTCTCAGGACCCTGACGAGCACGGAGTGCTTGTTGTGTACTTTCGGGTCAATAATGTTGGCCTTTTGGTAGATTAACTAAAGGCTGCTGCTGTGAGGAAAGATCAGGCTGAATTCACAATGGGCCTTAATGGAGACATGTTGAAAGTGTTTGTCACTTCATGCCCTCAAGAGGCATTTTGTTAATTATTTGCTTAATTTCATTTTAATTTTTCAACCTAGGAGAGGTTTTCCTACGTTTTTTCATGAAAAATTATATGTCTCAGGAGCAAGTGTTTCGCCAGAGAGGATGAGGAGGGCGTCCACCCGAGAGCGGGAATTTTGACTTGTCCCTTATAGATACTGTCTTTTTAAAGTTAGTGAGCCGGATCATTTAGCTTCGGCTCTCTTAAAGCTCCGGCTCTTTCGGCTCCCAAACGGCTCTTCATGTTACCACAGTTTTACCACGGAGCCTCAGTTTCGCCGCTGCGAGGGCTGTCTGGTAATTGCAGGCTCACGCGCGTGCTCCACTAGCACGGCTCATCGCGTCCAAATCGCGCACGTTCCGTGTTGTCCTGTAGCAGGCACCGCCGATGTCGGGGGAAACGATCTTCAATACTCCGAAAATAATCCCAGCAGACTCTTTGCCCCGTCCAACAGAGGGATGTCCTTGTCCTTTTTCCTTTTCGTCATTTCAAGCGATAAAACTCTCGATCCTCTCTCAAATTATTAATATTTTTGCGGCCAAGACATCCCCCCTGGCGGAAAACGCTGCTCAGTAGTGTAGGGTTGGGAATTATGGCAAATTAAAAAAAATATATGAAGGCGAAATTTCAAGCTGTCCCCCCAGCTCTAGCATGTGACATCATCAGTGTTGGGTGTAACACGTTACAAAAGTAACGGAGAGTTACAGTAATGTATTACTTTTTGCTAGAGAGACCAAGTAAAAGTGTGTTGCTGTGAACTTAGCAGAGACTCAGAACAGTGAAATGATTTGAATCAAAATTGTTACGGCTCAAATGCATGCAATGACTTTGTTGAAAACTTGAAAGTGAAATGTTTAAACTGGAAGAGTAGGGAAAAAATAGTGTAAGAGCTTAATATTAAAGAAAATGTTTAAAAAAGGTATAAACAACAACATGTATAGCCTTGATGTCCTGAACTAGCTGAATAATATAATAGTGAATGGTTTCTGCAGCTGAAATAGGCTGAAGGAGTTAAATATCAGATGTTAAGTAGTAGGTGAATGAATTTGTATTAAGATGAGAAAAGAAAGTAAAAGGCTTGGAAAGCAGCAGAATATTTTGACAAAAACTATGGCTCTTATAAAAAAAATGACCAGACGTGAGCATCAGGAACCCCAATTAACTGAAATGGTTTTTTTTTGGGGGGGGTTTTGTGTGTAAAATGTGAAGATGGAAGCAGTTTGTCAAAAGTGTACTTCTCTCTGTTCTGAAGAAAGTTCCGGACAAATTTAAGGGTGCATTCACATAGTCCGCTTCTCTGGTGCGCACCAGACCACAGTTTGTTACATAGTTTCATTTTTCAGAAAGTTTGGTTTGCATTCACACCATGGATGTATAATAAGAACTGGATACAGCGTGGGAGGCGGGGCCTCATTCATTCCTATGAGAGTTGCTCAATGGCGCATTATGATAATGGCCCAACTTTTGAGAGCGAATTATGCTAAGTTCCACATCAATCGTTATGTACTTTTATATTTACGCTGACATCAGGATCTAGTGATATCCAAACAACAGAGCTTCATTTAGCATGATACTTGTGTGGGTTGTACATGAAACCACTTGGTAATATATAAAAATGTATATGTTGAAGCCTGTTATGATCAATTGTGAGTTAAAACTTTATCTAAAAAGTAAAGCTGATGATGGATTCCTGTGGTGGAGTTAAAATAACAATAGCCTATTTCTTTTTGAAATGTGATGGAGTAAAAGCATAGTAACTGTGATTATTCATGTTAAGTAGCTCACAAGTAACTAAAACAATTGCAAGTGCAATAAGAAGCTACAGGAACGTTAATCTACGTCGGTAATATTAACTTTATTTAATACAACATTTACGGTACAAGATTTACATCATACAGCCCATGTAGTATAATATTTTACAAATGATGAATTACAGCAAACATGTGCAATATATCCATTATTACAGCTCCGTGGCAGTAAGGCGATGTGGGTCCGTTGTTATTGTGCATCCATGGGTAAAGAGAAAGAAACTCATGTAGTACTGAACACGTCACATCACATGAACGTGCCGGGTGGCGCGGTCCCGTGGGTTAGATGCGCGTTCATAATGCAGAGGGAATACTCTCAGAATAACATTATTAGCACATTTTTACAACTTGAGGAACGAATTTTTAATAAGGGCTATACAAGTGTTCATACTGGGTAGTTTATTTAGTTTAAAAAAAAATATCCAACGAGTTACAGACCACTCTTTCCCAATGTAAGTCAATGGGGAAAAAGTGTTTCCGGGCCTGGCAACCAAACGGAAGTGTAGTACTGCCGTCTGACCACAACAAATATTCTCATCAGACTCCGGCGCACTTCCTGGGGGCTTGGTTCACACGGGCAAAACTCAAAGGACTATAAACTTTAATCACAAGTCATGTGCACGGAAATGCTGTTCAACCATTGGTCAGACATTAAGGGGGTAACAACACAAATCCCGGCAATTTCTACCGGAGCCTCTGCCATGGAGCATCGGCACTTTCTGCAGGTTATTATCATGCTGCTGTTAATCTGGAGAACATATCAACTGCAATGGTGCATATGATTATATAATCAGACAATGTGCGATACAAAACATTATAACACATATAATGAGAGACGTTCTGCAGTAAGGAGGGGGTTTCACCGACGGCAGGTGGCTCTGACTTTTATGTATAGTTTTTAATTTGATAGTTGTTTTTACTTTACACGACACTGTTCAACCTGTGTTCAACACATCATTCTGCTTCACTCTTTCACTAAAGAAATTAAGACACCCACGTTCTTGTGACACGTAAATACTACACTTCCTATGTTTTGGTGCGGACTGCGTTCACACCAGCGATGAACCGCTCCAGAGTTATTTTAGCGGACCAGAGTCCGGTTGTTTAGTTCACTTGAGAGGTCTTGGACTGTGTTCACACCGACCCAAATGAACCGCACCAAGCGGCTAAACGCACCAGGGTTCGATTCAACCGGACTATAAAAGGCTGGTGTGAATGCGCCCTAACATGGGAGTCTCTTGGGAGCTAGGTAGACTCAGATCACTATTGGGCCAGAACGGGTCTGTTTGATTTGATGAAGGCAATTGAGCAGGCCAGACTCATTATGCTCCTGAAATCTTTTGAAATTATTTGAATAGAGTGTTATTTTGTCTCTGAGAGCAGTAAAATATTTTTTTTTAAATGTGGAAGGAGTAGCATTTGGCGCAAGGTGTAGGTAAAATGGCGGTGGTGGCGAAATCGATAGGGAGTTGGCTTGGCAACTGGAAGGTCACCAGTTAAAGTCCCGGCAAGACCAAGTGCTACGAGGTGTCCCTGAGCAAGGCACCGTTCCCTACACTGCTCCCCGGGCGCCGTTCAAAATGGCAGCACACTGCTCCTAACACTAGGATGGGTCAAATGCAGAGAAACAATTTCCCCACGAGGATTAATAAAGTCCATCTTTTTTTTTTTAAAGAGGATTTGAAGGTTCCTCCCATTGAGTTACATGTTAAAAAAAGAGTTTAAAAAGCTGAATATTTAAAAAAGTATAACATATTTTAAAAAGTTGAAAGTTTCCCATCATGTGCTAAAAAGGCTGAATATTTTGATATTTGAATGGTTTCTGCAGCTGAAAGTATGCTGAAGTTAATAAAGATTTGAAGAATAATAATAATAAGATTAAAGAACAGAAGAACTATAGTATGAATGCTGTTGCACAGGCTGATAGTTACTCTCGGTACTTCTAGGTCATGTGCCTAAGTAAGGCAACTTTCTTAGCAAAACTGACAATTCGACTGCAACCCTGGACCCTGGAACTGACGCAGCTAAATGGAATGCAGCCATAATCAGATGTTAAGCACACCTGTATGCCTCTCCATACAGTGGCCTCAGGTCAGGGCTCAGGTTAATGCAGGAGCACCGAATGGCTGGATATTGGAAGCCAAGCCTTTTACAAACTAATCTGCTGATAAACCCAAACTAAAATCAAACCTGGGTGACTAGCAGCATTCTGACATTAGGCATGTTAGTACTGAACAGTTGTTGAAATGTAACAAAGTACATTTACTCAAGTATCGCACTTAAGTAAAATGTTGAGGTACCTGTACTTTACATTAGTAGTTTGATTTTAGACACTTTGACTACAAGCACAGGTGTAAACTCTAACAATAAAGATGTGTGCTGTTCATGTGTCCCAGTCAGCAATGACAGTGTGACCTTCACCTTTTTCCCAGAGTAACATGACAGAATATATTTGTTGAAGAAGGGAACACCGCAGCAATCCAGGTTTCCTTCCAAATGTACAAAAGAAATTGGCAATAAATGTGAATAAATGTTTGTTACAATTCTCCATGGTTCTTTCACAATGACGTTATAGTGGCCATTATATATCTAACGTATCTTGAACATTTTATATTGAGTATTATTTGAGGTTCATGTCCATTCTACTGTAGATACATTTATATATTTCTTTTATTTTATACTTATTTTCCACCTTTTAATTTGAAATATTGTAATGCCTGAACACACTGCTGCTGTAACAACATCATTTCCCAATTTTGGATGAATAAAGTATCTATCGATCTATCTAAAAACAATCATTTTATTTAGTGGGGATCGAGCAGTGGTTCATATGATGTGTGTGTGTGTGTCCAGATAAATACACCCAGCTGAACAGCGCCCTCTTCAGTATGAACGGACAGACGGGGTACGTGCTGCAGCCGGAGCTCATGCGCTATGATAGCTACGACCCCAACCAGGAGAAGAAGAAGGTCAAGTACGAAATCGCTGTTAGGGTACGTAACACTCTCAATATTTAAAACTTTGATTTGCCTTTTGGTGAAATGGGCAATATAAATAAACTTGCCCCCAAAATACACCATGAGGCAGGGCCAGTGAAAAACTGTGTCAACGATATTAGAGGGGCTTGATGCTGATAAACTAATCTTAATTTGTAATAAAATCAAACCTGGGTGACTAGCAGCATTCTGACATTAGGCATGTTAGTCCTGAACAGTTGTTGAAATGTAACAAAGTACATTTACTCAAGTATCGCACTTAAGTTAGACTATTAGCACTTAAGTTTGACTATTAGTACTTATATATATTTAGTTGCCAATACTTCTGTACATTTACTATAGTAAGATTTAGAATGCAGGTCTTACACTTGTATTTTCACAACTAAGTATTGCTTCTTTGACTGAAGTATAATATCTCAGTCCTGAGAGCAGTTCTGACGGCGGTGTGTGTGCAGGTGATCGCTGCCAGACACCTTCCCAAGCCGGGCCGCAGCATCGTCAGTCCCTTCGTGGAGATTGAGCTGTGTGGCCACACAGAAGAGAAGTTCAAGACCATCGTCTACCGTAAGTAAAGGCGGGGGGGGGGGGGGACAGTTTGACCTGTGGGACAGAACAAGGGGCGAGGATGAACTGAGATGAGCTGATGTGTGATCAGTCCTCCTGTCCTCTGCAGGTGATAACGGTCTGAACCCGGTGTGGAAGTCCCCGGCTGACTCAGCGGTGTTCACGGTGTTCGAGCCTGAACTCACCTTCCTGCGCTTCGTGGTCAATGAGGAGGACATGTTCTCAGACCCCAACTTCGTGGCTCAGGCTACATTTCCTGTGAAAGGCATCCGCTCAGGGGGAGCACAGCAGCTTCAGTTCTCATCATCTAACTATGATCTTTGTTTCTGTCACCCTCACAGAGGGACATATACAGATACAAAATATGTCAACGATAATACAAAAAGAACGAGAAAAGAAAAAGCCATTCCACACTATCATACATGATGCCTGTTGCAATGGTCAATGATGTGGGTGAAGACATCCTCCTCTGTGACATGGCCGGCAGACAGTCGAGCTCTACACCAGTGATGTAAGACCATCAGATCTGATTAGTGTTTGTTTCTCCAGGGTACCGCTCTGTCCCTCTGAAGAACGGCTACAGCGAAAACTTGGAGTTAGCCTCTCTGCTGGTCTACATCAATGTACAACAAGCAGGGGTGACCACACACACACACACACACACACACACACACACACACACACACACACACACACACACACACACACACAGCAGTTGATGTACTCACATGCCCTGTCCTCCAGAAAGCAGAGGAGGAGTTGTACTCGTCCTCCAGCCAGCTGAAGAAGAGGCAGGCGGAGGTGGGGGGCGAGCCCTCCTGTACGAAACACACACCAACCTCCAGCGCGCCGCCCCCCCTCCCCAACACACCCTCCTGGCCAGAGAGGGTAGCACTCAAAGGTGAGCTCATATTATTGGGGGGGTTGGGACCAGGGATTTATAATAAGAACTGGATACAGCGTGGGAGGCGGGGCCTCGTTCATTCCTATGAGAGTTGCTCATTAGCGCATGAAGACAAAATGGCCCAACTTTTGAGAGAGCGAAACGTCACGAAAGTATTCATATATTCATATAATCCGTTGTTATTGTGCATCCATGGGTAAAGGTAAAACTCATGTAGTACTGAACACGTCACATGAACGTGGCGGGCGGCGCGGTCCCGTGGGTTAGATGCGCGTTCATAATGCAGAGGGAAATAACTCTCAGAATAACATTATTAGCACATTTTTACAACTTGAGGACCGAATGTTTTTAATAAGGGCTATACAAGTGTTCATACTGGGTAGTTTATTTAGTTTAAAAAAAAATATCCAACGAGTTACAGACCACTCTTTCCCAATGTTAGTCAATGGGAAAAAGTGTTTCCGGGCCCAGTGACTGATACGGAAGTGTAGTACCGCCGTTCAGACGACGGACACAACGAATATTTTCCTCAGAGTCTGGCGCACTTCCTGGGGGCTTGGTTGGGACACATGGCTGTTAAATGAAATGACATGTGATCAGAGGTGGAAGAAGTACTCAGATGTGTTACTTAAGTAAATGTAGCAATACTACATTTCAAAAGTTCTTTGTTGCAAGTAGAGAAATCCATTCAAAATCTTACTTAAGTAAAAGTACCAAAGTATCAGCATCATCTATACTTCAAGAACCAAAAGTAAAAGTACTTCTTGTGCGTAATGGCCCATTTCAGAATCATATATATATATATATATATATTGAGTTACTGTTAGCTTATTCATGTGTTTTTATCACAACTGATAAATGTAGAGCTCATTTGAATAACTTGATATACTGCTGCTGGATATCTCAAAGTTTATTTAATAATAATATTTTGTGTAAGCTAATAATCTAAACATAAAAATAAAATAGCAACTTAAACCTGTCAAATAAATGTAGTGGAGTAAAAAGCACATTATTGCCACTGAAAAACTGAACCGTTGACTTAAATGTAATATGTCAAGAGATTTCACATAACTGTATTAGGTTGGTTGAAAGCAATAATATGAAGTGTGTATATATATATATACCACCCACCACTGCATGTAATAAATCCTTTTCCCTGTGCATTTCAGGACAAAAGAGAAAAAGATAAACAACAGTAAGTTCTACTCGTGAACCGTCGACATGCCGACTACATAACTTCACTCCTGTTTGCTTACTCAAGGAATATTGACATGTGCATTTGAGAATTTTAAAATGGGGACAAGGTATCATTTTGACTTTTTTATGCAAAATTGTTTTTCTATTAAATATTTTGTGGTCTTAATATGTAATTCTTTGGGGGTAATTTCTCTAAAATACCTCTGGTAAATGTAGGCAACATTAAACGTAGACCTGGGTGAGACAGGTGGAAGGAAAGAGATTGTGTGACTCCTTTATAATCGATAAGGTGTGTGTGGGAGGGGGGGGCCTACAGTGTGTGTTCTGCCATCCGTCTGAATTCAAACTGCATCATGGAGACTCAAATTATATTTATTGTATTCCAAGAGGAATATTTCTGAATAATGAGCCGCCATACAGGCTGCGGATCCTTCAGGGAGCTGGTGGTGAATCAATCCTTTACATTTCAAATTGTGATGAGTGTAAAAGGACTGAAATGGAGCGTAGCAGTCACATCGCGGCTGTGTGTCTTTGCTGTGTCCTTTCACCAGTGTGACAGTATCTGTGTGTTATTGTGCTGCCTTTTTGAACACTTGATTTAATGAGAACATTTCATGTATTTAATTTGAAGCTAGATGATGTCTATTGCTTTTCCGTAAGTCCTCTGATAATTTCTTATGAATTGATTCAATAAAGTATGCTTGGTGAACTTGACCCTATTTCTATGTTTTATCTTTATTTCTTTGCCTAGAGCTGTGTTGGATTGAATTCACTTTAATGTTAACTTATATGACGCCTGAGACTATATAAGAAGGAATGTCACAATGTTCGTGTTGAATGTTCTTAAGTCTTGGTACTTAGATATGTCACGGTTGTCATGCCAGGTCACGGGTCTATGTCTAGGTTTGGGTGTTTCCGCTGTCCTCTATGTCATGTTTTCCTTCCGTCGTTAGTTCCCTGGTGTGTCTCGTTAGTTGATTGTGTTCACCTGTGGCCCTTGTGTTTTCTCCTCCCTCCTCACCTGTGTCTAGTTAGTTGATTATGTTCACCTGTGGCCCTTGTGTTTCTCCTCCCCTGCCCAGCTGTTTCTTGTCTGGTAATTATCCCTCCCTGTATTTAGTCTTGTCTCGTCCTGTGTTCAGTGTTGGTGCTTCTTTTGTTTGTGACCTGGTTCACCGTAGAGTGTTTTGTTTGTTAAAGTTATATGTTAGATAAGAGCCCTTGCAATAAAGGTATTATCAAGTGTTATCTGCGTTTGGGTCCTACCTGCTTCACTCTGCGCTATCAGAAAGCACCAACCAGAAATGGGCCCAGCAGATCCGTTCGAGTGGGAATTATTGAATTTTTCCTTTTTTTGGCTAACTGCTCGGATCGATGGAAGAGAGCACCCGGAGTTCAGCAGCGAGAGGCTGTGTTGTCGGAGGCGCGCCAAATGGCTAGAGAGAAACCAGGTTTGGTGAAGTTCTTACCTGGCTGGATTTCAAAGATCCTCACGGTGTGTGATTCCCGGCCTGCTAGCCCCAGGCATGCTAGCTCCCTGCCTCCCGATTCCCAACCTGGCACCATACGCCTTGGTGGGTTCCGTCTGGAGTCAGCCGGCTTCTTCCCCATTTCCTGCTCCTGTCCAGGATCCGTTCTCGGGTACTCGTCTGGCTTATGGAGGTCCACGGAGTATTCAGCGGCTGCTAAAAGGAGTCGTCGCAAGGCCAGGTTAGCCCGAGCCTAGCAGCCATGGTTCCGGTTACAGTTCCGGCCCAGCAGCCATGGTTCTGGCTCCAGTACGGCTCCAGTACCCTGGTCGCGACTCCAGTTTAAAACGACAAATAACTCAAAACCACAGGAGAGCTTGGTGTGTCATTGTTGTGATCACAGCACTCACGTTTTGGACAGATGTAAGCAGTTCAGCTAAAGGAAGCACAGAGACAAAATTCAATTTCTAAAGGAGAAAGGAATTTGCTTTGGATGCTTGTGTTTGGACACATAAGCCGGACTGTAAACAACGCTTGATCTGTGAGGTTTGTGAAAAGCAACATCCTACTGCGCTCCACATAAATACATCTAATGTGGAATTGGGACAAATCACAAATACCCCCTCAGACATGTGGACGTACAGGGGCCGGAAATGATGGCTGCATTCTTTCAATTATTCCAGTGCAGGTCAAGTCCACAAAGGGAAGTGAGATTATACAGACCTATGCATTTTTAGATCCTGGAAGCACAGCCACATTCTGCTCAGAAGATCTCATGCACAGATTAAACATCACAGGAAAAATAACTCATTTTTTTGAAGACTATGGGACAGAAAAAGGTCATTCCAGCTTACTCCTTATTTGGGATGGAGGTATCTGGTCTTGAGGAAAATAACTGATATCCTCTTCCAGAAGTCCTCACACAGAAGCAAATGCCAGTAACCAAAAAAACATTGCTGCAGCCGCAGATGTGAATAGGTGGAATCATTTGTTAAAAGTTCATATCCCCAGCATAAATGCCAATGTTGACATGTTGATTGGAACCAACGCTCCCAAGATATTGGAACCTTGGGAAATTGTCAACAGTTGTGGAAATGGCCCATACGCTATAAGAACAGTGTTGGGATGGGCCATCAATGGTCCTTTACATGGAAGCAGCAATGGCAGCGATATATAGACATTTTAATGTCAAAAGCGATGTTGACATGGAGCTTTCTTCTGTTGTGGTGAATAGGATTTCTATTTCCAAATTGGAGCTCATGCTTAGCAGTCAGTATAATCATGACTTTAATGAAAAGCCCTCAGAGGAAAAAGAGATGTCAAGGGAAGACCAAACATTTATGGAAATCATTGAATACATCTGCAACACTACAGGACAACAGGTACAGCCTGAAGTTGCCCCTTAAGACACCTGACGTCCTTCTTCCAAACAACTTTGCAGTGGCAAAGCAAAGGCTACTTGGATTGAGGAAAAGATTTGTGAGTAACCCAATGTTGCATAAGGAATATGCCAGCTTTCTGAATGGAGTGATTGAAAAGGGTTATGCTGAACGGGTACCAACAGCAGCACTGTGGCAGTGGAAAATTATGGTACATCCCACACCACAGTGTTACCATTGTTAGATATTATAATGGATTTACGCTCCACGTTTCAAATATCTCCGCGTCCTTCTCTGAGCTGTGTTATATGGAAGGAATTCAGTGCCACCAAGTCAACCGTACTCTACTTTAATGGCAATATTACAATGCACCAGAAATCATTACATTCAATACAATACACATACAAATATACATACAATACAAAATACATACAACACAACATACATACAACACAAAACACATACAACCTGGTGATCACGTCAGCCGGCCAGCAGAAAGAGACTGAACACCGCTGCGTCTCTTGCATTTATGCTGAAGCAATGGGAGGGGTCTCTGATCCCTCTACTTTGATTGGCAGCCCAAATGTCCCCATCACCTCAAATCTTAAGTTCCTTCACTCACAGGTGGCGAGAGCATTTGCATACAGTGCAAGTCAAGACATGCTGCCACCTCCCCCATGGCCCTTTGTCCTCAAAAACCACATGGTCTCTCAAAAGTCACATGTGCTTGCCCCAAAGTCCAGCTCAGTTTTAACCCAAATCATTCTCATTTTTAAGCTTTACATTTGGAGCTAACATGAATACATTCAAATATTCCCTTACAAATCCCCCTTTTGATTTAAATTTAATAAATCAACTACTTTCAAGACATTCACATTCGTTCTGGGATTCAGACTATTTAAACGTTCAGAAATGGCTCCACATATCAACTTCATATGACCGTGTTAGAAATACCAAAATATGTAAATAACTCCATACATCTATTACATCACTTAGTAACAACAAAGTTAAAACCCTTCAATCAGAATGATTGAGTATAGTCAATCGTCATAAGGTATAACCTTCACAGTGGTGATTCAATTAATCTGTAATCTGCAAGATTGCAGTGTCTTCAAGCTTTAACATTACTTCAGTATGCTTCATTCCGCTTTAGTCAAAATGAGATATTTAGGAGACAGCAAGTCTGTCTTCCCATAAATATGAACAACCTGAAATGCCCTGCCTCCTTTCATCAGGAGAGGCAGCTGCAAGGTGAAATTCATATACAAAAGTACCCAAACGGCTGAGGTAGGTAAATTGTATAGGCACATGTTTTAATGTAATCCCCATGGTCCAATTCTTTCTCTGTACATCGTCAGTTTCTATCCCTCAGACCCGTTACTGTTTCCCTGCTCACGTCCACTCTTTAAATTCTACTGGGTTCTGTTGGTTTCTTCACTGGTTTGAGACAAGTGCCCTTAGTGGGATCACCTCCCTTTGTAGCCAGACTTCACCACAGTAGAGGCGAGTTTCTGTGTTTTAGGTTTAAACAGCTTCACAGTCAGATGTATCCAGGATGGTCTCTCTGCCAGTCTAACTGCAGTCGATGTAGACAGGAGTGTTTGTTAGGGACCCTCCCCCTTTGGCGAGTGCCTGCTCCTCCTCTTTATCGCTCTGGTGAACACTCACTTTCCTGGTTTCACTGTCTGCGTAGTGTCAGGTACTTCCATCCGTGGCGAGACCCGGAACTCCTGATACTGCGTCCTTGGATACGCTTCCCACACCGTGGAGTCGCCACCCTTGCTTGGTCAGGTACAGCAGGCCCAGCACGCGGAAGATGATGACAGCTTTCACACGCCAGCCTCCCTGGAGGTTTCCCCACTGCTCACTGATTCCAGTGGTACCAGATGTCTCCTTTCCCTTCCAAGCGGACAGCGTGAGATGTCCTCTGCATCACCCGATGGGTTCCAGAGAACCTGGGTCCCAGCCAGTTGGGTCTGATGTCCCCCTTTTGCCTCTGTAATCTGTGTGGAGAAATCTGATACAAATCCCTCAAGCCTACGCTCAGGGCTCCTGGGAACTGGTGACCATGAGTGAGCTCAAAGGAGAGAAACCTGTCCCTTTGTTAATTGAGCTCCTGATTGACATACGAACTAGGGGCCATGCGTCTAACCATTTCATGCCTGTCTCTTCACATGTTTTCTTATATCTTAGTAATATATTTATTTCATGTTTTTTACTCATAAAACAATATGACATTGTCCAGAATAGTAGTTAACTTATATAACTTTTACTCTTTCTAATCTTTTCAAATCTTAATTGTCTTATCTCTCTCTCTCTCTCTCTCCTACATACTTTTTCCAACTTCACTCGTGGTATTTTAACCACCTTTTATCCTTCTGAGCAAGATATCACTTCAACACATTTAATATCTTGCCCTGTCCATCTATTTCAGTCTTCTTCTATCCATCTGTTTTTTTTCTCTTCAGCCTTCCACAACCTTTTCCTATTTCCATTTCTAACCAGTCTTTTACTTATAATCTGTCCCTTTCCTAGGACAGGTAAATACATCTGCTACTGTAGTGTTCACAAATAAATCTCCCTGCAAACTGCTACTGTACACTCAAAAGTGATCTGTTTCATTTTGAAAAGTCAGCTTTTTGAAAACCAACATGGCTCAGTTCAAACTTTTGTTTCAAAACAAAACTCTCTCTCTTCCCGACATGATTTAACATAAAGATGATTTGCTACCACTATTTTTCATTGTGATATTTGTTAAACAGAGACTGCATCTGTCTCTGGATTTAAAATATGCCTGATGGCAGTATATGCATAAAAATAAAAATAAGTGTCCAGGTTTTTAACATCTGTCATTAAAGGACTGTATAAAAATAAGACATGTCATCTGATTAATCTAAAATCAGAATTTAACAGATAATTTGTGTCGTACATCCCACCATTTTTAGGGACGCCTAATTAACATTCTCAAATCTTCAATTAACTTGACCTAAAAAGCTAAAACAGTGCTGTTTTTATGATACCTAAAAAAATACTACAATAGATTTTAGACTATAAAAATGTAAATATTAAATTCCCATTGTCTAACAACTACTCCCCTTTTCTGAAAAAGAATCCCATTTACTGTGTATTCATTTTCAGAACATGAAGAAAGAATGGTAATGCATAGAATGCAGAGGCAAATGCTGTGCCCTGGGACCTTTACGACCCTGGCGTCCTGCTTCAAAGTGTCCTAGGTTTTTTGTTTTACGACACTGGCTGCTTGGAGGCCGTTTTGGGGGTGTCTAAAACAACAGCCGTCTGTGAACAGGTTTTCTGCCTGTGGGATGGGCTCGTCTCTGAGATCTATTCTTAGCTTCACATCTTGGACGAGCCCCTCCTCACACCTGTGGGCTCTCCGCTACCTATGGTGTCTGCGCTGTTCACTCCTTCGTGGTGTATGTGATATGCCTTTGTCAGAGTTTTCCAGCCTTGTTGTCTCGTTGAAGTCATTGTGAATGCACTTGAGTTCACAAAAGAGACAATGCTGTTGTTGTCAGTTAAAATCTACTCAAAATGGGCTAAATGACGTTCCCACGTCTGTGTTTAACTGATCTACCTCTGGATTGTTCACTGATTGTTCCTGTCATAGATATCTGCTTAACTTTGCACCTCGCCCTCCTGCTGTCTTTCTCTTCCTTTTATGGCCCGCTCTCCTCACCACTGTCCCCCTTGGACATGGGTGATAAGACGTCTCACTCTCCCCCTCCTCAGCGCGCCTGTGATTCTGTCTAACGAGGAGGAAACTTTGTTTTTTTAACTTTTAGTTTGAGATTTGTGCTCTGAGTTAGAGACAACATTATTTTGCATTGTTCTAAAATATTCGACTCGTTCTGCGACATAGTCCAGAATGTCGCCATCTGTAGGCACCTCCGTGACTTTAACACCATGAGGGAACAGGAGAGTGTTAAATTCATCTGTTTTTATCGGCTGTGGATTGCCATTGCACCCGGGAGATTTTGGTCTGTGACGGGAGGAATTGTAATTCCACTCATTGCGAGGGCAGCATTGTGACAAACCCTCCTCAATCTATCTAGTGCTGCGTCTGTTGTTCCATTTGCTACGAGCAAACCATCTGGGTGTCTGTTCGTTTAGGTGTGCAATTTGCTTTACAATCTGTCTTTCATATACATTCAATGCTGTGCCCAAATTACCTTAGTGTCGTCATTCCCACTCTATTCTCCGTTATCATTTATCGTGTAGGAATGAGATCAGTACAAGCCTTTCCTTAGCCCCCTGTTTGACAACGCTTAAAATCAATCTCTTAATCTTCCCATTGCTCCCGGTAACTCCCTGGAATTCAGAATCGTTTTAGCATTCTGTCGTTCCATATTCACTTCGCTTTTATTTATCTGACTCAATTAATATGTGCACTTCGCTTTTATTTATCTGACTCAATTAACATGTGCTCACATGTATAATATACTGGGCTATTGTCGTAGTTACTATTAACGCGCTTCCCGTCTTCAATACCGGTCAGCAATGTAATATTTAACCTCAGCGCTTGAAGCTAAATTCATATAACAATGTCAAAGGTGTACTACCCCCTTTCAGCCACTAGATGGCAGCAGCAGACCACAAATGAGCCTCACTCATCCGAGTGCTCCTTGAGATCCATAAATATTGAGTAATTACCATACCACAGAGCTCCGGCCGTTAGCTTTGAGCGTTCGTCTGTGCTGTAAAACCCCTCAGTTCCGCGGCGACCCGATCTGAAATCGGGTTTCCAGGTTCTGTCGTGCGGTACTCAAAACACGCAACCAAACAGACTGCACCGTCTCTACGCCACTGTGGACTACAATACCACAGATCCGCGCTAAACCGTTCTTATGTACGCGACTCAGGACTTTATCTACCTGTAGATCCGCGCCAAACTGTAATCAATATGTAACTGTCTATGTACGCTACGCAGGACTATATCTACCTGCGATCAACGACTATTCTTAAAATATGCATTGTATATCCCATTTAAACTTTAAAAACACTGTGAAACGCCTTCAGACATCCTAACATTTTGTGTATTCAATCACAGACAATCGATGTACTAACAGGCGTCTGAAGTACCTTTGAGTCGTGCAGGGCCCTCGTGATTGTCTGAGTTTTAAAAGCGCTTTTCTCCCCAATCCGGTCGTCTGAATCCCTCCTCAGCCCGTTGCACGTCGGGGAACCATATTGTTAGATTTATAATGGATTTACACTCACGTTTCAAATATCTCCGCGTCCTTCTCTGAGCTGTGTTATATGGAAGGAATTCAGTGCCACCAAGTCAACCGTACTCTACTTTAATGGCAATATTACAATGCACCAGAAATCATTACATTCAATACAATACACATACAAATCATACAATACAAATACATCAAACACAACATACATACAACACAAACACATACAACCTGGTGATCACGTCAGCCGGCCAGCAGAAAGAGACTGAACACCGCTGCGTCTCTTGCATTTATGCTGAAGCAATGGGAGGGGTCTCTGATCCCTCTACTTTGATTGGCAGCCCAAATGTCCCCATCACCTCAAATCTTAAGTTCCTTCACTCACAGGTGGAGAGAGCATTTGCATACAGTGCAAGTCAAGACATGCTGCCACCTCCCCATGGCCCTTTGTCCTCAAAAACCACATGGTCTCTCAAAAGTCACATGTGCTTGCCCCAAAGTCCAGCTCAGTTTTAACCCAAATCATTCTCATTTTTAAGCTTATACATTTGGAGCTAACATGAATACATTCAAATATTCCCTTACACCATCCACGAAAAGGTTCTCTCCGAGTGCTTTGATTGTGGTGCCACATTTAAAAAAGGAACATCATTAAACGATGTACTTTATCAAGGTCCCAACCTCACCAGTTCACTGCTTGGAGTTCTCACTCGTTTCAGGCAGGAACCTGTGGCATTCATGGGCGACATACGGGCTATGTTTCACCAGGTCAAAGTCACAGAAGAAAACCGAGATTTCCTTCGTTTTCTCTGGTGGCCAGAGGGAGACTTCACCAGAGAGATCCAGGAATACAGAATGACGGTGCATCTGTTTGGGGCTGTCTCTTGTTCCAGTTGCGCTAGCTATGCGCTAAGGAAAACTGCTGACGACAACAAGTCTGACTTTTCTGCTGAGACTGTTGAAGCAGTGAAGGGAATTTCTATGTGGATGACTGTTTGATGGGTTTGGGCTCAGAGAAGGCAGCATACAAATGGATCTTAATGCTCTCTGTAAAAGAGGAGGTTTTGTGCTGGATCTGGCCCTTCCTACATCCAGGAATGGTTAAACCGAACAGCACGTGCACTCCGCTCTGCATAACCAAACGGCTCGCTGCACCCTCACTGCGAGGGGGACCCAAGTTCCCATCAGCAAAACACGTGGTTTGCTATCCTGGCTCCAAAATGGTAGAATGAGCTCCCATTGACATAGGACAGCAGAAAGCCTACACACCTTCCAGACTGAAAACTCATCTCTTTCGACTCCACTTCGAGCAATAGAACTATTAACAAAGCACTTATATACTAAAAAGGACTGGCTTATCTAAAGCCAGTTGAGTAGCACTTGAAATGTTTTTGCTCTATGAACCTGATGTACTTATATGATTCTGTTTTCTTCAAGTTTGTATTTGTTGGTTGAACGCACTTATTGTAAGTCGCTTTGGAATAAAAGCGTCAGCTAAATGCAATGTGTAATGAAAAATGGATCAGCAATAGTCGGGCAGTTTTGCAGACAATCTCGGAAGAGCAGAAGGCTAAAGAGCTAAAGGACCTGGATCTGGATAGAGACAATCTTCCTCTTGAGAGAGCTTTGGGACTACTCTGGTGCGTCAAGTCAGATTCCTTTTAAATTCAAGATGGAAGTGAAACGGCAGGCTCTAACCAGACGTGGCATGCTATCCACAAACAAGCTCAGTGTATGATCCTTTGGGTATTTTGGCACCAGTCACTTTGCCAGCCAAGATAATGCAACAAGAGCTTTTCAGGAGAAGCTGTGGATGGGATGATGCCATTCCACCAGATATCGTACACCAGTGGAGACGGTGGTTGGAGGGACATTAAGTTGTTGGCATCACTCAAAGTGGACATGTGTATGAAGCCAAAGGACTTCGGTGAACCATACACTCTCAACTACATCACTTTGCTGATGCCAGTGAAAATGGCTACGGGACTGTAACTTACATCAGGCTACTGAACTGCAAGGCGATGTTCATGTTGCTTTCCTATTAGGAAAGGCTAGAGTTACACCCATACAAAAGGTGACCATTCCACGACTGGAACTAACAGCTGCTGTTCTGGCTGGCCAGAGCTGGATATGATGTTAAAATCAGAGCTTCAACTTCATTGGATGAGTCTGTGTTTTGGACAGACAGTACTTCAGTTCTGAAGTACATTAACAACGAGGACAAGCGTTTCCACACATTTGTGGCAAATAGGATCACAACCATAAGAGAGGTTTCAAGACCATGTCAATGGAAGCATGTAGGAACCAAAGACAACCCAGCTGATGCTGCATCCAGAGGAATGAAGATCCCTGACTTTCTGAAGAGCCGCAGTTGGCTTGAGGGTCCCGCGTTTCTTGTAAAATCTGAAAAGGAATGGCCTACATATTATGGCGGTGATGTCATATTGGATTGTTTGAACCATCTGACATGTATGTGAAACGTCGCTGGAGACAAGTTCAGTACATTCTGATCTATTTGGAAACGTTGGGTGCGAGAATACCTGCGTTGCTACAAGAGGCAAAAGTGGAACCAAAGGAAAAGTCACTGGTGATATTGTAGTCATCATGGATTCCTCAGCTCCCCGCGGTTCCTGGCCTCTTGGCAAAGTATTGGAGGGGTTTCCTGACAAAGGAGGACTGGTGCGCTCTGTCAAGCTACAGACCAAGACCAACATTATTGTGCGACCTATTACTAAACTATGTTTAGTACAGGAAGTGTAGGATGTGCATTTCTATGTATTGAAAAATGATTTTTACATTTGGCTCCTTAATTGTTTTCAATTGATACCTGTACTATCAATTAGGGGCTGGTGTGTAGGAGCCAATTAACTGTGGGTATAAAGGTAGGAACCTGTGTGTGTTGGAGAGAGGTTCCGCCGGACGGCCCATACAGTTTTTGACCACACACGGAGAGCACACACGGAGAACACACAAACACGGGATTACAAGCAAAGCAAAGGTATTGTGTAAACGGTAATATCGTGTGGTGAAAATGGAAACCAGTAAAATGGAAATAAATGGACTGTTTCAAACTGGAAACTTTGTTTCTGACTTTATTCGGCAGCAAACTTGTGTGCGTCAATTACATCCACCATTCGGATCCTCAGAGGCTTAAAGCGTTGGCTTAGCCTCTACAGTCACAAATGACCTGCTTTGTGCATCTGATAATGGACTTGCCTCTATCCTGGTTCTGTTAGATCTGAGTGCTGCCTTTGACACAATTGACCCATAACATACTACTACAAAGATTAGAGTTTTTGATAGGTTTAAGGGAACTGCACTAAGCTGGTTCAGGTCTTATCTATCAAAATGGTCTCAGTTTGTATCCGTCAACGATGAATCCTCATTACAAACTACAGTCAGTCATGGAGTACCGCAAGGGTCTGTACTTGGACCCATCCGGTTCATCATATATATGCTACCATTGGGCAATATCATAAGGAACAACTCCATACATTTCATTGTTATGCAGATGATACACAATAGTATCTATCAATTAAACCAGATGTACAATTTCCATTAGTTAAACTGCAAGAATGCCTCACAGACATAAAGACATGGATGACCAGCAACTTTCTATTATTAAACTCTGACAAACGGAAGTCATTATACTAGGCCCCCACACCTTCGGAACAAACTGTCCGACAAAATAATTTCTTCGAATTGTATTTACCATGACCTCCAGCACAACGGTAAAAAATCTTGGTGTTATTTTTGACGAGGATTTGTCTTTAAATCCCATATAAAGCCAATTTCAAGGACTGCCTACTTCCATCTACGGAATATTGCAAAAATCAGGCACATCCTAAATCACAACAATGCAGAAACACTCATCCATGCTTTTATCACCTCCAGGCTGGATTATTGCAATTCCCTTTTATCAGGCTGTCCAAACTAATCATTAAAGACCCTTCAATTCATACAAAATGCTGCAGCACGGGTTTTAACAGGAACGAAAAAGATGGACCACATCACTCCTGTTTTAGCAGCATTGCACTGGCTACCAGTTAAGTCCAGGATTGATTTTAAAATACTTTTACTCACATACAAAGCGCTCAATGGTCAGGGACCATCCTACCTACAGGATCTTTTAATCTCCTATTGCCCCTGTAGGGCATTACGATCCCAGAGTGCAGGTCTGTTGGTGGTTCCCAGAATCCACAAAATAAGATCAGGTGCTAGAGCAGGGGTGGCCAACCAATCAGAGGTAAAGAGCCAATCATTTTACTGTGTTACTGCAAAGGGCCACATCATACACACAGGCCGAGAGGTCGGGGGCAAAAGAGATGTCCCCGACCTCTCTTTTGCTCTTAGCCTTGCTGTGGGCTCCCTCACTCTCTTCCTCTGTGTGCCCCTCTCTATCTCTCACACGTACAAAATGAAAATCTAAAAATAAACAATTGACACACACACACACACACACACACACTCAAAGACACACACGCCCTCTCACATACAGCAACATATACCTCAGCTCAGCCAGATTTCCTATAAATGTCACAGTCCATGATATTGACAGAAATGGACTTAAACCTCTCCTACCAGTATTAAGACCAGAGGCCAGTTATAGTCAACCATTAATATTGTGTCTCACACACAAACTCTCAGTTCAAAACATTTAAAAAAAGTAGTTTCTCTTACTCTGCATGTTGCTTCTTGAAATGTGCAGAGGATGTAGAAGGGGCTCAAATGCATGAAAGGGCACATTTGCGATCTTTGTTAATAATTTCATAAAAATATGCCTGGACTTTTTTCTCAATGTCTGTATCTCACACACAGATTCATGACAGTTATTTAAAAATAAATATAAATAAATAAAGTGTATTTTTGTTAATTCTCCTCACATGACATCTCAACTTTTACCTAACCCTCTGACTGACAGAAGCTCTGCTGACAGAGATGCACTTTCTCTCGTTTATTTCTTTACCGCGAATCACCCAATTCGGGAGCCCTTCCGTGTCAGTTGCCAGCTTTCCGGGAGCAGGCCTTCTCACATACACATATGTGATACATATGCAAATTATTACCATTTTGATTTGACATTATATTGAGTTATTACGGTTTTATCAGAGTTATATTTCTGCCGATCGGAAGCAGATCTCAGTCTCTTCACTGTCACATCGCGAGTGCAATAAAGCACGCCTCCAGTACTGCAGGATCTGCATTCTGATTGGCTAAAGCACTTCTTTGTTAAACTCTATGTAACGATTGGGCTGGAACTTGTGTGTTGTTAACCCTTTGTGAACTGTGTAGGCTACATATGCGCAAAAAAAAAAATGAACTGAGGAGCCGCATGAGACTGGGCAAAGAGCCGCATGCGGCTCGAGAGCCGCGGGTTGGCCACTCCTGAGCTCTGACCACTCCAGAGCTTTCGGCTACCAAGCCCCGTTCCTCTGGAATCAACTTCCAGTGACGATTATGGAGGCAGACAGTGTCCACACATGTAAGAGTAGGTTAAAGACTTTCCTCTTTAGTACAGCGTACAGTTAAGACATACATCCTCATGGACCCTTCGTTTTATGGAATTGTATTTATTGTACTCTAACTGCATTTGTGTCATTGTGTTATGTTCCTTTTTAAATATGTATTTTCACATTGATCTTGTAAGATACGTTTGTTGTTTTTACATTGTTTTACATTGCCAATTGTGTTTGTTGACTTGTGAAGCCCTCTGAGACAAACATGACTTGTGATTTTGGGCTATATAAATAAACTTGAATTGAATTCAAGGCACTCAAACTATGATTGGGCAATAGCCCAATCATAGTTTGAGTGCCTTTTGTTGGCATATCTAATAGAATATTCTTAATATTGGCCTATACAACTTTTGGGTGGTAGGATTCCTTAAAGCAATGACAGGAAGCATAAGGGAGGACAATAAGACACATCTGTGCTTCTGTTTGTTAAACAACCTGTTTGCCCAGGGCTATACATTGTGAATCTTGGCAAGACAGTATATGCCAAAAGAGTGGTGCAGGGATGAGTCCTAGAACCTGGAATAAGTTAGCATTCTAGCACTTCTGGTTCCCTTGTCTAGAAGTCAATTTTCTTTTTGATTCTTTTTGGTTCGATGCCTGAAAAAAAGGTCTAAATAACTCTCTGGTGATTGACAGTGGTTGCTAACAAATGACTAAATGTCATCTTGCTAAACATTAGCCGCCTTTAGCTTAGCGGTGGTGATGCGCAGCCATGCTACTGTAATGTGGTTTCTTTATAGCTTGACATTTACAAAGTCTTCTGCATTTTAACCAATCGCCATTACGCTTCCTTCTTCAATATTGATGTGTGTATTTCTATCATAAGCCATCCGTGCTTCAGTTTGAAGAAGAAGAAAAGAGAACGAGAACACAGCTATTTAAAATAAAATAAAACGTAGTGAAGCTGCAGAACTGTGCGTGGACATGAGCCCCCGTCACCATATTTACTGAGGCCTCTCAGGATATTCACTGAGGATGAAACTCTACTGTTCTTTGACCACAACTCAACATTCTTCAGCAAACAGGATGTGACCACACAGAAAGCTCTGAAGAAGACAGCTTCCTGTGTTACACAAATCTTAATTTGGAAACCCACCGAGTTATCCTACCTAACCTGCACCTTCAGAGTGATCTTTACCGAGTGACTCTTCCATTCTAGAGTTGTTGTTCGATAATATGTACTGGATATTTGAACAAGTCCGTTGATACAACTGCAGCATTAGTATAGTTGTATCTGTTCCGAAGCTTTCAATGAAATGAGGAAACATTCAGAATGTTTTTTAACTTTGTTAATTGGGTTTTACAATAATGTATAGATGTTACATCAGAGAATTTATGATCAAATCAAACTTCAATTATAGAGTCCTTTTCATTCACAAAGTGCTTCACAAACTAAAGACATAGACAATTTACAAAAAATAAAAACAATCTCCCCCTTCTGATGTTATAACCAGAGTAACACATCTCTTTGATTAAAAATAACAATTCATACCAACGCAGGACTGAATAAAATAGGAATAATATAAATAAATAAATAAACAATAATCAAATATAATACAAAAATATAACATTTAATCAAATAAAATGTTGTCAAAAGCCAAATGTAAAAGGTGGGTCTTGAGTTTGCTCTCATGTATGAGCCCGATCAGGTCCTGTGGGGGGCTGGGGGGGGGCCGTGATAATAAAAAGACTCCTCACCATAGGTCTTAGTTTTCACTTTGGGTAGGAATAAAAGGCACCAGAAGACCTGAGGGTTCCAGAGGGCTCATAGGGTCAAAGCAAATCCGATAAATAGCTAGGCCCAAGACCATTAAGAGATTTAAAAAAAAATAAAAGTATTTTAAAATTCAGTAAGGAGACAATCATTTACAATAAAAGACAATATTAAAAGCAACAATTGAATCATGCTCTAAATGTCTCTCTGCAGTGAAAGCGTGATCAGCTCCATTCTTCTTCCTACAGAGAGTTACAGCTACAAAGAGATCCGCTCCTTTGTGGAGAACAAGATGCCGGGGAAGAGCCGCGCCAACGACTTCCTGCAGTACAACCGCAAGGCTCTGAGCCGCATCTACCCAAAGGGCCAGAGGGTGGAGTCCTCCAACTACGACCCCTACCCCCTGTGGGCCGGGGGCTGCCACATGGTGGCGCTCAACTTCCAGACTGCAGGTACTCTCTCTCTTGGTGGGGTTCCCTAAAAGAAAAGTCACAAATGAAATAGAGTTTAATTCTGCGTGTATGGATTCCTTAGCTTTTACTGCCAACAATATTGTGAGAAACAAGCAAACATTAAATGTCATTTCGAAACATTTTCAGAACAAACACACATCATTTGAGAAAAGGTAAAAATAGCAATAGACATTTACTTTATTGTCTATAAGTTCACAAAACCAACCAATACATTTTTTTAATAGACAAACTTAAAAATTGTATATATCATTATATATATATATATATATATATATATATATATATATATATCTATATCTTCATAAGCTGTGTTATCAAATATGTTTTGAGAATGGCACTTTTAAGCAATCATACACGAGAGGCCGTTCTTGAACGTCATTATTGGTACGACAGGCGCCCGAGGCGCTTGCGCCGAGGTCCGTACGCCTGTACGGACCTCGGCGCAAGCGCCTCGGTCCTGCCGCAGTACTGTCGTACCAATAATGACGTTCAAGAACGGCCTCAAGTGTATGATTGCGATTCTATAACACAAACTATCATTGTAATCAACAATATCGTAAAATAATGTCATAATGTGTGCTAATTTGCTCCCAAACCTACGCTTTCTGCTTGAGTTAATCTCCGTCAGAAAGTAGTTCCTGAAAGTAGTTCCCACGGTAACGATAGCCGATCGAACACTCCTGCTACCCCGCTTACAGTTATTGATATAATTATAGTAAATAATATATTATTAACCAATTTATTGAAAACAATTTATTGAAAACAATTTATTGAATTAGGCTATTTAAATATCTGAGTAATCACTGTGTGGGATTAGCGGAACAAATCAAATCAGGCTCCCTGGTGCTGAAACATTTTGGGTTCAGAATGAAGGTGGATGTTCATGCTGCCATTAAAAGTGCAATTCTTGAAACAGCTCTCCATGAACTCCATGCCAGACTTTTTTGCAGGTGCTGCTGTGGTGTTCACGGGTAGGACTACGTTATAGGAAGAGCTTTCCTCCAGTGGCCGTCTCATGGCGTGTCCCGGACCGGCAAAAAGCGCGTTGCTCCACATCTTTCTGTTGTCTAGAGATGGAGCCCAGTAGCTGCGAAGCGATGACTCGTTTTTATGTCCGCTAACGGACATAATTTCTCTGGCCTCCAACCCTGCCTCCGCCAGCCACTGTATGCAGGTGCTTCTGACATTTTGTAGCTACCGATTTCCAACGAGAGACAATGTATAACCGTGTAACGGCTGTGTGTCGCTAAACGTCGCTATGGAAACCACACTATGTAGGCTCATGGAAGTAGTTTCGGTAGGCTAGTGGCGTGTGTAGGCCCCTGGATACTTTGTGATTAGGCACGTTCTATTTGATCGTTGTTTGATCGTGGAATCAAACACGCCTATTGACCAATCAGAGAGCTTGCTCAAACCTATGTGTTATAGAATTGATAGTAAAGGTTGCTGACCCCTGCACTAGCCCCATATGTGACCTCTGTAAGGCAAGGCAAGTTTATTTTATAGCACTTTTCAACACAAGGCAATTCAAAGTGCTTTACAAAAAATAAAAGACATTAATAAAATGGCATTTAAAATCATTAAAGAGAAAAGTGAATAAAATAACATTAAAATAAAAAATACGTGGATAAAAGTTACAGTGCAGTCTAAGATATGAATAGTTCAATTAAAAGCAGCGACAAAAAGAAAAGTCTTCAGTCTGGATTTAAAAGTAGTCAGAGTTGCAGCGGACCTGCAGGTTTCTGGGAGTTTGTTCCAGATGGAGCATAATAACTGAACGCTGCTTCTCCATGTTTAGTTCTGACTCTGGGGACAGAAAGCTGACCAGTCCCTGAAGACCTGAGAGATCTGGATGGTTCATAATTTAGCAGGAGGTCAGAAATGTATTTTGGGCCTAAACCATTCAGTGCTTTATAAACCAGCAGCAGTATTTTGAAATCTATTCTTTGACACACAGGAAGCCATTGTAAAGACTTCAGAACAGGAGTGATGTGATCCACTTTCTTAGTAACTGTTTTAATGTGACTGTTGAAACTCAGGTCAGAGTCCATGACTACACCTAGATTTCTGGCTTTATCTGTTGTTTTGAACATTGCAAACTGAAGCTCAGCGCTAACTTTTATACGTTCTGCCTTGGCTCCAAAAACCATTACCTCAGTTTTATCTTTGTTTAATTGGAGAACGTTCTGACACATCCAGTCATTGATTTGTTCAATGCACTTACTCAGTGTTTGAATTGGAGCATAGTCTCCTGGTGAAATTGTTACATAAATTTGTGTGTCATCCGCATAGCTACGGTAACTTATTTTGTTGTTCTTCATTATCTGAGCCAGTGGTAGCATGTAGATGTTAAAGAGAAGGGGCCCCAAGATGGAGCCTTGAGGTACCCCACATGTCATATTTGTCAACTCAGATGTGTATTTACCTATAGAAACAAAGTTGTTTCTGTCCTTTAAGTAGGATTCAAACCAATTTAGAACTGTTTCCGAAAGTCCCACCCAGTTTTCCAGTCGGTCTAGTAATATGCTGTGGTCAACCGTGTCAAACGCAGCACTGAGATCTAATAATACTAACACTGAAGTTCTGCCACTGTCTGTGTTTAAGTGGATGTCATTAAAGACCTTTACAAGAGCAGTCTCAGTGCTGTGGTTTGGACGAAAGCCTGACTGGAACACATCCAAACAGTTATTTAAATGTAAGAAGTTACTCAACTGTTGAAAAACAACTTTTTCAATGATTTTACCTAGAAATGGGAGGTTTGATATGGGCCTGTAATTGTTCATTACTGAAGCATCTAGATTATTCTTTTTTAAGAGCGGTTTAATGACTGCAGTTTTCAGGGCCTGTGGAAAAATACCTGAGTGAAGAGATTTGTTTAATATATGAAGTAGATCTGAGGCCATGCAAGGCAAAACATCTTTGAAAAATCCTGTTGGAATAATATCAAGGCAGCAGGAGGAGGATTTCAGAAGTTGAATAATGTCCTCTAGGTTTTTATCATTAATCTGATGGAATTGTGTCATGGTGTTTGAATTGATGTTAAGTGGACACAGAGACAACACATTTGCTGTTCCTGCTTGTCTGATTTTCTGAATTGTGGCAAAATCATTGCACACCCTGGTGGATAGAAATTCAGAGGCTACTGACACTGGGGGGTTAGTTAGTCTGTCGACGGTAGCAAACAAGGCACGTGCGTTGTTTTTGTTTTTGGTAATGATGTCAGAGAAGAACGATTGTCGTGCGTTTTTCAATTCCAAATTATAAAGGCCAAGTCTCTCTTTATAGATTTCAAAGTGAACCTGGAGATTTGTTTTTCGCCACCTGCGTTCAGTTTTTCGACATTCTCTTTTTTCTGTTTTCACGGTCATGGCCTTTCTCCATGGAGATATTTTCTTGCCAGACACTTCCTTTACCTTAGTTGGAGCAATGGCATCTATACCATTTTTAATTTTTTAATTAAAACGATCTACTAGCTCATTTACTGAGATGTTAGCAGGAGCAAGTGTGGAAGAAAAATTCTGAGTAAACATTTCCCTAGTATTTTCAGTTAAATATTGCTTTGTGGTTACCTCTTTCTCAAAAATGTTGTGAACAGAAAAATAGAGCTCTCAAAGAAAACACAGGAATGGTCAGAGAGGCAACATCAGTCACCACAACCTTAGAGATATTCAGACCCTTTGAGATAATTAAGTCCAGAGTATGCCCCTTATTGTGCGTGGGCTCCGTCACATGCTGAGTCAGTCCATAGTTATCAAGAACACAGAACAGTTATTTAGCCCCTCTGTCCTGGGGGTTGTCAACATGGATGTTAAAATCACCAACAATGACTAGACGGTCAAAGTCAATACACACTATAGACAGCAGTTCGGTAAAATCATCAAAAAAGCTTGCACAGTATTTGGGTGGTCTATAGATATTTAGGAACAGAGCTCGAGAGGAGCATTTCAGCTGAAGGGCCACATATTCAAAAGAATCAAAGTTCCCATAAGATGTCTTCCTGCATTGCAGGAAGACATTCAGAACGCTGATTCAGAACGCTGCTGCTCGAGTCCTCACTAACACTAAGAAAGTGGATCACATCACTCCTGTTCTGAAGTCTTTACACTGGCTTCCTGTGTGTCAAAGAATAGATTTCAAAATACTGCTGCTGGTTTATAAAGCTTTGAATGGTTTAGGCCCAAAATACATTTCTGATCTACTGCTAAATTATGAACCATCCAGATCTCTCAGGTCTTCAGGGACTGGTCAGCTTTCTGTCCCCAGAGTCAGAACTAAACATGGTAAAGCAGCATTCAGTTATTATGCTCCAAATATCTGGAACAAACTCCCAGAAACCTGCAGGTCCGCTGCAACTCTGACTACTTTTAAATCCAGGCTGAAGACTTTTCTTTTTGTCGCTGCTTTTAATTGAATTATTCATATCTTAGACTGCACTGTAACTTTTATCCATGTATTTTTTCTTTTAATGTTTATCCATGTATTTCTTCTTTTAATGTTTATTTTATTAGCTTTTCTTTTTAATGACTGATTTTAAATGCCATGTTCTTAATGTCTTTCATTTGTTGTAAAGCACTTTGAATTGCCTTGTGTTGAAAAGTGCTCTATAAATAAACTTGCCTTGCCTTGCCTTGCCTTGCATTGAAGGGAATCATTGAACAGAATAGCAACTCCACCCCCTTTCTTATGCATTCTTTCCTGACTCATAAAACTAAAGTTGGGAGGGGTTGATTCGATAAGAACAGCTGCACTGTTATTTTGTTCAATCCAAGTTTCTGTTAAAAACATAAAATCGAGATTGTGCTCAGTGATAAAATCATTGATTAAAAATGTGTTTCCTGCCAAAAACCTGACATGTAATAAAGCTAGTTTAGGTTTGTTGAACACACTATCAGTCAGGTTCTTTGTGGCAAGCTGTGGCTGACATGGAATCACTGCTACATTTGATAAACTCACACAAATGTTTGAGCGCTTCCTGTTTCTAAGCTGATTCACCGCTCTCAATCTATTACCTATCAACACAGATATCGGCAAAGCTACTGGCAGGCAGGGCCCTGGCATGTCCTGGAAAGAGTTGAGAGTGCCATACGCCCTTGAGCCTGGACCCAGCACATATCAGTTTGCTGCGTTTTGCACACACACATTCTTATCAGGCTTCGGAGACAGCAGATGCTTTCTTGAAGGGGGGGAGGTGGTTGACGTTGTTGCAGGGGCGGGGGTAAAGGACATGCTGCCAACCCTGTGTATTGCCTTCATTTGGTCATCGAACTCCAGGAGGGTGGGCGAGGGTGAAAGGGTGAGCGGAGAGTAGAGAGAGCTGGGGGGTGAAGGAAGAGTATCCTCAAAGGCGTTGATAGGGGGGGTGAAGGGCGGTGGAGACTCCTCCATTTGTGTCATAGGTCTCCCATAATCAAGACATTCCTCAGGCCGGTGCAGTGATACTTCTTCAAGGTTTTCTGCACGATGTGATGTCTTTCTCTTATTTTGATTCCTCTTGCTGCTTGTCCTTGGCAGAGGGAACAGATTGATGACGCAGGCAGTTGAATATGTTAGAGATAAACAATTTTACTCCTGACTTGTTCAGGCAAAGTCCATCTGCCTTAAAAAGATGTCTGCGATCCCAGAGAAAGTTAAAATTGTCAATCAAATGGACAGAATGGTCAGTACAGGCAGTTGAAAGCTACGTGTTCAGTGCAAAAAATCTGCTGAATCTCTCCACTCCTCATCTGACTGGCGGTAGAGGGCCACTGATGAACACCTCTGCATTTAGAGAGCTGACAGTTTCCAACAGACATTTAAAGTCTTTTTTCAGCACTTCTGACTGTTGTTTCACAACATAATTTGTTCCAATGTGCAGAGTTACGCCCAGGTCTAGGGGAACTTAGGCGCAGCACAAAATGTGCACTCTCCCCACTCTTCCCACTCCCAAGAACACTGAGTCAGAGAATGCTGTTTGGTAAATTGAATTACCAACAAATTATTACCAAACAGGAGTAACAAAACCATAAAACAAACAAACCTTTAAACACAAAAATCTTACCTAACAAAAGAGAAAATAAACATACAGGCTTCTTACCTACTCTACTGTAAAAACAGGAGAAAACAAATATTCAAAAGAAAAGGGTTTTGCACTCCTAAGAAAAAAGTAAAGCGTGTCTACAAAGACAGGTTCAGTAGCTTTTCATACAACAGTCTCACGACACAAGAGAAGAACCGGTATAAATAAGTATTAGCACAACAGGATAGATATCGTACGCACATTTGTGTTGGGAGTAGGAGAAGTCAAGTCAGAGAACGGCCGAGGAACTGCACGGCTGCAGCTTAATATCCTCCCGTCTCCCCAGGTGGACCAATCAGCATGCAGAAGGTAATCAGCTAACGGGCACCACCTGCTTGCTCACACACACACAGACACAGGAGGAGGGAACAATGTACACACAAATGACCTAACGACCCAGGGTCGTAATATGCAGTACCACATTCTTCACAGTCGGATGTTCAGCCCCAATATGCAGGATCTTCTCAGCCAAGTCAGAGACCATATCCTTGGGAAAACAGAGTACTTTGGTGTTGTTCTTACTACACAGATCTTTTACATCTCTTACAGCAGAGTCACCCACAATCAGAGTTTCAGGCCCAGTCGTTAGCTTTCCCTCTAGCCTTTTACTTTTGGAGTAGCTATTGGTCCTTACCCTGCTGTGTGAAGAGGACAGGTTATCCAGGTCATCAGAAACAGATCTCCGGTTCTGGGTCAGTGGATGGTATCTGTTCTGGATTGGCACACTTGGTGGTTTAGGAGGATTGTTTGTAGTTCTCCCTTTAGCAGCTGTCCACGGCTGTGTCCTAGTATGAACAGGGGTTGAAGAGGCGCTCTTCCTGGGTGATAACAATGCAGGCCAGCCGGTCGCATCACAGATTTCAGAGCGCTGGGCTCTGCCTGTTGTTCGTCCTCCCAAATCCCATGGAAATGATTTACTCTTAGGCTTTGCACCCAGAGAGTTCCAGGGAGGACTACCACTTGTAGATTTATTACCTGGTACACAGCCCTCCTGTTCCTTGAAATCCTTGTAGCTGCTAACTAGCTGTGAGTTAGCATGCCCTTTTCCATTCTTTTGCAACACTGGTAAAGTGGTGTCATTCCCACATAGTCCATTCACTTCCACGTTAACTTCCAACCGTTGCATTTTTATTTCCAACACGGCCATCTTCTGTAGAAGTTTGTGGAAGTCATCTGTAGAGAAGGGAGGCATTTTGCTGCCAACTAGCTTAAGCTAAATAGCATGCAGTATCAGGCTTTAGCTGTTGCTAGACCACGCTACTGTAAGACTGAGGTCGTCGTACAAATATTGAAATATGGCTGAAACCCTCCATCTATTTACGAAGAATAACTCAAGTTTTCATGAAACAAAAATATGAAAATCAGCATAAAAAAGTAAGCAGAGGCAAGAGCAAGCAGAAAAGCGTCTGCACTGTAAGGAAGCAATGAGTGTCCTCTCATTGACCTGGGGAGTCGTAGGCGCACAGACACAAGATTAATTATCTTAGAGTCGAGCTGTTCAGATTTGACGTAGCGCTAGTGGCATTCTGAGCATGTCAGTTGGAGTTATGACATCATCACACAGGTGTTTGTGTTTGAGGTAACGATGTTATCGTTACCTGTGCTTGAGCCCAGAGATCAAAGGTTTCCATGGTGATGTGCAGTAATCAGTGAGAGGAGAGCCTTTCCATTGATCTGAATGAGAGATAAACCTCTTGCATGTGAACGTTTTGTTGAAGAACCGTAGCAGATATCGGTGAAGTTTCAACGTGTGAAGCGTCTCAGGACCCTGACGAGCATCGGAGTGCTTGTTGTGTACTTTCGGGTCAATAATGTGGCCTTTTTGGTAGATTAACTAAAGGCTGCTGCTGTGAGGAAAGATCAGGCTGAATTCACAATGGGCCTTAATGGAGACATGTTGAAAGTGTTTGTCACTTCATGCCCTCAAGAGGCATTTTGTTTAATTATTTTGCTTAATTCATTTTTAATTTTTCAACCTAGGAGAGGTTTTCCTACGTTTTTCATGAAAAATTATGTCTCAGGAGCAGTGTTTCCGCCAGAGAGGATGAGAGGGCGTCCACCCCGAGAGCGGGAATTTTGACTTGTCCCTTATAGATACTGTCTTTTTAAGTTAGTGAGCCGGATCATTTAGCTCGGCTCTCTTAAAGCTCCGGCTCTTTCGGCTCCCAAACGGCTCTTCATGTTACCACAGTTTACCACGGAGCCTCAGTTTCGCCGCTGCGAGGCTCTGGTAATTGCAGCTCACGCGCGTGCTCCACTAGCACGGCTCATCGCGTCCAAATCGCGCACGTTCCGTGTTGTCCTGTAGCAGGCACCGCCGATGTCGGGGAAACGATCTTCAATACTCCGAAAATAATCCCAGCAGACTCCTTTGCCCCTCCAACAGAGGGATGTCCTTGTCCTTTTTCCTTTTCGTCATTTCAAGCGATAAAAACTCTCGATCCTCTCTCAAATTATTAATATTTTTGGCGGCAAGACATCCCCCTGGCGGAAACGCTGCTCAGTAGTGTAGGGTTTGGGAATTATGGCAAATTAAAAAAAATATATGAAGGCGAATTTCAAGCTGTCCCCCACTCTAGCTGTGACATCATCAGTGTTGGGTGTAACACGTTACAAAAGTAACGGAGTTACAGTAATGTATTACTTTTTGCTAGAGAGACCAAGTAAGTGTGTTGCTGAACTTAGCAGAGAATGCAGAACAGTGAAATGATTTGAATCAAAATTGTTACGGCTCAAATGCATTGCAATGACTTTGTTGAAAACTTGAAAGTGAAATGTTAAACTGGAAGAGTAGGAAAAATAGTGAAGAAGCTTAATATTTAAAAGAAAATGTTTAAAAAAGGTATAAACAACAACATGTATAGCCTTGATGTCCTGAACTAGCTGAATAATATAATAGTTGAATGGTTTCTGCAGCTGAAAATAGGCTGAAGGAGTTAAATATCAGATGTAAGTAGTAGTGAATGAATTTGTATTAAGATGAGAAAAGAAAGTAAAAAGGCTTGGGAAAGCAGCAGAATATTTTGACAAAAACTATGGCTCTTATAAAAAAAATGACCAGACCGTGAGCATCAGGGAACCCCAATTAACTGAAATGGTTTTTTTTGGGGGGGTTTTGTGTGTAAAATGTGAAGATGGAAGCAGTTTGTCAAAAGTGTACTTCTCTCTGTTCTGAAGAAAGTTCCGGACAAATTTAAGGGTGCATTCACACCTAATAGTCCGCTTCTCTGGTGCGCACCAGACCACAGTTTGTTACATAGTTTCATTTTTCAGAAAGTTTGGTTTGCATTCACACCATGGATGTATAATAAGAACTGGATACAGCGTGGGAGGCGGGGCCTCATTCATTCCTATGAGAGTTGCTCAATGGCGCATTATGATATAATGGCCCAACTTTTGAGAGCGAATTATGCTAAGTTCCACATCAATCGTTATGTACTTTTATATTACGCTGACATCAGGATCTAGTGATATCCAAACAACAGAGCTTCATTTAGCATGATACTTGTGTGGGTTGTACATGAAACCACTTGGTAATATATAAAAATGTATATGTTGAAGCCTGTTATGATCAATTGTGAGTTAAAACTTTATCTAAAAAGTAAAGCTGATGATGGATTCCTGTGGTGGAGTTAAAATAACAATAGCCTATTTCTTTTTGAAATGTGATGGAGTAAAAGCATAGTAACTGTGATTATTCATGTTAAGTAGCTCACAAGTAACTAAAACAATTGCAAGTGCAATAAGAAGCTACAGGAACGTTAATCTACGTCGGTAATATTAACTTTATTTAATACAACATTTACGGTACAAGATTTACATCATACAGCCCATGTAGTATAATATTTTACAAATGATGAATTACAGCAAACATGTGAAATATATCCATTATTACAGCTCCGTGGCAGTAAGGCGATGTGGGTCCGTTGTTATTGTGCATCCATGGGTAAAGAGAAAGAAACTCATGTAGTACTGAACACGTCACATCACATGAACGTGCCGGGTGGCGCGGTCCCGTGGGTTAGATGCGCGTTCATAATGCAGAGGGAAATTACTCTCAGAATAACATTATTAGCACATTTTTACAACTTGAGGAACGAATGTTTTTAATAAGGGCTATACAAGTGTTCATACTGGGTAGTTTATTTAGTTTAAAAAAAAATATCCAACGAGTTACAGACCACTCTTTCCCAATGTAAGTCAATGGGGAAAAAGTGTTTCCGGGCCTGGCAACCAAACGGAAGTGTAGTACTGCCGTCTGACCACAACAAATATTCTCATCAGACTCCGGCGCACTTCCTGGGGGCTTGGTTCACACGGGCAAAACTCAAAGGACTATAAACTTTAATCACAAGTCATGTGCACGGAAATGCTGTTCAACCATTGGTCAGACATTAAGGGGGTAACAACACAAATCCCGGCAATTTCTACCGGAGCCTCTGCCATGGAGCATCGGCACTTTCTGCAGGTTATTATCATGCTGCTGTTAATCTGGAGAACATATCAACTGCAATGGTGCATATGATTATATAATCAGACAATGTGCGATACAAAACATTATAACACATATAATGAGAGACGTTCTGCAGTAAGGAGGGGGTTTCACCGACGGCAGGTGGCTCTGACTTTTATGTATAGTTTTTAATTTGATAGTTGTTTTTACTTTACACGACACTGTTCAACCTGTGTTCAACACATCATTCTGCTTCACTCTTTCACTAAAGAAATTAAGACACCCACGTTCTTGTGACACGTAAATACTACACTTCCTATGTTTTGGTGCGGACTGCGTTCACACCAGCGATGAACCGCTCCAGAGTTATTTTAGCGGACCAGAGTCCGGTTGTTTAGTTCACTTGAGAGGTCTTGGACTGTGTTCACACCGACCCAAATGAACCGCACCAAGCGGCTAAACGCACCAGGGTTCGATTCAACCGGACTATAAAAGGCTGGTGTGAATGCGCCCTAACATGGGAGTCTCTTGGGAGCTAGGTAGACTCAGATCACTATTGGGCCAGAACGGGTCTGTTTGATTTGATGAAGGCAATTGAGCAGGCCAGACTCATTATGCTCCTGAAATCTTTTGAAATTATTTGAATAGAGTGTATATTTTGTCTCTGAGAGCAGTAAAATATTTTTTTTTAAATGTGGAAGGAGTAGCATTTGGCGCAAGGTGTAGGTAAAATGGCGGTGGTGGCGAAATCGATAGGGAGTTGGCTTGGCAACTGGAAGGTCACCAGTTAAAGTCCCGGCAAGACCAAGTGCTACGAGGTGTCCCTGAGCAAGGCACCGTTCCCTACACTGCTCCCCGGGCGCCGTTCAAAATGGCAGCACACTGCTCCTAACACTAGGATGGGTCAAATGCAGAGAAACAATTTCCCCACGAGGATTAATAAAGTCCATCTTTTCTTTTTTTTAAAGAGGATTTGAAGGTTCCTCCCATTGAGTTACATGTTAAAAAAAGAGTTTAAAAAGCTGAATATTTAAAAAAGTATAACATATTTTTAAAAAGTTGAAAGTTTCCCATCATGTGCTAAAAAGGCTGAATATTTTGATATTTGAATGGTTTCTGCAGCTGAAAGTATGCTGAAGTTAATAAAGATTTGAAGAATAATAATAATAAGATTAAAGAACAGAAGAACTATAGTATGAATGCTGTTGCACAGGCTGATAGTTACTCTCGGTACTTCTAGGTCATGTGCCTAAGTAAGGCAACTTTCTTAGCAAAACTGACAATTCGACTGCAACCCTGGACCCTGGAACTGACGCAGCTAAATGGAATGCAGCCATAATCAGATGTTAAGCACACCTGTATGCCTCTCCATACAGTGGCCTCAGGTCAGGGCTCAGGTTAATGCAGGAGCACCGAATGGCTGGATATTGGAAGCCAAGCCTTTTACAAACTAATCTGCTGATAAACCCATAAACTAAAATCAAACCTGGGTGACTAGCAGCATTCTGACATTAGGCATGTTAGTACTGAACAGTTGTTGAAATGTAACAAAGTACATTTACTCAAGTATCGCACTTAAGTAAAATGTTGAGGTACCTGTACTTTACATTAGTAGTTTGATTTTAGACACTTTGACTACAAGCACAGGTGTAAACTCTAACAATAAAGATGTGTGCTGTTCATGTGTCCCAGTCAGCAATGACAGTGTGACCTTCACCTTTTTCCCAGAGTAACATGACAGAATATATTTGTTGAAGAAGGGAACACCGCAGCAATCCAGGTTTCCTTCCAAATGTACAAAAGAAATTGGCAATAAATGTGAATAAATGTTTGTTACAATTCTCCATGGTTCTTTCACAATGACGTTATAGTGGCCATTATATATCTAACGTATCTTGAACATTTTATATTGAGTATTATTTGAGGTTCATGTCCATTCTACTGTAGATACATTTATATATTTTCTTTTATTTTATACTTATTTTCCACCTTTTAATTTGAAATATTGTAATGCCTGAACACACTGCTGCTGTAACAACATCATTTCCCAATTTTGGATGAATAAAGTATCTATCGATCTATCTAAAAACAATCATTTTATTTAGTGGGGATCGAGCAGTGGTTCATATGATGTGTGTGTGTGTGTCCAGATAAATACACCCAGCTGAACAGCGCCCTCTTCAGTATGAACGGACAGACGGGGTACGTGCTGCAGCCGGAGCTCATGCGCTATGATAGCTACGACCCCAACCAGGAGAAGAAGAAGGTCAAGTACGAAATCGCTGTTAGGGTACGTAACACTCTCAATATTTAAAACTTTGATTTGCCTTTTGGTGAAATGGGCAATATAAATAAACTTGCCCCCAAAATACACCATGAGGCAGGGCCAGTGAAAAACTGTGTCAACGATATTAGAGGGGCTTGATGCTGATAAACTAATCTTAATTTGTAATAAAATCAAACCTGGGTGACTAGCAGCATTCTGACATTAGGCATGTTAGTCCTGAACAGTTGTTGAAATGTAACAAAGTACATTTACTCAAGTATCGCACTTAAGTTAGACTATTAGCACTTAAGTTTGACTATTAGTACTTATATATATTTAGTTGCCAATACTTCTGTACATTTACTATAGTAAGATTTAGAATGCAGGTCTTACACTTGTATTTTCACAACTAAGTATTGCTTCTTTGACTGAAGTATAATATCTCAGTCCTGAGAGCAGTTCTGACGGCGGTGTGTGTGCAGGTGATCGCTGCCAGACACCTTCCCAAGCCGGGCCGCAGCATCGTCAGTCCCTTCGTGGAGATTGAGCTGTGTGGCCACACAGAAGAGAAGTTCAAGACCATCGTCTACCGTAAGTAAAGGCGGGGGGGGGGGGGGACAGTTTGACCTGTGGGACAGAACAAGGGGCGAGGATGAACTGAGATGAGCTGATGTGTGATCAGTCCTCCTGTCCTCTGCAGGTGATAACGGTCTGAACCCGGTGTGGAAGTCCCCGGCTGACTCAGCGGTGTTCACGGTGTTCGAGCCTGAACTCACCTTCCTGCGCTTCGTGGTCAATGAGGAGGACATGTTCTCAGACCCCAACTTCGTGGCTCAGGCTACATTTCCTGTGAAAGGCATCCGCTCAGGTGGGAGCACAGCAGCTTCAGTTCTCATCATCTAACTATGATCTTTGTTTCTGTCACCCTCACAGAGGGACATATACAGATACAAAATATGTCAACGATAATACAAAAAGAACGAGAAAAGAAAAAGCCATTCCACACTTATCATACATGATGCCTGTTGCAATGGTCAATGATGTGGGTGAAGACATCCTCCTCTGTGACATGGCCGGCAGACAGTCGAGCTCTACACCAGTGATGTAAGACCATCAGATCTGATTAGTGTTTGTTTCTCCAGGGTACCGCTCTGTCCCTCTGAAGAACGGCTACAGCGAAAACTTGGAGTTAGCCTCTCTGCTGGTCTACATCAATGTACAACAAGCAGGGGTGAGCACACACACACACACACACACACACACACACACACACACACACACACACACACACACACACACACACACACACACACAGCAGTTGATGTACTCACATGCCCTGTCCTCCAGAAAGCAGAGGAGGAGTTGTACTCGTCCTCCAGCCAGCTGAAGAAGAGGCAGGCGGAGGTGGGGGGCGAGCCCTTCCTGTACGAAACACACACCAACCTCCAGCGCGCCGCCCCCCCTCCCCAACACACCCTCCTGGCCAGAGAGGGTAGCACTCAAAGGTGAGCTCATATTATTGGGGGGGTTGGGACCAGGGATTTATAATAAGAACTGGATACAGCGTGGGAGGCGGGGCCTCGTTCATTCCTATGAGAGTTGCTCATTAGCGCATGAAGACAAAATGGCCCAACTTTTGAGAGAGCGAAACGTCACGAAAGTATTCATATATTCATATAATCCGTTGTTATTGTGCATCCATGGGTAAAGGTAAAACTCATGTAGTACTGAACACGTCACATGAACGTGGCGGGCGGCGCGGTCCCGTGGGTTAGATGCGCGTTCATAATGCAGAGGGAAATAACTCTCAGAATAACATTATTAGCACATTTTTACAACTTGAGGACCGAATGTTTTTAATAAGGGCTATACAAGTGTTCATACTGGGTAGTTTATTTAGTTTAAAAAAAAATATCCAACGAGTTACAGACCACTCTTTCCCAATGTTAGTCAATGGGAAAAAGTGTTTCCGGGCCCAGTGACTGATACGGAAGTGTAGTACCGCCGTTCAGACGACGGACACAACGAATATTTTCCTCAGAGTCTGGCGCACTTCCTGGGGGCTTGGTTGGGACACATGGCTGTTAAATGAAATGACATGTGATCAGAGGTGGAAGAAGTACTCAGATGTGTTACTTAAGTAAATGTAGCAATACTACATTTCAAAAGTTCTTTGTTGCAAGTAGAAATCCTGCATTCAAAATCTTACTTAAGTAAAAGTACCAAAGTATCAGCATCATCTATACTTCAAGAACCAAAAGTAAAAGTACTTCTTGTGCGTAATGGCCCATTTCAGAATCATATATATATATATATATATATATTGAGTTACTGTTAGCTTATTCATGTGTTTTTATCACAACTGATAAATGTAGAGCTCATTTGAATAACTTGATATACTGCTGCTGGATATCTCAAAGTTTATTTAATAATAATATTTTGTGTAAGCTAATAATCTAAACATAAAAATAAAATAGCAACTTAAACCTGTCAAATAAATGTAGTGGAGTAAAAAGCACATTATTGCCACTGAAAAACTGAACCGTTGACTTAAATGTAATATGTCAAGAGATTTCACATAACTGTATTAGGTTGGTTGAAAGCAATAATATGAAGTGTGTATATATATATATACCACCCACCACTGCATGTAATAAATCCTTTTCCCTGTGCATTTCAGGACAAAAGAGAAAAAGATAAACAACAGTAAGTTCTACTCGTGAACCGTCGACATGCCGACTACATAACTTCACTCCTGTTTGCTTACTCAAGGAATATTGACATGTGCATTTGAGAATTTTAAAATGGGGACAAGGTATCATTTTTGACTTTTTTATGCAAAATTGTTTTTCTATTAAATATTTTGTGGTCTTAATATGTAATTCTTTGGGGGTAATTTCTCTAAAATACCTCTGGTAAATGTAGGCAACATTAAACGTAGACCTGGGTGAGACAGGTGGAAGGAAAGAGATTGTGTGACTCCTTTATAATCGATAAGGTGTGTGTGGGAGGGGGGGGCCTACAGTGTGTGTTCTGCCATCCGTCTGAATTCAAACTGCATCATGGAGACTCAAATTATATTTATTGTATTCCAAGAGGAATATTTCTGAATAATGAGCCGCCATACAGGCTGCGGATCCTTCAGGGAGCTGGTGGTGAATCAATCCTTTACATTTCAAATTGTGATGAGTGTAAAAGGACTGAAATGGAGCGTAGCAGTCACATCGCGGCTGTGTGTCTTTGCTGTGTCCTTTCACCAGTGTGACAGTATCTGTGTGTTATTGTGCTGCCTTTTTGAACACTTGATTTAATGAGAACATTTCATGTATTTAATTTGAAGCTAGATGATGTCTATTGCTTTTCCGTAAGTCCTCTGATAATTTCTTATGAATTGATTCAATAAAGTATGCTTGGTGAACTTGACCCTATTTCTATGTTTTATCTTTATTTCTTTGCCTAGAGCTGTGTTGGATTGAATTCACTTTAATGTTAACTTATATGACGCCTGAGACTATATAAGAAGGAATGTCACAATGTTCGTGTTGAATGTTCTTAAGTCTTGGTACTTAGATATGTCACGGTTGTCATGCCAGGTCACGGGTCTATGTCTAGGTTTGGGTGTTTCCGCTGTCCTCTATGTCATGTTTTCCTTCCGTCGTTAGTTCCCTGGTGTGTCTCGTTAGTTGATTGTGTTCACCTGTGGCCCTTGTGTTTTCTCCTCCCTCCTCACCTGTGTCTAGTTAGTTGATTATGTTCACCTGTGGCCCTTGTGTTTCTCCTCCCCTGCCCAGCTGTTTCTTGTCTGGTAATTATCCCTCCCTGTATTTAGTCTTGTCTCGTCCTGTGTTCAGTGTTGGTGCTTCTTTTGTTTGTGACCTGGTTCACCGTAGAGTGTTTTGTTTGTTAAAGTTATATGTTAGATAAGAGCCCTTGCAATAAAGGTATTATCAAGTGTTATCTGCGTTTGGGTCCTACCTGCTTCACTCTGCGCTATCAGAAAGCACCAACCAGAAATGGGCCCAGCAGATCCGTTCGAGTGGGAATTATTGAATTTTTCCTTTTTTTTGGCTAACTGCTCGGATCGATGGAAGAGAGCACCCGGAGTTCAGCAGCGAGAGGCTGTGTTGTCGGAGGCGCGCCAAATGGCTAGAGAGAAACCAGGTTTGGTGAAGTTCTTACCTGGCTGGATTTCAAAGATCCTCACGGTGTGTGATTCCCGGCCTGCTAGCCCCAGGCATGCTAGCTCCCTGCCTCCCGATTCCCAACCTGGCACCATACGCCTTGGTGGGTTCCGTCTGGAGTCAGCCCCGGCTTCTTCCCCATTTCCTGCTCCTGTCCAGGATCCGTTCTCGGGTACTCGTCTGGCTTATGGAGGTCCACGGAGTATTCAGGCGGCTGCTAAAAGGAGTCGTCGCAAGGCCAGGTTAGCCCGAGCCCTAGCAGCCATGGTTCCGGTTACAGTTCCGGCCCCAGCAGCCATGGTTCTGGCTCCAGTACCGGCTCCAGTACCCCTGGTCGCGACTCCAGTTTCGGCTCCAGGACTGGCTTACCGGCCAACGCCAGCTCCCCGAGTCCTGTCGGCATACCGGCCGACTCCAGCACCTCGTCTCTTGTTGGCTCCCCAGCCAACACCAGCTCCCCGTGTCCTGTCGGCGTACCGGCCGACTCCAGCACCTCGTCTCTTGTTGGCTCCCCAGCCAACACCAGCTCCTCGTGTCCTGTTGGCTCCCCAGCCAACTCCAGCTCCCCGTGTCCTGTCGGCGTACCGGCCGACTCCAGCACCTCGTCTCTTGTTGGCTCCCCAGCCAACACCAGCTCCCCGTGTCCTGTCGGCGTACCGGCCGACGCCAGCTCCTCGTGTCCTGTCGGCGTACCGGCCGACTCCAGCACCCCGTGTTCTGTTGGCAAACCAACTCTCTCAAGTTTCCCCTCCAGACACTTCTCAAGTCCCCTCTCAGGTCCCCTCTCGAGTCACCTCTCGAGTTCCCTCTCAGGTCCCCTCTCAGGTCCCCTCTCGAGTCTTTTCTCGTGTCCCCTCTCAAGTCAACTCTCCAGTGTCCTCTCGAGTCACCTCTCAAGTTTCCCCTCAGGTCTCCTCTCGAGTTCCCTCTCAAGTCCCCTCTCAGGTCCCCTCTCGAGTTACCTCTCGAGTCACCTCTCGAGTTCCTTCTCAGGTCCCCTCTCAGGTCCCCTCTCGAGTCTTTTCTCGTGTCCTCTCTCAAGTCAACTCTCCAGTGTCCTCTCGAGTCACCTCTCAAGTTTCCCCTCAGGTCTCCTCTCGAGTTCCCTCTCAAGTCCCCTCTCAGGTCCCCTCTCGAGTTACCTCTCGAGTCACCTCTCGAGTTCCTTCTCGAGTCCCCTCTCAGGTCTCCTCTCGAGTTACCTCTCGAGTCTCCTCTCGAGTTCCCTCTCAAGTCCCTTCTCAGGTCCCCTCTCGAGTTATCTCTCGAGTCAACTCTCCAGTGTCCTCTCGAGTCACCTCCCAAGTCAACTCTCCAGTGTCCTCTCGAGTCACCTCTCAAGTTTCCCCTCAGGTCTACTCTCGAGTTCCCTCTCAAGTCCCCTCTCAGGTCCCCTCTCGAGTTACCTCTCGAGTCACCTCTCGAGTTCCTTCTCAAGTCAACTCTCCAGTGTCCTCTCGAGTCACCTCTCAAGTCAACTCTCCAGTGTTCTCTCGAGTCACCTCTCAAGTCAACTCTCCAGTGTCCTCTCGAGTCACCTCCCAAGTCAACTCTCCAGTGTCCTCTCGAGTCACCTCTCAAGTTTCCCCTCAGGTCTCCTCTCGAGTTACCTCTCGAGTCAACTCTCGAGTTCCTTCTCGAGTCCACTCTCCAGTTTCCTCTCAAGTTCCCTCTCAAGCCCTCTCTCGAGTCCCCACTCAAGCCCCTACTCATGTCCAGTTGGAGGTCCCGCAGACTAGTCTTCTGCCGGGGGTCCTGCCAACCCCATGTCCTGTACCGTTGGAGGTTCCGCTGGGGGTCCTGCCAACCCCATGTCTTGTCCAGTTGGAGGTCCCGCAGACTAGTCTCCTGCCGGGGGTCCTGCCAACCCCATGTCCTGTCCAGTTGGAGGTCCCGCAGACTAGCCCTCTGCCGGGGGTCCTGCCAACCCCATGTCTTGTCCAGTTGGAGGTCCCGCAGACTAGCCCTCTGCCGGGGGTCCTGCCAACCCCATGTCTTGTCCAGTTGGAGGTCCCGCAGACTAGTCTCCTGCCGGGGGTCCTGCCAACCCCATGTCCTGTCCAGTTGGAGGTCCCGCAGACTAGCCCTCTGCCGGGGGTCCTGCCAACCCCATGTCTTGTCCAGTTGGAGGTCCCGCAGACTAGCCCTCTGCCGGGGGTCCTGCCAACCCCATGTCCTGTCCAGTTGGAGGTCCCGCAGACTAGCCCTCTGCCGGGGGTCCTGCCAACCCCATGTCTTGTCCAGTTGGAGGTCCCGCAGACTAGTCTCCTGCCGGGGGTCCTGCCAACCCCATGTCTTGTCCAGTTGGAGGTCCCGCAGACTAGCCCTCTGCCGGGGGTCCTGCCAACCCCATGTCTTGTCCAGTTGGAGGTCCCGCAGACTAGTCTCCTGCCGGGGGTCCTGCCAACCCTTTGTCCTGTCTCGTTGGAGGTCCCGTCGTCCACCCTCCTGCTGGGGGTCCTGCCAACTCCTGGTCCTCTTCCGTGGGGGATCCTGCCGAAGCCTGTCCCGCCGGCTCCGGTTCCTGTCCGGCCGACACCGGGTCCTGCCCGGCCTCCGGAGCTGTCTGGTCTTCGCCCTCATGCTCGGCCCCCTGAGTTCGCCTGCTGTGGCCTTCGCCCCACCATGGACTCTGCCTTGCCCCCGGGCCGTCCGCCCGAGACCCCCACCTTGGACTCTGCCTTGCCCCCGGGTCGTCCGCCCGAGTTCCCCACCATGGACTCTGCCTTGCCCCCGGGCCGTCCGCCCGAGACCCCCACCTTGGACTCTGCCTTGCCCCCGGGCCGTCCGCCCGAGTTCCCCACCTTAGACTCTGCCTTGCCCCCGGGTCGTCCGCCCGAGTTCCCCACCATGGACTCTGCCTTGCCCCCGGGTCGTCCGCCCGAGTTCCCCACCATGGACTCTGCCTTGCCCCCGGGCCGTCCGCCCGAGACCCCCACCTTGGACTCTGCCTTGCCCCCGGGTCGTCCGCCCGAGTTCCCCACCATGGACTCTGCCTTGCCCCCGGGCCGTCCGCCCGAGAACCCCCACCTTGGACTCTGCCTTGCCCCCGGGCCGTCCGCCCGAGTTCCCCACCTTAGACTCTGCCTTGCCCCCGGGTCGTCCGCCCGAGTTCCCCACCATGGACTCTGCCTTGCCCCCGGGCCGTCCGCCCGAGACCCCCACCTTGGACTCTGCCTTGCCCCCGGGCCGTCCGCCCGAGTTCCCCACCTTAGACTCTGCCTTGCCCCCGGGCCGTCCGCCCGAGATCCCTTCCTGGTCCCCTACTGGGCTCCTGGGCGGTCAGCTTAGTCCCGTCCTCCGGCCCCCCTCCACCCACCCTGGTGGCCTAGGGATACGTCCCTCCTCCGGACCCCCTCCACCCACCCTGTTGGACTATGTTGGATTTTTTTGTTTAGGGACGTCTGGAATCCGTCCCTTGAGGGGGGGGGTTCTGTCACGGTTGTCATGCCAGGTCACGGGTCTATGTCTAGGTTTGGGTGTTTCCGCTGTCCTCTATGTCATGTTTTCCTTCCGTCGTTAGTTCCCTGGTGTGTCTCGTTAGTTGATTGTGTTCACCTGTGGCCCTTGTGTTTTCTCCTCCCTCCTCACCTGTGTCTAGTTAGTTGATTATGTTCACCTGTGGCCCTTGTGTTTCTCCTCCCCTGCCCAGCTGTTTCTTGTCTGGTAATTATCCCTCCCTGTATTTAGTCTTGTTTCGTCCTGTGTTCAGTGTTGGTGCTTCTTTTGTTTGTGACCTGGTTCACCGTAGAGTGTTTTGTTTGTTAAAGTTATATGTTAGATAAGAGCCCTTGCAATAAAGGTATTATCAAGTGTTATCTGCGTTTGGGTCCTACCTGCTTCACTCTGCGCTATCAAGATATACTTTGGCCAAATATATAACAGTAGGATTTTTCTAGGATATTTATTGATTCTCAACTTTTTGAGGAGCTTTCAGGGGCCGTTTTAGTGCCTATGAGCAAAGAGGTCATGATCCTGAGTTGAAGCCCCACAGAAGGCTTTGCCCACCTGCGCTGTGTTTGAAAGCCTTCTTTTACAAGTAGAGAACGATTCAAATGCCCCAGACAGTCTTAGAGTGTCCAACACAGTTATGCAATGCATTTGACATGAATTTGTTTACAGTGTGTGTGCGTGTGTGTGTGTGTGTGTGTGTGTGTGTGTACACTTTATGTTTATTAATAATAGATAGGTATGGATATGTGTTTAAAATATATCACCCCTTGAGTCAGTTTGCTCTCTTTATTTATTTGATCTTTTATACCCTTAATAGTCCAACAGAGGGTAAATGTACACTTCCGCATTAGTCCCATCCTAGTGTTAGGAGCAGTGGACTCCATTATGCACAGCCCCCGGGGAGCAGTGTAGGGAACGGTGCCTTGCTCAGGGACACCTCGGTAGCACTTCACTTGGGAACAGTCGTCAATCTTACAAGACCTTCTAAAAGTAACAATTCCACGTTCATTCACAACACTTTCTTGATCGGCCTTATCTCTCAATGTTCCTGAAAGTGAACTAGGGTGTTCTTGAACTTGTTTGTATCATAGTATTCATGCACACACCAATGTTAATGCCCTGAAATGCAGAGAATATATTTATCAGGTTGTATTCACCCATGTCAAAGTCAATCAAATAGTGTGTGCTGATATCCTAGGTGCATTGATACCACATGTGTTGCAATGCTGAGGAAAGAAACAATTAGCATACACAGATACAAAAATAATTATCTAAAAAATGCAGCTCAATACTGCTGTGCTTTACTTTTCTTTAAATTATTTATTTATTTAAAACAAGGGACAGTGTACATTAATTAACATATTAAAAACATGTAAAAGTACTCAAATTCACCAAAAGGCTAGTTTTCACAGATAGTCCCTTTGCCAGATGGTGATAGGCATCCTAAAAGCAACAATTAAAATACCACAACATTGTTATACCAAAAAATAAATAGACGACATCACTGAATACAGATAAGAGTAAGTCATGATAATAAATAAAACATTCACAATACGCACTCATACGAACACCTACACATCAGTGCTGGCACTGTTGATTATTAATGAGTCACTTTTTAACACTGTGCTTGAATGTGCAGTCGGATGAGGATTCTCTTATTGGGTGTGGTATTGAATTCCATTGATGGGATGCGTGGAAATGATTGATTGATTCATGCATTTATTTCGAACCAGTAAAATAAATAATTACAAAACAAATGTTGCAGTGCATAGTCATGTAAGAGAAATCAAAACAAAAAAAATGACATTTACAACAGCAACATAAACAGTCCCACATCTAGTGTTCGAAAAGGAGTGAGAAGAATTATAATTTATTTAATCTCACCCCCTTGTCCCTAAATGATTTATATATAATCTGCAATAATTATCATTATTATTGTTATTATTATTAATCTGCTGACATATATACACAAACATACACATATATACATTGACATAGTCAAACACCTTCCCAGCTAGCGGGGAATGTTCTCACAACTTTGGCTAACATTACCTATTGGTTCTAATAAGGTTATAAAGAAATGTTTTAATCTGATATTCAAAGAACGTTTTTAGGATGTTTATTTTTTCAAATAATGTTCCTATAAGGTTTAAGGTTAACTAAGAGATAACGTTTTAACTACAACATTCAGAAGATGTTATTAAGGCCTGAGATGACAGAAAGTGTTTTTATAAAATGTTCCTTTTAATGTGATATGTTAACAAAGGTGGAACGTTTTGCCTGCAACATTCTAAGGATGTGTTTTGGACGTTGTTGGGTAACACATTAAAGATGTTCTTTATAATAATAATAATTCCTTACATTTATTATAGCGCTTTTCCAGATGCTCAAAGCGCTTTACAAATACACATTACACATATCATACATGCAATGGTCACCACTGTGGACAATACCCACAGGAGCAAGTTCAGGTGAAGTGTCTTGCCCAAGGACACAACGGCTTTACAGACGCAGCAGCGGCAGGTTTCACCCCTTGATCTGATGATCATTGCACAGTGCACTGCGCCACACCGTCCATCTTCACGCCTCGAAGTCATCGAGGCACTTTTACAAGTACACATTAGTATCATACATGTACTGCGGACAATACTCACAGGAGCAAATCCGGGTGAAGTGTCTTGCCCAAGGACACAGCGGCCTGACGCAGTGGCGGCAGGAGCGGGTTTCGAACTGGAGTTCCCCAGCACCCCCCTTGATCTGATGATCAGATGCACAGACCACTGCGCCACCCGTCCCCGTTTATAAAACGTTCCCTCAATGTTACATGATAACAAATGAAGAACATTCTCCAAGAAACATTCTGAAACTGTTTTCAGGATGTTATTGAGGCCTGAGATGTCAAAGTGTTTTCTAAAATGTTTCTTTAATGTGATATGTTAACAAAGGTGGAACGTTTTGCCTCCAACATTCTAAGGATGTGTTTTGGACGTTGTTGGGTAACACATTAAAGATGTTCTTTATAAAACGTTCCCTCAATGTTACATGATAACCAAAGAAGAATATTTTGAAAGCAACATTTGGATAATGTTTTCAGGAGGTTATTCGTTTTTTATAAAACGTTCCTGTGATGCGAAATATGAACATGGTCAACATCAGATTTATTTGTAGTGCGCTTTAAAAAACAAACTTGCTGCATTTGTTTGAAAAGGATGTTTAAAAGAAATCTGATGCCACCACATTTTCCTTTTTAGAAAAAAAACAAGCACGTAATTCATGATATTGCATGTTTGTGTAGGCATGTCTGAGTTCCCAGCTAGACATTGTTGGTTCTAAAAACATTCTGAGAATGTTACCATTCATTGTTCTAGGAATGGTTTCATCGAGAACATTTATTTTGGTTCCTAGAATGTACTTCTGAAAGGTAAGATAACGTTCTCTAAAAACATTCTTAAAATGTTTGGTGATAACATTGTTCGAACATAATACCCCAAGTGTTTTTGTTGTTTATGCACATATCTCTATGGTCATATGCAGAACCATATAATAGAAGAGTTACGACATCTCCGTTCACTCCAATGGACCAGTTTTTTACAGCAATGGCGGATAGTGGAGCCTTTCAATAGTTCCCCGGAAGTTAGCTTGCCGCTAACTTCCGGGGTACTATTGAGAGCATCTGCGGCTAGCAGTCTATGGTTGAAGCATAATAGACCGTTCATGATGGACTTTTGAAGGTAAGAAGACTTATATTGCGGATATTATCAGAACATCTGAATCAAATTAACTACACATGTGTATTAAAGGATGTTAGTGGATTATCCCTTCAATCAGTATATTTAACGTTTACAGATGAGGCTAGGATTCCGGATAAAGTTAGCAACACACGTTTATTTTTGTGATACATCGCTATTGATATGGATTTAGAGTGCATATTTGAGACTTCTAAACAGTAAACAAAAACATAACTTATGGGTGAGTGTTTTTAGCAGAGTCATAATGTCCTTGTGATTCTGTTGATTATTACCTGTCTGTATTATGTTGCAGCTCAGCTGATGTTGGATTGATGGCAAAGGGGGAGGGACTGAAGTGAGAGTGAAAACACAAGGTAAGTTTCAAATAGATCAGCAATTTCCCATCCTATAGGTTGCTAGATGTATCTAACCCTTTCTCCTGTCTCCCTCTCTCAGCACAAGAACCCCAGGGGGATTCAATGGAGCCTGAAGACCTGCAATGAGACCCTCACCCTGCACCTGAGTCTCAACTCCCAGAGTTCTGCAAGCCTCTCCCTGTTCCTTATTTTGATTAAACAGACGTTAAGCTTCCCAATGGTGTGGAAAATATGATTACCTCACATATGTTGTTGTTGCTGTTGTCTTTTGTGATGGTTAAATTGCTCCTGCTGACTTGAGCCAGACATTCTTTCCTCCTCTCTGTGTCAGTGGGGAAACCTTACATTCATACTCCTTTCTCTGAGCGCTTGGAGGAGCATCTCCATGGTCCATGGTCTCCCCCATGGTTTGCTGTGCTGCCTGCAGGCAGATGATATGAGACGATATGCCGGACAACACGGAGGAAAAGGCACAGACAAACTGCATGCATGCTATTCAATGTTTATTGAATTCCATTTATTTACTGTCAGTTGACAATCAGGCACCTGTCAGTCTCCTGTCCTTTCTGAAAGTCATAAAGAAGACATTACTCATTTAGATTACTTATGTCCTCAATTACCATGGGATTACTGAAACCACCATGAATTAATGAAATTATAGAAATGAATCTAAATCTGAATTTTGAAACCTTCCTTCCCTCCCTCTAAATATATCTAACATTAGGAAGTGATGCTCCTGACTACCATTCAGTTTAAGAAGATAATATTTGTTTTAAACAATTCAAAGCAATAAACAACAGCAACAGGCTCTAACCAAGGCAACGTTAGCCTAACAACATGTATATGTTAACAGGTAAGATAGCTGTTCACACTATGTATATTTTCTGCTATTTTATTTCTATTTGAGATGTTTACATTTTCGATTGTTTAATTCTAGTCTTTTAACTGTCTTATGTACAATGCCTTGTCTTTTGCTGCTGCAAAGCAAACATTTCCCAAATTGGTATCAATAAAGTACTTCTTATTTTATCTTAATCCTCAAATATTAGCAAATTTAACTATTTCAAATATTGATGTAACTACATACACATCGATATGTTGTATAAATATTGCAAGTCAAAACCTTTATTCACTACTTATTACCAAAATCGTAGTTCTATCTCCAGTAATCATGCATTCAAATGTCCCACCACGAACTTTCGGGGAACTGAGTCTCCCTGAACCACGTGACGATCAAGCGTTTTGGTCCTCCGCTGTCTTAACACTTCTCTCTATATGGCGCTGGTCATATGGATCGAATAACACTTGCCAAAACCAAAGACAGACATATAGAAGAACTGAAGTTACCTACCGTAACTCCAGCTTCTATGAGTATTGGCGAAGCCCTCTAAGGCTATCGCTATTGGGTAATCCCCCTGCGCACCCGCGCAGCACTGAAACACTTGTAGTCCACGCCCACCCGCAAGGTGGGCCCCACCCTCGGGCCTCCTTCTGGGATAAATAGGAAGGAGGCCCGACAATCTGCTCCCATACAAATAACTTTTCTTCAGCTATTTGTGGAGCCAGTGGGGCCCAGCGCTTAGAGGGCTTCGCCAATACTCATAGAAGCTGGAGTTACAGTAGGGAACTTCAGTTCTATTTCGTAAACGGCTTCGCCCTCTAAGGCTATCGCTATTGGGTTAAGGGCGAAGCATGATGTAGTCTGCGCCCCACTGGGTCAGCCCGGCACTAGAAGCACTGACACACCTGCTCAGATAATAACCCATGCCTATTGCGCCATGCGTAATGGCGCATCGCCGTCCCTGGAATATAGCATAACATGAATATTTTCCATGAGGGGACGAAGGCTGGGAACAATACATACCTGCCGCTGTGAAAAAGTAGAGACGAAGGTCATACTTTGTCCAGTGACAAAAAGAGGGGGAACAGCAGCTCTCTGCATGCAGACAGGCAGGAGAGCGCACAGCTGGATCCCTGACGTCAGAGGAAAAAAAGGAAACATCCCTCTCATAAGAGGGAAAAAGGGCAGCTCTCCGCGTGCCGAGAGGCAGGAGAGAGGCGCACAGCTGGATCCCTGACGTCACTCACTCCGACAGGACACCCAGTACAGGGTGCGTCAGAGAGGAATGAGAGACATCCCTCAAATACAATTGAATACATGAACAGGGGGAAGACCAAGATCCAGCAGTGCAAATATCTTCCACTGACATTCATCCGTGCAAAGCCGTGGAGGAGGACATTCCTCTGGTGGAGTGCGCATTGATGTTCTCCGGGGGATCCACCCCAGAGGAGACATATGCCTGCGACACAGCTTCACACAGCCAGTGTGACAGCCGTTGTGCAGACAGAGGCTGCCTGATCGAGCGCTCTCTATAGTGCACAAACAGGCGCTGAGAATGGCGCAAGGCAGCCGTGCGCGCCACTAGCAGGACAGCGCGCGCACGGGACTGCACTGCTCCGACCTATGAGGAGGGGGGAAGAAGCCATCCAAGGTGATCACTCTCGACTCTAAAGAGCTTGTGATGACCTTTGGCATGAAGCCGGGTTAGGGCGTAAAACAGCTGAACTGCCATCTCCTTGGATCCGGAGGCATGACGGAGCCACAGAGCGAGCAGATAAATCACTCACCCTTTTCGCTGATAGAGCCAAAAGTAATACTACTTTGGCTGACAACAGTTTAAGGGGAACCTGGTCTAAAGGTTCAAATGGGGCTTTGCTTAGTACCAAAGCCAAATCCCACTGAGGCGCCAGTGTGCGTGACACAGGTCTGAGTCTCCGTACGAGTTCCTCGCATACAACGGCTGCTGCGTTCTGCGAACCCCTCTGTTAATTTCGCCCGGAATATACATTGCTCTGATGGAGAGCAACGTGTGTGCTCGCCCAGAACAGCAGCCGCCTGGCTGCGTTCAGAAGCTCCGCAGATCGTACTTCTCCCTGGCGATTGAGGTAGGCTGCTTCCATAGCCGTGGCCTGTTGTCTGTGCAAATCAACACATGTTTGATTGTACAGCAACGGGGCGACTCCCCCGTTCTTTTCCGAGATTGAGAAAAATAGCGGAGTAAAAACTGCGCAATACACTGTTCCTGGGATGACAGGAGTGTTTCTTGTATCCCATAGAACTGCTGGAGGGGGGGGCTTCTCTGTGATTTGCCGTAATGGTCGTCATGGTGACGAGCCACGAATAGGCGGCGCGTGAGGCTCAGGTTTGGGAAGGCTAAATAACTTTTTTTACCTGACGCTGCCCGCCTCCGGCATGTATAGAAAAGAGATCAACTCAGTGACCAATCAGAGCTCAGTGTGCAGAGTTTAAATCTATCAAGTCATATTACAGGATAAAAAAGAGAAAACCATGAATGCGAAAGACATGACGTAACATGACCTCTGCCGTTTCCTTGGCAGAGGGAAGCTTGGATAGTGCAATAAAATTTGCCATTTTACTAAATCTGTCCACCACCTTACCTTCCGATATCGGTAGTCCGGTGACAAAGTACATCGAGATGTGGGACCATGGCCGATGAGGAACAGGAAGTGGCTGCAGCAACCCCATCTGTGCTTCAGTTGAGGTCTTGTTCCTGGCACAGACAGTGCAGGCCGCAACATATTCTGCCACCTGCTTCCTCATAGCCGGCCACCAGAAACGTTGCTTGATTATGAAGGTTGTGCGTTTCACCCCCGGATGACAGGTGAGTATAGACGTGTGAGCCCAGTGTATTACCTGTGATCGAACGGAAACAGGGACAAACAACCTATTTCGTGGGCAACCCCTAGGTGCTGGGGTCTCACCATTTGCCTGCTTCACCACTGATTCTATTGGCCATGAAACTGCTCCAACCACACGTTAGGTGGAAGGATGCTCTCGGGCTCTTTGGCAACAGGTTCAGGATCGTACAAACGTGACAATACATCAGGTTTAACATTCTGTGTGCCTGGTCTGTATGACAATACAAAATGAAACCGATTAAAAAACAATGATCATCTAGCCTGGCGTGAATTCAGTCTTTTGGAGTTCTTAATGTATTCCAGGTTTTTATGGTCAGTCCAAACTAGAAATGGTTGCTCAGCCCCCTCCAACCAATGACGCCATTCCTCCAAAGCTGTTTTAACTGCTAAAAGCTCCTTATTCCCCACATCATAGTTCCTTTCTGCAGGTGTCAACTTACGTGAAAGGAACGCACATGGGTGTAGCTTATTGTCCTGGACAGATCTTTGGGACAGCACCGCCCCAATGCCATCGTTGGAGGCATCCACCTCCTCGATGAATTGTCTCTGTGGGTCGGCCACTGTGAGGATTGGGGCAGTCATGAACAGTTTCTTGAGCTTCTGGAAAGCTTCATCCGCCTGTATATTCCACTTGAACATGACATGGGGAGAGGTTAAAGCATGTAAAGGTGCTGCAATGCCACTACAGTTTCTTATAAACCTCCTGTAGAAGTTTGCAAAGCCTAAACATTGTTGCACCTTTTTCCTGTTGGTGGGGGATGGCCAATTGGCCACTGCACTGACCTTCCCTGGATCCATCTGGATTTGGTTGGCCGAGATGATGTACCCCAGGAAGGAGACGGTCTTGACGTGAGACTCACACTTTTCAGCCTTGCAGTAGAGTTGATTCTCCATCAGGCTTTGCAGTACCTGGCGGACATGATGGGTGTGGGTCTCCTCATCGGGTGAGAAGATCAAGATGTCATCGAGATAAACAAATACAAACCTTTTGAGATAATCCCTCAGCACATCGTTGAGAAATTACTGAAAAACTGCCGGAGCATTGCATAATCCAAATGGCATGACTTGGTACTCGTAGTGACCACTGGGAGTGTTGAAACCGGTCTTCCACTCATCCCCCTCTCGTATCCTAATGAGATGGTAAGCGTTTCTCAAGTCCAGTTTGGTGAATAGTCTTGCATCCTGCAAAAGTTCAAAGGCTGAAGACATGAGAGGGAGTGGGTATCTATTTTTAACTGTTTCATTAAGGGGACTATAGTCAATGCATGGACGGAGGGTACCATCTTTCTTATCGACAAAGAAAAACCCAGCGGCCGCTGGGGAGGAGGATGGTCTGATGAGTCCAGTCTTTAGAGAGGAGTCAATATAGGCCTTCATAGACTCCCTTTCCGGTGCAGAGAGAGAGTACAGTCTCCTTTTAGGGATCTGAGAACCAGGCAACAGGTTAATGGGACAGTCATACGGTCGGTGGGGAGGTAGGGACATGGCCCTAGTTTTGTCAAATGCTTCCTTTAAGTCCTGGTAACACAAGGGCACTTTAGTCAGGTCGGGATAATCTGAAATGGAGTCAGGCTTATGAGTGTGTTTGTCTTGTTCCTTTTCAGGTTCTGTGGAGAACCTAGGAAGGTCTGAACAGGTCAGCCTACAGCCTGGGCCCCAGTCCTTAACCCTCCCTGATCGCCAGTAGTAGTAGTACCCATGCCGCTTTCGTCTCATTAGTATGCATAAAAAAGTGACAGGTGACACGCCCCCAATTATGCAAATGAGCTACGTCCCGCCTCCCATTGGTCGAGAGCCTTTGATCTGAGCTAAGTCCCGCATCCCATTGTTCGAGACCCTTTGATGTGAGGGGGTGAGGTGTTATAACGGGTAGGTGTGAAAAGCCCCCCTGTGGAGTGCCTTTGTTGTCTAATTATTTGATGTGTTGATTAAGGCAGTCTCTTTGAAGTTATGTTGTCTGGCCCCTATCCCCTCACCCCTTTGTTGTCTAAGCCTTTGATGTGTTGATTAGGCAGTCTCTTTGAAGTTATGTTGTCTGGCCCCTGTCCCCTCACCCCTTTGTTGTCTAAGCCTTTGATGTGTTGATTAGGTAGTCTCTTTGAAGTTATGCTGTCTGGTCCCTGTCCCCTCAGGGTTATCTAATCTAATTAGCCTTTGATGTTTTGCCGTTTGATGTGGTGTGTTATAAGCTTTTGATGTTAATCTAGGTGTCTCTTTGAAGTTATGCGTGAGACGGTCTAGCCCCCCGCCCCCTCCCAGCCCAGGCCTCTCCCCCCCCTTCCTCTGGCTATGAGGCTGGCAGATTGTGGGGGGTGGAATTAGATGAAAATAGAAATATGCTCAAAACGAAATAAAAGACAGTAATTTCCACTTACCAAGTCACCTTTCAAAAAAGAAAAAATTACCAAGAGATGCCTGTGACAACTTACCGCCATCCGTTCGGAGAGCCAGTCAAGAAACGAATGCCGCAGCTGTGCGGGGTTCAGATGTCTACAGCCGAGGATCTGTGCACAAACTTATCTCGTCCCCTCTTTTGGTCATGGGTGCGCGTTCATGTGTGCTGGAGGAGGGGCTCTGTGAGGAAGTGGCAGATTTTTCCCGATTGTGTATTTTCTAATTCTAGCTCACTCGAGCTGGTTTCTCCAAAATGACATCCCCCTACCACACACACACACACACACTGAAGTTGGCCTTTGATGTGAGGGTTAGAGATAAGCCTGGAATGTTAATCTATATGTTGATTAAGACACTCTCTGTGAGGTGAGAAGTGAGGGGATGGAGTTAGTTTTTAAAAAAGAAATACGCTCAAACTAAATAAAACAGCCATTAATTTTCACTCACTAAGACACCTAAAAAAGTTATTGTCTTGTCTAGATTTGATTCAGGGTTTTGTTTTAAATGATTTGTGCTTGCTAAGGATGTTTCTTCTCAAGTTTTTGTGAAACTGTTAACTAAAAGGAAGTATCTGTTTGCAAAGAGGGTATTCATATTAATTTAAAAAACATCTTATTTAGGTTTTAATAGTGATAACTGAGTTTCACTCTGTGGGGGGCAAAAGACGCATCGTTAAGCACCTGGATAAAGGACTCTTTAAAGCAGAGACATGGCGACCAGCATACCTGATTATCAGCAGGAGAGGACTCTTTTTAAGTAAATACATTATAGGGTTAAAATAAGATATATATGTGGTGGAATTAGTTTAAAACAGCCACCTTACACTTTTTAGTTGTCCTCTCTAAATTAGATGTAAGGGTTTTTAAATGATTAGTGTTAATTAAGAGCTATTGTTGTTTTGGTTTTATAAGGGGATAGGAGTTCAACTTTTAAAAATTGCACAGGATCATTCTAAAAAGAGTGAGAGGGCTAATGAGCCAGCACCATACCTCCTCTATGCATTTTCTTGACCTGTATCTGATCTTGAAAAACTCTGGTACTTTTTTTATTTTATTTAATAATATCATGTAATTATTAAATGTTGTTTTTTTTTTGGTAGGGGTTAAACTAGTATATTATGTGGATAGTATATTATTAGATACTTAAAAATGTTATGTTTTTTTCTGTTTACAGTAGAGACCCTGTGTGCTGAAATCTACTCAAACAGAGTACTTCATGGTAGTGGTCAGCATTTAAATACAAAAGTGTATCTTTCAGTAACTTTTTGAGAGAATTAAGCATAAATCTGTCAAATGTTCAGAACAGCCTTGTTTCACTGAAATAGTGTAAAAATCACAAACTGGCTGAAACTGTACAGTGAATTGGAGAAATTACAGCACAGAGTTTTCTACTACGACACAGATAGTATAATCTATGTGACCAGACGGGGGCAGTCTCCAGTACTTTCATGGTAGTGGTCAGCTTTTTTAAAAAGAAAAGTGTATCTTTCGGTAACTTTTTGAGAGAATTAAGCATAAATCTGTCAAATGTTCAAAACAGCTTTGTTTTTCACTGAAATAGTGTAAAAATCACAAACTGGCTGAAACTGTACAGTGAATTGGAGAAATTACAGCACAGAGTTTTCTACTACGACACAGATAGTATAATCTATGTGACCAGACGGGGGCAGTCTCCAGTACTTTCATGGTAGTGGTCAGCTTTTTTAAAAAGAAAAGTGTATCTTTCGGTAACTTTTTGAGAGAATTAAGCATAAATCTGTCAAATGTTCAAAACCGCTTTGTTTTTCACTGAAATAGCATCAAAATCACAAACTGGCTGAAACTATACAGTGAATTAGAGAAATTACAGCACAGAGTTTTCTACTACGACACAGATAGTATAATCTATGTGACAAGACAGGGGGAGTCTCCAGTACTTTTATGGCAGTAGTCAGCTTTTTTAAAAAGAAAAGTGTATCTTTCAGTAACATTTTTGAGAGAATTAAGCATAAATCTGTCAAATGTTCAAAACAGCTTTGTTTTTCACTGAAATAGCATCAAAATCACAAACTGGCTGAAACTATACAGTGAATTGGAGAAATTACAGCACAGAGTTTTCTACTACGACACAGATAGTATAATCTATGTGACAAGACAGGGGGAGTCTCCAGTACTTTCATGGCAGTAGTCAGCTTTTTTAAAAAGAAAAGTGTATCTTTCAGTAACATTTTTGAGAGAATTAAGCATAAATCTGTCAAATGTTCAAAACAGCCTTCAATGAAACAGCCTCAAAATCACAAACTGCCATTAAGAGTCAGATGCTTGACGAAATCTAATCAAACAGAGTACTTCATGGTAGTGGTCAGCTTTTAAACACAAAAGTGTATCTTTCAGTAACTTTTCTTTTTCTTCTCCTTTTCATTTTGCTTTTTCTTCGGTTTTCTTTACTTTTGCTTTTCTTTTCTGCTAATTGTCGTTTGCGATCTTGGCGAGTGATATGAGATATACTGTTTCTATAAAGGTTATCTATAATACCATCTTTTAAAGAAAGATATTCTTCATATGTCATGTTATCATGGTCCTCTTTTATCCTAAAGACCTTACATGGATATGATATAGAGGAGAGCTCTTCTTCGGGAACATCCTCTCCCCTACTTTGTAACATCCAGTCATTAAGCCCATATCTGTTATCCTGGTGATAATAAGGGTAGGCTACATCAGACTTGGTTTTTCTCAGATCCATGGCTAGTTTTCAACGGTCGTCTTAGTGGGGTCCTTAGTTTTATATGATTTGCTGAGTGGGGTGGGACTCATTGCATTGAGTGGGAGGAGTCATCTGTAGAAAGCACTCCGTTTGAGTAGATTTCGTTAAGATTCGGACTCTTAATGACCGTTTGTCATTTTGAGGTAATTTCTCCAATTCACTGTACAGTTTCAGCCAGTTTGTGATTTTTACGCTATTTCAGTGAAACAAGGCTGTTTTGAACATTTCAAAGATTTATGCTTAATTCTCTCAAAAAGTTACCGAAAGATACACTTTTCTTTTTAAAAGCAGACCACTACCATGAAAGTACTGGAGACTGCCCCTGTCTGGTCACATAGATTATACTATCTGTGTCGTAGTAGAAAACTCTGTGCTGTAATTTCTCCAATTCACTGTACAGTTTCAGCCAGTTTGTGATTTTTACGCTATTTCAGTGAAAAACAAGGCTGTTTTGAACATTTGACAGATTTATGCTTAATTCTCGCTAATGTCTCTGCTTTAAAGAGTCGTTTATCCAGGTGCTTAACGATGCGTCTTTTGCCCCCCACAGAGTGAAACTTAGTTATCACTATTAAAACCTAAATAAGATCTTTTTTAAATGAATATGAATACCCTCTTTGCAAACAGATACTTCCTTTTAGTTAACAGTTTCACAAAAACTTGAGAAGAAACATCCTTAGCAAGCACAAATCATTTAAAACAAAACCCTGAATCAAATCTAGAGAGGACAATAACGTTTTTAGGTGTCTTAGTGAGTGAAAATTAATGGCTGTTTTATTTAGTTTGAGCGTATTTCTTTTTTAAAAACTAACTCCATCCCCTCGCTTCTCACCTCACAGAGAGTGTCTTAATCAACATATAGATTAACATTCCAGGCTTATCTCTAACCCTCACATCAAAGGCCAACTCCAACGTGTGTGTGAGTGTGAGTGTGTGTGAATTGTTCTTAAAGGTAGGGGGATGTCATTTTGGAGAAACTAGCTCGAGTGAGCTAGAAAATACACAATCGGGAAAAATCTGCCACTTCCTCACAGAGCCCCTCCTCCAGCACACATGAACGCGCACCCATGACCAAAAGAGGGCACGAGATATGTTTGTGCACAGATCCTCGGCTGTAGACGTCTGAATCCCGCACAGCTGCGCCATTCGTTTCTTGACTGGCTCTCCGAACGGATGGCGGTAAGTTGTCACAGGCATCTCTTGGTAATTTTTTCTTTTTTGAAAGGTGACTTGGTAAGTGGAAATTACTGTCTTTTATTTAGTTTTGAGCATATTTCTATTTTCATCTAATCCCACCCCCCACAATCTGCCAGCCTCATAGCCAGAGGAAGGGGGTGGAGAAAGGGGGGAGAGGCCTGGGCTGGGAGGGGGCGGAGGGCTAGACCGTCTCACGCATAACTTCAAAGAGACACCTAGATTAACATCAAAGGCTTATAACACACCACATCAAAGGGCAAAACATCAAAGGCTAATTAGATTAGATAACCCTGAGGGGACAGGGACCAGACAGCATAACTTCAAAGAGACTACCTAATCAACACATCAAAGGCTTAGACAACAAAGGGGTGAGGGGACAGGGGCCAGACAACAACTCCAAAGAGACTGCCTAATCAACACATCAAAGGCTTAGACAACAAAGGGGTGAGGGGACAGGGGCCAGACAACATAACTTCAAAGAGACTGCCTTAATCAACACATCAAAGAATTAGACAACAAAGGCACTCCACGGGGGGCCTTTTCACACCTACCCATTATAACACCTCACCCCCTCACATCAAAGGGTCTCGAACAATGGGAGGCGGGACTTAGCTCTGATCAAAGGATCTCGACCAATGGGAGGCGGGACTTAGCTCATTTGCATAATCGGGGGCGTGTCACCTGTCACCTTTTTATGCATACTAAAGAGACGAAAGCGGCATGGGTACTACTACTGCCAGTCAATGATCGGATTATGTTTGATCAGCCATGGATAACCCAAAATCAAGGGGTGTAGTGCAGAGTCAAATAAATGGAATTTCATTTCCTCTATGTGTGTATTGTCAATGGTTATTTGGACAGGTTCAGATACATGGGTTATTTTAAATAATAACTTGCCATCTAAGGCACTGGCAGTAACAGGGGAAGTCAACGGAACAGTCTTGATGCATAGTCTCTTTGCCAAACTCCAGTCCATCAGACTTTCGCCGGCACCTGAATTGACTAATGTCCCCACAGTAATGTCTTGGTCACGCACTTGAATATTTACCATGGTCAATGAACGTGGAGGGAAATCAGTTGCAGAGAATTGGCTCACCAGCGCCCTCCGTCGTGCCGATGAGCCTGTCCTTTTACTGGGCAAGAAGACACCACGTGACCGTGATGCCCACAGTAGTAACAGCTTCCTTGTTGGACTCGGCGCTGTCTTTCTTCTGGAGAGACCTTGGCTCTGCCCAGCTGCATGGGTTCCTCCGGTGCAGCCGAGGGCGCTGGTTCCTTGGGCGAGACTGAGGGAGGTGGACTGGAGCTCCATGGGTGTCGAAAGGCAGGTGAGCGCCCCATGTGGCTCGGAGGTCGTGCACTGGTTCTGATTCTCTCCTTCTGCCTTTCATGAAGCCTGTTATCAATGTGAATTGACATGGCAATGATGGAATCAAGATCTGTGGGTAGTTCATGGGGTGCCAACTGGTCCTTTATAGAGTCTTGTAGACCATTCATGAAGGCATCAATTAAAGAAGGGGCGTTCCACCCACTGTCTGCTGCTAGGGTACGAAAATCTATTGCATAGTCTATCACTCTCTGTTGTCCCTGTTTGATCTGCATAACGACTCGTGAGGCTTCTCTGGAAGGTGATGAGTGATCAAACACACGGCTTAGGGTCTGAGTAAACATGTTCAGTGACTGACATATGGGCGAGTTTCTTGACCACTCGGCTGTAGCCCAAGCAGCGGCTCTACCAGACATGTGGGACAACATGAAAGCTACCTTAGCTTGGTCCGAAACAAAGGCAGCAGGGTTATGAGCAAAATGTAGTTCACACTGTACCAAAAAGGGTCGACAGTTCCCAGAGTCCCCAGAAAACCTCTCCGGAGGAGCCAGACGAAGCGTCGATCCAGGTGGTGTGGTGTGATCTGAAACAACAGCAACAGACGGTGGACCTGGCATTGCTGGAGTAGGTGCAGAGGAACCGGCTTTGAGGTGTGAGAGAACTTGCTACATTTGAAGAGCCAGGTGATTTACTTGGTTGGTTACAGCTGATTGGAATTCAACCTGACGATCCGTGAGACCAATCATTCCTTGGTTGATGGAAGACAGCTGTTCAGCATGGAGGGTTAGCTTAGCTTCCTGCGCTAACACATCGGCCTTGAAGGAACCGGAGTCGGCTGAGTCCATTCTTTGGCCAGTTCGTTCTGTTAGGAACCTTACAGACACTTGGACTCAAATGCACGACTCAAAACAGAGTTTGTTCAAAGAAAGTCTTTACTTTGTAAAAGTATAACGTTCAAACAGAAAATCACTCCTGAGAGGCAAAACGTAGTAAAACAACTTACAAACTAAATAAACTTGACGATGGTCACAAAGTACATTCATCTCTTGGCGAAACAAGCTGGCTCTCTAAATGGCACAAGGCACCAGACGAACTGGCACAGGACAAAGGGAGACATGACTATTTATACATGAGGTAAGGGGGAACAGGTGGAAACAATCAGGGGCGGGGCAGACGCTGACGATGGCGGGAAAACACACAAAGGGAGGAAGTAAGGGGACAAAATAAAACAGGAAGTGCGATGACAGGACTAGACAGGTGAACAAAAAGACTAAACATAAATCTAACCTGGGCTATGAACTAAACGTGAAACAATAACATGAACCTGATTAACATGACATAAACAATTTAGCAGACATGACGGGATGTTACAAGATCTCCATGGTAACTTATGCTGTGTGGCTAACCAGGGGGGTATACTACGAATCAGGATTTTCGTTTAGCAAGCTAACTTCAGGGATTTCCGGTCCTACGAAGCTGGTTCACTTTTTAGCGGGCTAGATAACTTATTCTGAACGGCTAGACTGCGCCGGAGCAGGATAGGTTCCAGGATAAGAGATCAACTGTGCGGAGTTCTTCTTCTTCTTTGCTTTAATGGCGAATCGCTTCTATGTGGCTGTTATCCTGGATAAAGTGTTAAAGTCATGGATGTTTAAAGTTTAACTTCTTCATATTTGACTAATATTATAGTTGACTTTTCATTCAGGAAGTATGACGCTGCGCTGTCAGTACGCTTCTCCATGTTTGTGATTGGTCGAATGCTTCAGATACCACCCCTTTTATGTGAACGCGCACCTAACTAGATATGACATGGCTGGCTTGAGCGAACGAGTTGATAGCCAGCGTTGTAAGACAGTTTAGCGAGAGCGGCTTTGTTTTGGATTAAGTCAACCGGATAACTCAAAACATATCCAGGATATGTTGAACTAGATTCGTAGTATAGGCCACTGCCCCAGAGCAGAGGCCTATACTACGAATCAGGATTTTCGTTTAGCAAGATAACTTCTGGGATTTCCGGTCCTAGGAAGCTGGTTCACTTTTTAGCGGGCTAGATAACTTATTCTGAACGGCTAGCCTAATGGCGAATCGCTTCCACTTGGAGCATATCGCCACTATACTGTTGATTTATTTAATGTATAAACTGCCCATATTGTTCATGTAGAACAGTGTTCACGTAAGCCTGCACATTGATTTGATTTTTTATTGAATGTAACCGTTTCAATAAGGATACATCTGTTACAGGTTGAGGTAGAAACCATTGTGGAACAGCTGATAACAACAGTGTGCAGAGTTTAAAGCGATCAAGTCATATTAAACTGTATTTCCTTTAAACATTTTCAGAATGTTACTTTGAAAATGTTCTTCATTTGTTATCATGTAACATTGAGGGAACGTTTTATAAAGAACATCTTTAATGTGTTACCCAACAACGTCCAAAACACATCCTTAGAATGTTGCAGGCAAAACGTTCCACCTTTGTTAACATATCACATTAAAGGAACGTTTTATAAAAAAAGTTTCTGTCATCTCAGGCCTCATTAACATCCTCAAAACATCCTCTGAATGTTGCAGTTAAAACGTTATGTCTTAGTTAACCTAAAACCTTACAGGAACATTATTTGAAAAAATAAACATCCTAAAAAGGGTCTTTGAACATCAGATTAAAACGTTTCTTTAAAACCTTATTATAACCAATAGGTAACGTTAGCCAAAGTTGTGAGAACGTTCCCCGCTAGATGGGTTATTCGCTGTTTTTGATGTATTTTGTGTATTTACCCGCCACTTACAGGCCCGGCATATGTACTACAGCGTCTCTAGCTTTTTCGAGCTTTTTCGTGTGGACGAACACGTTTCTTGAGCAGTTTCCGTGTGGATGGAAGACTTTTTTGATATCGACTTCGGTTCGTTTTCGTCTCCGTTTCGTCCCCGTGTGGACGGGGCCTTAGTTATGACAACAAGCTTTACATGAGTATGTGCTTTGTACTGCCTCTCTCAAACACTTGTGCTGTTCAAGACAGACCTGTGAAAAAGGGAAACAAAAGGAAAAAGGTGTATGTTACTTATCATGTAGCTACCACACAAACTGGCAGGTCAGTCTTCATCCAGGCTGTAATGATAAAGATAATTTACTCATAGTAATAATAATAAATATTATACTGCCTCTCCCAAACAAGTGTGCTATTAACACAGACTGGGACAAAGGTTGGAGAAGTACTCAGATGTTGTACTTGAGTAAAAGTAAAAGTACCAGAGTGTAGGAATACTCTGTTATAAGTAAAACTCCTGCATTGCACATGTTACTCAAGTAAAAGTAGAAAAGTATTTATTTAAATGTTCTATATATATATAGATAGTTAAGCAGCAAAAGTCAAAGTAGTCAGTGTACAGATTGGTCCATTTCAGAATAATATATATGATATGTTTTATAATGATTGATCATTAAAGTGTTCTCAAAGCTGGTAAAGGTGCAGCTAGTTTGAATGACTTTGTATACTGCAGGGTAGCTTGTGGATTTACTCCAGATGGAACTAAAGTCTGATTTAACACTTGATTATATTTCATATCATTATTCAAAATCTGTAAGTAACTAAAAGCACAAAATAAATGTAGTTGGGTAAAAGTACAATACTCAAGTAAAGTACAAGTATCTCAAAATGGTTCTTAAGTACAGTACTTGAGTACATATAGTTACTTTACACCTATGGACTGGGAAAATTGTAATTTTCTTTAGGCAATTATAATGCATCTTGTTTATCATCATGCAAAGGAAACAAGATTAATTAGAATGTAAAAACAACGAATTGACTGCTAGAAATGGCAGATTTTGACTTCAGTGCACCGGCACCACAAACCAGTGTCTAAACAGAGGCAGGTAGTGGCTCTGAGCTTCCCAACGGAAGTAACGGAGCTCGCTGCTCTGAGTTTACTCTGAAGGCTTCTCAGGCCCAATCCCAAACCGCCCCCTACACCCTACCCCTCCGTTTGTGCGTTCGCGCGGAGGGTCCGCCACATTAAGTGCTGTTCCAAACCAACGAGTGTCGAGCAGTGTGGAGGGGGAGTGGGATATCAAGCCCTCAAACAGCGAGTCTGCAGCGGTGCTGACTGGAGACCGGTCTCTACCTGACCGGTCTCAACGCCGCGTGTGTCCGTCAGGAAACACACTGTTAACAAGTAGTTCCAGCAAACATCCGCTGATAAATTGCGATGTTAACAACCTCATGATAACCTCATATGTTTTTAACTTAGGATCATACCTGTGTTTAGTCTAGACAAAGGTAAATGTGTACATTTTATTGACCCGGAAATGAATTTTTTGAAGGACATCTAATTTCTCTAAATGAACATGGGCCGTGTCTCAATTCAGGGGTTGCATACTTCGAATGGTGCATTCGTAGACCGCTTACGTCACTTCCGGCGAAAGAAGGCTGTCCCAATTTTTAAAAAAGACGAGACTCCTCCGAATGCGGCCCACAAATGCAGCCTACTTTTCTCCAATTTGAAGGATACATCTGATGTACACTCCACGGCCTACCATATCCCAGGGTGCAATGCGCGCAGGGAAGAGTGAGTTTTGTTCAAATGAAATGGCTTCCGGTCTCCCCAGCAGAGTGGATTTAAAAACAGCAGCAAGCGGAGGAATCACTAATAAATGTGAGTATTGGGTTTTAACCAAGCGGCAAACTGTGGGGTAGAGCCGTGAAGCCAATACGGAAGTGCCACACACTGCAGTTCATATATTGGCCGAAAGGCGATGGCTGCAGAAAGGAGCAATTTCCATAGACCCCCATGTTAAAATGCCCAACTTTACAGCAGAAAAAACATGTTTCTACCCCTGGCTCCATACATTTTATTATCTATATAGTTAGATTCCACCTTCATGATTATGGATCTGTGAGTGAATTGTTTTCTAACGCAACCCTTTTATTTATATTAGGTCTTAAAGTTTGTGCACACATTAGGGCGTGGTCACGTTGATTGACAGATACGTGCCTCACTGTCAGCTAACAGCAACTTGTCCACTCTGCTAGGCTACAACCATAGCTACAACATTAGTTAGTCATAGTACTGTACTTGACCCTTTAGCTGTGTTCGTGGTGATCGTGCCTGTTAGGGAATATTGTTACAAATACCAGATAATTAAAATGTCGTGCTGTGCGCTTGAATAACAGAACTTCCAAGAAGTCTACTTTCAGCTTTTTTCGGTGAGTAAAATGATAATATTATACATGTTAACCCCGTTAGCAGGTGTTTGTGTGCTTGTTAGCTTGTTATGTAGCTTATTAGTCAGCTAAGGACGTAACCCTTTATACATATATACAGTTTAGTTTATGATTCAGCCTTGGGTAAGACTTTTATACTATATGGCTATGACGCCCATAATGCTAAACGGGAGCAAATGTGAAAAGGGGACCCAATTATCCCTGTGGGGCCGCCGGAGTCCACGCCGCCGAAGCTAACGGGGCTGCAGGGGGCTAGCTCGCTAGCGCGTCCCGGCCATAGGTCCCGGCGGCCGTAGCTAGCCCCCTGGGGCTCCGTTAGCTTTGGCCAGCGGCGGAGTCCGGCGTTATAACTGGAGATCAAGGAATGCATCGAAACGCGGTGTTGGTTCGCCTGTAGCCCGCTGTAATATTAGCTAAATAAATGATGTTGAGCAAGGTTTATTAAGCTGAACACCGCCACAATTATTCTGCTATGTATCGGTACTTATTTTATTTTATTAACGTGTGAATGACAAGCATTAAGAATAATACCAAATAGCTAATTATCTTGCAGATCGTCTCATTTGATTATGAATGTAACATTTATATAGTGAGTTGTTTGTTACTAAGTGAACGAGGAGCGGTGACTGCAAGCTGGGTTGTTAGCATAGACTGTGTTGTTAGCATAGGTTGTTAGCTTAATACTGAGAGCATGTTAGCTTAGCTTCTTAGCCTGAGCTAGGTCTGGAACGTCACGCTCGTTGGCAGCAGGTCCCGCCCTGTCCCGCCTCGGCTCCGCCTCTTTGCTCTTATTTGGAGCAGGCTGGAGAAGGCGGGAGTTAGACTCTGACGTCACTGTCGAGCCGTTAGTGGCCGACTCCGCCTACTTAGGGCTTCACGGCAACTCTGCAGAATCCTATGGGTGACGTCACGGACCCTACGTCCATTTATATATACAGTCTATGGTTTTAACTTACTTTAAATTAACTAACGTCACACACGTCAAACCCAAGGGGCATTAAAACGTACATTTTCGTTAAATAATACGGATAAATATGTGACGCTAACTATAGCTGGACATACTGCACTGTTGTTTACACTTATTTTTTAATTCAATTCAGAAGTTTACTAAAGTCATACAGAGATCTCTGTTATAGATAAGTTATACTTTATATTACATAAATAGACCAAAGTGAAAACATTTAGACCGGTATAGCCTACAGTGCGGTGGGATTTATAAAACGCTACCCTGACGTGCAGCTGCTGTTAGCTTTATTTATTTTTCTGACATGTTCCTATGTTGTACTTTTTATTGAACTTTGGGACAAAATTACAACCTTTTTATTCAGCTCATGCTGCTTTGAGGTAGGGCTAAAAGAAAAGCCTATTTTAAATATTTCCACCAGATTTGAACATCTTTTTTTTAGGTTAAAGTGTATTTAATTTATCCTAATCCCATAATAATAATAAGACAATCAAAAATAGACAGCACCCTTTAGCTTGATGTTAGTTTGTGCTGTCAAAGGGATGCACGTGTGACTGTCATTTCATCTCTTTAGTTTTTTAAAAACCAGAACAGTACATCATTTTTAATGATCCTTTAGGGATTGTTTGTCTGAAATGTTTAGTTACATTTTGCAATAATACTTCTGCAACCCTGTTTTATATGATTAATTCACTTTTTTCTTTTTCTCTTGTTTTTCTCTGTAATTAGGACAATTCTGGAGAAATGGATCTGCTGGAGAAGGACTCCTAATCTGAAAAGTGCACAGCGGATCATCAGGATAGAGCTGCCATCCAGCTGGACCCCCGAGGTGCTGGAGAAGGATCCCTAACCCCAGCGGATCATCAGGATAGAGCTGCCATCCAGCTGGACCCCCGAGGTGCTGGAGAAGGATCCCTAACCCCAGGGGATCATCAGGATAGAGCTGCCATCCAGCTGGACCCCCGTGGTGCTGGAGAAGGATCCCTAACCCCAGGGGATCATCAGGATAGAGCTGCCATCCAGCTGGACCCCCGAGGTGCTGGAGAAGGATCCCTAACCCCAGCGGATCATCAGGATAGAGCTGCCATCCAGCTGGACCCCCGAGGTGCTGGAGAAGGATCCCTAACCCCAGGGGATCATCAGGATAGAGCTGCCATCCAGCTGGACCCCCGAGGTGCTGGAGAAGGATCCCTAACCCCAGGGGATCATCAGGATAGAGCTGCCATCCAGCTGGACCCCCGAGGTGCTGGAGAAGGATCCCTAACCCCAGGGGATCATCAGGACAGAGCTGCCATCCAGCTGGACCCCCGTGGTGCTGGAGAAGGATCCCTAACCCCAGCGGATCATCAGGATAGAGCTGCCATCCAGCTGGACCCCCGAGGTGCTGGAGAAGGATCCCTAACCCCAGGGGATCATCAGGACAAAGCTGCCATCCAGCTGGACCCCCGAGGTGCTGGAGAAGGATCCCTAACCCCAGGGGATCATCAGGACAGAGCTGCCATCCAGCTGGACCCCCGAGGTGCTGGAGAAGGATCCCTAACCCCAGCGGATCATCAGGACAGAGCTGCCATCCAGCTGGACCCCCGAGGTGCTGGAGAAAGATCCCTAACCCCAGCGGATCATCAGGATAGAGCTGCCATCCAGCTGGACCCCCGAGGTGCTGGAGAAGGATCCCTAACCCCAGCGGATCATCAGGATAGAGCTGCCATCCAGCTGGACCCCCGAGGTGCTGGAGAAGGATCCCTAACCCCAGGGGATCATCAGGATAGAGCTGCCATCCAGCTGGACCCCCGTGGTGCTGGAGAAGGATCCCTAACCCCAGGGGATCATCAGGATAGAGCTGCCATCCAGCTGGACCCCCGAGGTGCTGGAGAAGGATCCCTAACCCCAGCGGATCATCAGGATAGAGCTGCCATCCAGCTGGACCCCCGAGGTGCTGGAGAAGGATCCCTAACCCCAGGGGATCATCAGGACAGAGCTGCCATCCAGCTGGACCCCCGAGGTGCTGGAGAAGGATCCCTAACCCCAGGGGATCATCAGGATAGAGCTGCCATCCAGCTGGACCCCCGAGGTGCTGGAGAAGGATCCCTAACCCCAGGGGATCATCAGGACAGAGCTGCCATCCAGCTGGACCCCCGAGGTGCTGGAGAAGGATCCCTAACCCCAGGGGATCATCAGGACAAAGCTGCCATCCAGCTGGACCCCCGAGGTGCTGGAGAAGGATCCCTAACCCCAGCGGATCATCAGGACAGAGCTGCCATCCAGCTGGACCCCCGAGGTGCTGGAGAAAGATCCCTAACCCCAGCGGATCATCAGGATAGAGCTGCCATCCAGCTGGACCCCCGAGGTGCTGGAGAAGGACTCCTAACCCCAGCGGATCATCAGGACAGAGCTGCCATCCAGCTGGACCCCCGAGGTGCTGGAGAAGGACTCCTAACCCCAGCGGATCCTCAGGACAGAGCTGCATCCACCTGGACCCCCGAGGTGCTGGAGAAGGATCCCTAACCCCAGGGGATCATCAGGACAAAGCTGCCATCCAGCTGGACCCCCGAAGTGCTGGAGAAGGACTCCTAACCCCAGCGGATCATCAGGATAGAGCTGCCATCCAGCTGGACCCCCGAGGTGCTGGAGAAGGACTCCTAACCCCAGCGGATCATCAGGACAGAGCTGCCATCCAGCTGGACCCCCGAGGTGCTGGAGAAGGACTCCTAACCCCAGCGGATCATCAGGACAGAGCTGCCATCCAGCTGGACCCCCGAGGTGCTGGAGAAGGACTCCTAACCCCAGGGGATCATCAGGATAGAGCTGCCATCCAGCTGGACCCCCGAGGTGCTGGAGAAGGACTCCTAACCCCAGCGGATCATCAGGACAGAGCTGCCATCCAGCTGGACCCCCGAGGTGCTGGAGAAGGATCCCTAACCCCAGGGGATCATCAGGACAGAGCTGCCATCCAGCTGGACCCCCGTGGTGCTGGAGAAGGACTCCTAACCCCAGGGGATCATCAGGATAGAGCTGCCATCCAGCTGGACCCCCGAGGTGCTGGAGAAGGACCCCTAACCCCAGCGGATCATCAGGACAAAGCTGCCATCCAGCTGGACCCCCGAGGTGCTGGAGAAGGATCCCTAACCCCAGCGGATCATCAGGACAGAGCTGCCATCCGGTGCTGCTGGACCTGGAGGAGCTGACCTGGGGTCAGTGGGACATCATCTGGGCAGGTTTAGGGGAAGAAGGAGAATATAAACTGTTATAATCACAGCTATTAAGATTAGAACACTAATATTGTTAACAATCAATCAATACAACATTCTTTTGTTCATTTAAAAAAACATTGTTTTATTAGTACAGAAAAGTAAGACTTATTTTAAATATGAAATAATATGATTAAATTACATCAGCTATATATCATGTAGTTGTTAACTTACTAATGTAACATTACTGGGGGCTAAAGGAACAGCTTCATCTTATTAACCTGGCCATGGTCCTCTTTAATTCATCGCCGACGGTGATCTCCAAAAAATGTAAAATGTAAAAGTAAAGATTCTGGATCCTCTTCAGCTGAGTTAGCTTTTCAGCTAATTTGCTAGCAGGCTGCGGGAGCAGCGCAACCGAACAGCGCATATCACGTGACGTAAATACGAAGCGCTCCGTAGGCTAGACCGTCTCATTTCGTAGGCCGCTCGATCCAGCCTACGTGGGCTGGGTCCTCCGTGGACCGCGTAGGCTGCGTACTCCGAAGGGTGCAGCCCCTGAATTGAGACACGGGTTTCGTTCCGATAATCCAAAAATCAGCACCTAAATTCTAACCCTATCTCCTATTCCTTGACCTCTGAGTGAAACGTCACAGGGTTAAGGGATAGTGGATAGGAGAGTTCAAAAGGAGAAGAGACTGCGGTACTTTAGAGAATCGAATGCACTTTCACTATACGAGGTGTTTATGATGCGCCAGTGGACGTCATAAATGTGCGTCTGCTGCTGTGGGGAAACTATGGAAACTACAGTTTTCTATACAGCGGACTACAACATGGATGTTTAATAAGAAGGAGGGACTACTGTAAACTCATCTAGAGACTCTGCACCGTGCTCTGATGCTGTTGCTTTATGCTTTATGAACGTGGACAACAGAGAAACATATTCTTCAGGACCAAAGTTGGAATTGAAATAAAAAAGGAAAGTGAAATTCTGCTCGTCAACCTCTCCCTCCGGTCCACATTAATACAAATGATCCCAATACGTATGATTGTATGAAAATATCTTAAAATCAATACAAATGTATTTATTATAAACGTTAGTCCTCAACATCTATCAGTGTTTACATCACCATTCAAACATCTTTTAAAAGTTGAACAAACCCCACACAGCTCAGTGACATTTTGACTTTATTTGATCATTTTAGTAAAAACTAACGTTCATATTTCTCTTTTTGATTATAATACTGATGAACGTTCAGAACAAAGCACTTTGGCAACTTACCACATACGTTTTAAAATGCTTAATAAGCACCGTAACGTTCATGATATCATTTCTCCGTCATAATCGGTTGTTTCCGTGAACGGCCGACTGTTGAGTAACGGCAAATGCTGCGGCTGCAATGCATTGTGGGGCAGCATTTTCTCCTCTCCTTTCGTCAAGGGAGGTCCAGTGGTTCCTAAGCTAAAGGAGGTTATAAAGGAAGTTTGAAACCTCCTTTCCTTTCATTTAGAGAATTGGAACGGCACTTAACATGGCTGCCACTGAGGGACTTCCGGGTCATTTCACTTGGTTAGGAAGGTTCCTAAGCTAAATGGACTATTGGAACGCAGCCCCGGCCATGGTTCCTCCACGGCTCCTCCGCGGATGCATTTCCGGGAACGGTGGAGGCGTGACGCACGGCCGGTGTCGGTACCATGGCTCTTTCTCATTTCATCAAATCCCCCTCCTCGACTCCTCGACTCCTCGGTCCTCCGGTAGTGACCCGGAAATGAATTTCAGCGCGCCATGTTGAAGGACATCTCATTTCTCTAAATGCACTTCGAGGACCGAGCATCGAGCATCGAGGAGGCTCTCTGGAGGAGCTCTAACCGAGGATACACTGATGGGTCCTCCACGGTCCTCCACGGCTCCTTCGTGGATGCATTTCCGGCAACAGAGATGTTTCAAAGAGTCGTGACGCACGGCCGGCCTTATCTCAGCCAATGACAGCTCTGCATGCATCCCCTGGATATTATTTTATTAACTGCTTTCATCGCAACGCGATGTTTCCAGAGAGAACAGCTGTGAGGTCCGTGCAGAAAGCAGAGCAGTGTGTATAATATATATCACTCAGTATAACAGGCCTACTCTCTTTATTTGCTGTAGTTTAGTAGATATCTACAAACAAAGAGTCCATATTTTTCTAAAACCATTTAGTGCTTCACAAAATAAAATAGCCTACACAACGGCTGTTAGGCTGTTAGCTGTAGGTGTGTGTGTGTGTGGTACAGTGTGTGCGTAGATGCAGCGGACAGACAGGTCTCAGTTGGTTTGGTGTCCTCTGCTTACTTTTAATACTTGTAAATAAAACTTTTGGCCCGTAATTTATTTTCCTCAGTGTAGTGACCAGAGTCTATCAGAGACTATCCAGTCTCTGATATGGCCAAGACCAAAGAGCTGTCAAAGGACACCAGAAACAAACTTGTAGACCTGCACCAGGCTGGGAAGACTGAATCTGCAATAGGTAAGCAGCTTGGTGTGAAGAAATAAACTGTGGGAGCAATTATTAGAAAATGGAAGACATACAAGACCACTGATAATCTCCCTCGATCTGGGGCTCCACGCAAGATCTCACCCCGTGGGGTCAAAATGATCACAAGAACGGTGAGCAAAAATCCCAGAACCACACGGGGGGGACCTAGTCAATGACCTGCAGAGAGCTGGGACCAAAGTAACAAAAGCTACCATCAGTAACACACTACGTCGCCAGGGACTCAAACCCTGCAGTGCCAGACGTGTCCCCCTGCTTAAGCCAGTACATGTCCAGGCCCGTCTGAAGTTTGCTAGAGAGCATTTAGATGATCCAGAAGAGGATTGGGAGAATGTCATATGGTCAGATGAAACCAAAATAGAACTTTTTGGTAAAAACTCAACTAGACGTGTTTGGAGGAGAAAGAATGCTGAGTCCAAAGAACACCATACCTACTGTGAAACATGGGGGTGGAAACATCATGCTTTGGGGCTGTTTTTCTGCAAAGGGACCAGGACGACTGATCCGTGTAAAGGAAAGAATGAATGAGGCCATGTATCGTGAGATTTTGAGTGACAACCTCCTTCCATCAGCAAGGGCATTGAAGATGAAACGTGGCTGGGTCTTTCAGAATGACAATGATCCCAAACACACCGCCCGGGCAACGAAGGAGTGACTTCGTAAGAAGCATTTCAAGGTCCTGGAGTGGCCTAGCCAGTCTCCAGATCTCAACCCCATAGAAAATCTTTGGAGGGAGTTAAAAGTCCGTGTTACCCAGCGAGTTCTATTTTGGTTTCATTTGACCATATGACATTCTCCCAATCCTCTTCTGGATCATCTAAATGCTCTCTAGCAAACTTCAGACGGGCCTGGACATGTACTGGCTTAAGCAGGGGGACACGTCTGGCACTGCAGGATTTGAGTCCCTGGCGGCGTAGTGTGTTACTGATGGTAGCCTTTGTTACTTTGGTCCCAGCTCTCTGCAGGTCATTGACTAGGTCCCCCCGTGTGGTTCTGGGATCTTTGCTCACCGTTCTTGTGATCATTTTGACCCCACGGGGTGAGATCTTGCGTGGAGCCCCAGATCGAGGGAGATTATCAGTGGTCTTGTATGTCTTCCATTTTCTAATAATTGCTCCCACAGTTGATTTCTTCACACCAAGCTGCTTACCTATTGCAGATTCAGTCTTCCCAGCCTGGTGCAGGTCTACAATTTTGTTTCTGGTGTCCTTTGACAGCTCTTTGGTCTTGGCCATAGTGGAGTTTGGAGTGTGACTGTTTGAGGTTGTGGACAGGTGTCTTTTATACTGATAACGAGTTCAAACAGGTGCCATTAATACAGTTAACGAGTGGAGGACAGAGGAGGCTCTTAAAGAAGAAGTTACAGGTCTGTGAGAGCCAGAAATCTTGTTTGTTTGTAGGTGACCAAATACTTATTTTACCGAGGAATTTACCAATTAATTCATTAAAAATCCTACAATGTGATTTCCTGGAGTCTTTCCCCCCATTCTGTCTCTCATAGTTGAAGTGTACCTAGGATGAAAATTACAGGCCTCTCTCATCTTTTTAAGTGGGAGAACTTGCACAATTGGTGGCTGACTAAATACTTTTTTGCCCCACTGTATATGTGTGTGTGTGTGTGTGTGTGTGTGTGTGTGTGTGTGTGTGTGTGTCCACATCTGTAGCCTGTTATTGTCTCATTATACCGCACTGTCAATGAATTAAAAGTAAATATATAAGTCGTCATGAACACATCTGTCCATCTGACAGAGGGCTGCTGTGCCTCCTGTCATCATTGATGGACGTCTCTTTAAAATGACCGCTCAGAGGAGAGGAGTTCTCATTTCTCTAAGCGCCTGCTACTTCCCCTCCTCTCTCCTCGGTTCCCCTCCTCAGTCCTCCGCTCGCATCTCCTGTGGGCGGCACCAAGTCTCGAGGATAGGAGTCGAGGATAGGAGTCGAGGAGGGGAAATTTGAGTATTGAGAAAACTCTTTTGAAACATCACTGTTGCCGGAAATACATCCGTGGAGGAGCCGTAGAGGATGCATCAGTGTATCTTCAGTTAGAGCTCCTCCAGAGAGCCTCCTCGATGCTCGGTCCTCGATGTGCTTTTAGAGATATTAGATGTCGTTCAATATGGCGAGCTGAAATTCATTTCCGGGTCACTACCGGAGGACCGAGGAGTCGAGCGAGGCTTCTCAATTCTTAAATTTCCACTCCTCGACTCCTCAGTCCTCCGGTCAAGGACAAGTCGGACAAAATGACTAACCATCATGCAACGCACTAGCAAGACGGCGATCGCAATTGCGCATGTCTGCGTCGCTCTCGCTCGTCTCAAACAAGCCTATTTTGTACGACTTGCTCTGGAGGCATGAGACGTTGAAATCTCGCGGGACAAAAGAGGTTTCTCAATACTCTAATATCCCCTCCTCGACTCCTATCCTTGACTCCTATCCTCGAGACTTAGTGCCGCCCACAGGAGATGCGAGCGGAGGAGTCGAGGAGGGGAACCGAGGAGAGAGGAGGGGAAGCAGCAGGCGGTTAGAGAAATGAGAACTCCTCTCCTCAGAGCGGTCATTTTAAAGAGACGTCCATTAATGATGACAGGAGGCACAGCAGCCCACTGTCTGATGGACAGATGTGTTCATGACGACTTATATATTGTAGCAACCCTGTATAGGATGCTGAGGGTGTCACTCAGGCATCCCCCGTCTCTCTGCCAATCATAGAGCTGCACGGTGATGCTGGTTGAGGTGCGGGCCTGTGGTTGGGGGAGCAGACAGGGGAGGGCAGGAAGTTGTGACGTAGACACTGTTATATATATGGGTATGTGTGGGAGTTAGAGTTAGTGTGAGGTTGAACCCACAAGCTGTACCTGAACCTGTGATCATCTGTCAAGAAGAAGAGTTATTAAAGCCTAATAACTAGAAGCCTGTTTCCGACTCCCTTTGTGATCGTTACATTGGTGCCAGAAGTGACTTTTCGAACGGAGGACGTCTATCCTGACGGGAGTTCGTAACTGCGTCACGGAGCTAGCCGGTAAGCTAGCGGAGATGTAAAAGTTCAGCAAGATGGGAGTGAAGCAGGAAAGTAGTGATGGAGAGGAAGAGGGAGCATGCGGATGGTCGAAGGACATGAGCGGGGAGTTCATGAGTGCACGGGAGGCGAGAGAGCGCCTGAGGGAGTCAGCGGTGAAGATGGCTAGAGACGCGGGAATGTCGCCGTCTTCAACGGCAATTTGCGCCATTTCCAAGCTGGATGTAAACAACAATGGCGGCGCCCATCAACCAGTAGCAGCCACCGCGTTCGTGAAAACACCCAAATACTCGGGTAAGGCAGACTGGGAGGCTTTCCATGCCCAATTTCAACTACTTGCACATGCAGGGGGGTGGTCAATAGAGACTAAAGCACTACAGCTAGCTTTGTGCCTCACAGACGAGGCTCTTTCATGTCTGCTACTGCTTAGCCCTGAGGACCGACTCAGCTATGAAGCGTTAGCGGGGGCTTTGAAGAGGCGGTTTGGACAGTGTTTCCTGCCAGAGCTGCTCCGGAACGAGTTGAGTAACCGCTGTAGGGAGTTTGGAGAGACGCTGCGTGCGTTGGCTAACGACGTGGAGAACCTGACACGGCGGGCGTATGCACACATGCCACCCGGAGTGCAGAGTGAGCTGGCACGTGATCAATTCATCACGGCTCTTTGCCCTGCGGACTTGAGGGTCGAGGTACAGCTGTATCATCCACAGCCTTGGAGATGGCTGTGGAGAGAGAGAATGTGTGGAGTGGAGCTGCTAGGAGCAACGGAGGGCCGGCAGCACCGGCTGTGAGGAGCTGCAGGGAGGAGGAGAAGCCTGCATGGGTTACCGAGATGACTGAAATGATAAGGGCTGTTTCTCTGCAGCCAACACGCAGACGAAGTACCAGGGTCTGCTGGAGGTGTGGTCAGCCAGGACATTTGGCCATAGACTGCCCCAAGGCACACCGGACCCAGGGAAACGACGGGGGGACCGCATAACGGAGAAGATGCGGAACCAAGCCCAAAGACTCCCCAACCAAACCACAGCTTTATTGTCACCAACTCAGACATCCGAGGAAGGAGCCAGGTAGCACAGCCGGGGGAGCCAGACTCTACGCCTTCCTGAAGAAGATGACAGCACATGCGTGGAGCCTGTCGTCGCGGTGGGCCGTGCTGGTGGTGGGGATTCCTGCTATGTCCCTGTCGATGTGGAAGGGGTGCCCTGCACTGCACTGGTGGACACAGGCTCTACAGCAGGGATCACCAACTACATTTGTCCAAGGGCCAAAATGTATCCAATAGACACTATCGCGGGCCAGTGGGGGGGGGGGGGGGGGGGGGGGGGGGGGGGTACAGGTACTGCATAAAGCTTAGCAGACTCTTCACGCTAACGAAGGATCACTTCTAGGCAGGGTTGGGAGGGTTACTTTGTAAATTACTGAATATATGCTCTGAAAGTAATCAGAATACAGTTACAGTTACGTGTCTTAAAAAAGTAACGTGTTCAGGTTACTTTTAGAATACTTTTGGAATACTTTCTTTCTCCATAACAGATGGGTATGTTTTGGTAAACAGGAGACACTTGTTTTACTGTTTTAATGGCTTATCAAGAACTCAAACACAACATCTTGGTGTCATTCTGGACAGCTCCCTCTCATATGCACCCACATAACAAACATCACCCGGACTGCATTCTTTGTACTGTCTTAAAGCTTTCCTTAGAATATGTTATGAATTGTCAGGTGTCCTTGGGTGCTTTGAAAGGTGCCCCTAAATAGAATGAATTATCATTATTATTATTATCTGAAACGATGTAATAACTTTTAAAACTGTTTCCAGTCACTTGCCCCATGCATTCAGCAGCAGCAGGCCATTCACTTTGATCCCGTTATAAATGTCATCATTTCGACAATAAAGAAATGCTACATCAACGTTCTCTTGCACATTTTATCTAACCATCTCCGTTTCTAACTTTCAATATATTTTAAGAGATCTCTCTCTCTCTCATCTGCGTGCGGGGGCGGGGCCTCACGGACACGCTGCATCTCTCTCTCGCTCTCAGACACGCTGCAGCGCTGTGCAGTGTGCACACAGTTCTGCCGGAAATGAATCTTACATTTTGTGAGGAAACTTTTCCACCAATAATTCCAATAAGTATTCCAAAATGTATTCACTTCAGGTTTACGAAAGTAACTGTGATCAGATTACTCGTTTTTCAAATGTAACGCCAGCTGAATACAGTTAGCCTACTTGATTTTTGTATTCTGATTACGTAACGCCGTTACATATATTCCGTTACAACCCAACCCTGCTTCTAGGCTACTGTCCCGCAGCTCCTGCCTCTCTGTTGGACTCTGTTGCAGCGGCTGCTGTGGTGCGGAGTACACAAAGCAGACTCTTCACAACAAGTATCACTTCTTCTTCTTCAAGGAAGGGAAGGTTTCGCAGTACGCAGTCTACTGTCCCGCAGCTGCTGCCTCTCTGTTGGACTCCGGTACTGCACCTTACTCACGAGACGTTGTAAAAAAAAAATGGGTGGGGGGCGAACGCAGTAACCACTCCGCCAACGCCACAGTCACCCCCGTCTGCGGGCCGGATGAGAATGTCTGGCGGGCCGGATGTGGCCCGCGGGCCGCCAGTTGGTGGTCACTGCTCTACAGTAACCCTAGTGAGAGCAGATGTGTTGCCCAGTGGGACTATGTTAGAGCCGACAGCGGTGCGTCTACGCACAGTCACAGGAGAGCTGGCGCCTATGAAAGGAAGAGGCATGCTGACTGTGTCGGTGGGGGGAGTTGAAGTTCAGCACCCCGTGTGGATAGCGGATGTACAGGACCCGTGTATTCTGGGTTTGGACTTTTTGAAGGCGTCTGGCTGCCTCCTGGATCTTCAAGCAGGCACAGTGAGTTTCTAGGGGGGGCCTGTGATTACTATGACCCGTATCCACAACCCTGCTGAACCTGCGGGGAGACCCCCTACACCCACCGTGAGTACCCTAGAAACTGAAGAAAACCCTCCCTCCTTTCCCGTATCCCCGGTGACGCCCACTCAGGACAATTCCCCACCTGTCACCTGGTTTACCTGGACGACATCCTGGTGCATGGCAGCTCGTTTGAGGAGGCCCTGGGATCTCTAAGAGTGGTGCTGGAAAGGATCAGAGCCGCTGGTTTGAAGCTACATCCAGATCAGTGTCATTTCCTGCAGAGAGAGGTCATTTTCCTGGGCCACAAAGTGGGGGGTGAGGGCATCGGCACCCTGCACGAGAAAGTGCAGGCGGTCGCAGGCTGGCCAAATCCTCGCAACCAGAAACAGCTGAAGAGTTTCCTGGGCCTGGCCTCGTACTACAGAAAGTTTGTACGGGTTTTTTTTTTTTTTTTTTAGAAATATTTTTATTCACATGTAAAAAAGAAAGTGTAACAGTGCATTACAGCAATTAAGGCATTTTCATTTCCCCCCCCCCAAAAAATAACCCTTACTCACTTTCCCTTAACCCCGCCCCATCCCAACCCATCACAACCACCCCTCTCCCGGAGCACTGAGGCAACAGTACATCAATACAATACAATATGATAGATACAATAACATACATGCACATACCTGCATACATACATACATACATACATACATGTACACATACTAACACATACCCAGGGATGTCACATGGGCTGCATGTGTGGCGGACAGGAGAGGAATCATATCAGAATTATAGACGGATACATAAAGGGGGAATCCCTACAGCGACACCATATCAGGCGGAAGACGGTCTACATAGCTGATCAGTGGCCTCCAATGAGCGTAAAACTTATCTGAGTAAACTTAATTTTTTCCAACTTTAGAAGAGACATAGTATCACTCAGCCACATTTTAAAAGAGGGAGGTAAAGGAGATTTCCACAAAAGAAGGATTTTCCTACGAGCAATCAAGGAGGTAAAGGCAATGACATTGGTTTGAGTGTTTGTAATGTTGATTTCATCTGGGGGCCTACCGAAAATAGCTACATGAGGGGATAGAGAGATTTTTAGACCTACAATTTCAGAAATACATTCGAAGAAAGATTGCCAGAAGCTAGATAATTTAGGGCACGACCAGAACATGTGAGTCAGGTCGCAGGGGGTCTGGGAGCATCTATCACACCGGTCATCCAGTCTATCTGGATACATCCTGGAGAGCTTAGCCTTGCTATAATGTAGTCTATGGAGAACTTTAAACTGTATTAGGCTGAGTCTAGCGCAACTGGAGGATGAGTTAACGGCTCTCAGGGCCTTCTTCCAAAAGTCATCAGAGAAGGTGAACTGTAGTTCCTTTTCCCAATTAGTTCTAATCTTGTTAATGGCAGATTCATCAACCGGAGAAAAAAGATCAGAAACATGGCGCCTAGACAAAGTTTTTGCTCTAAGTACAAGATCCACTCCACTGGGAGGCAGGGGTTGAGGGAATTGTGGAGAGTGGGTCTTAGCAAAATCCCTTAGTTGAAAGTATCTAAAGAAATCAGATCCTCTTAGATTAAAGGCAACCCGTAGTTGGTCAAAACTGGCAAACAGGCCATCAATGTATAACTCCCCTATGCAGCGGAGGCCTTCCCTCTCCAAGTGAGAAAATCGGGAGTCAATTGTGGCTGGTAAAAATAGATGGTTGTTACAGACAGGAGTTGCTTGAGGAAGAGTAAGCCAACCAAAGTGACGTCTAACTTGTGCCCAGATCTTTAAAGTGCCAATTACAACGGGGTTAGATGTGAATTGTGAGGGGGAAAGGGGCAGACTGCTACATGCGAGGGCTTGAAGTGACGTGGATCGACATGAGTTGGCCTCCACAAGACACCAGTCACTCTGGGGTGAAGTGAACCAGAGCATGATCTTGTGTGTGTTTGTGGCCCAGTAGTAACCCATAAGGTTAGGTAAACCAAGCCAACCCAGGAACCTGTCCCTCTGCAGTAATGGTCTACTAGCTCTTGCATGTTTACCAGCCCAAATAAATGAGGAAATAATATTATCAATAGCAGTGAAAAAAGATTTAGGCAAAAAAATAGGTAGGCATTGGAAGATGTATAGATATCTGGGCAGTACATTCATTTTTATTGTCTGAACTCTTCCTGCTAAAGAGAGTGCCAGATGGCCCCACCTCTGCAGGTCAGACTTGACTGTTGCCGTCAGGACAGTAAGATTTTGTTCCCGTAGCGCACTAAAAGACTGCGTGATTGCAATGCCCAGATATTTAAACCCTGAGTTGGATATTCTAAAAGGCAACGACAACGGAGGAAATTCTGTAGCCAATTGGTTGATAGGGAAACATTCACTCTTTTGGATGTTTAATTTGTATCCTGAAAATGAACCAAAAGTGGTCAAAAGTGAGAGAATGTGTGGGTTACTAGCTATAGGATCGCGCACATACAGAAGGAGGTCGTCAGCATATAACGAGACCCTGTGTTCGATATCCCCTCTCTGAATCCCCTTAATTCCTCTCTCTGCTTTTAGAGCAATCGACAATGGCTCGATAGCAATTGCAAATAGTAGTGGGGAGAGCGGACACCCCTGACGCGTCCCGCGAAAAAGAGGAAAGAATTTGAAGAGCTGGGTGTTCGTACATACAGAGGAGTGAGGAGAAGAGTACAGAAGTCTAACCCAGGAGATGAGGCCTGGACCAAAGCCCAGCTGTTGAAGGACAGAAAACAGATAGGCCCACTCAACCCTGTCGAAGGCCTTCTCAGCATCAAGAGATATGACAACCTCCGGTTCAGCAGGAGAAGGCGGGCTGTGGATGACGCTGAGAAGTCTTCGGACATTTGTGAAGGAGTGCCTCCCCCCTATAAATCCTGTCTGATCTTCCGAAATGATGGAGGGTATAATAGATTCCAACCGGCGAGCAAAAATCTTCGCAAGTATTTTCACATCTACAGACAGGAGCGAGATTTGGCGATATGATGCACAGCTCAACGGGTCCTTGCCCTTCTTAAAGATCAGAGAGATAGAGGCTTGCATAAGGGTGGGCGGCAGTGAGCCTTGGTCGTACGACGAATTAAACATATCTAATAATAATGGGGAAAGTTGATTTGAGAATTTTTTGTAGAATTCTACCGGGTATCCGTCAGGTCCCGGTGATTTGCCACTATTCATGGACTGTATTGCCTCTTTAATCTCAGCAAGCTGCAGGTTGGCATCTAGTGTCTGTTGGTCGTTAGTCGAAATCTTGGGCATATCCAATTTATCCAAAAATGTATGTAGCTGATCTTGGTTATCAGGGGATTCAGACGTGTAGAGACGAGAGTAGTAGGTTTTAAAGATGTTATTAATCTCTCCCGGGTCAGAAGTGAGAGAGCCCAACCCGTCCCGAATCTGGGTAATTTGGTTCGAGGCCACCCTAGCCTTTAGTTGGTGGGCCAGGAGACGGCCAGCTTTATCACCATGTTCATATATAGACCCCCGTGAGTGTAGAAGGAGTCGTTCAGCCTCTCTTGTTAGGAGAAGGTCAAGTTCTGTTTGGAGCCCCATCCGTTCTTTAAATAGATCAGGTGATTGAGTGGAAAATAGTTGGTTGTCTAGATTAATGATAGATTCTTCCAGTTCTCTTTGGCGTGCTCAACGAAGTTTATTAACATGAGACGTATGCGAGATGATCTTACCCCTAAGAAAAGCTTTAAGGGTTTCCCAGAGTAGGGACGCAGAGGTCTCTTCATTTTGGTTGGTCTCACAGAAGAATGCAATTGATTCTGAAATACACTCACAAAAGGCTGCATCAGAAAGTAAAAGAGGGTCAAGACGCCAGAATCTAAATTCCTTAGGCTTATGATCAAAGTGAAGGTCCAGGATCACAGTTGAATGATCTAATACAGTTATCGGTGAGTACTGAACGGAGACAATCGACGAAATAAATGTTTTATCAACAATAAAATAATCTATGCGAGAGTATGAACGATACTGCATGGGAAAAGAAAGAGTATTGCCTAGCCGAGGGGTGTACAAATCTCCACGGGTCGACGTAGCCATAGTGGTCCATAAAAGCAGAGAGAGTCTGTGCTGTTTTAGAGGGCGCCACAGTTCTGGAAATAGATCTGTCTAATGTTGGGTCTATAACACAATTCATATCTCCTCCCAGTATCAATAGGTGGGAATTCAAATCGGGGATGGTGGAGAATAGGGATTTCACAAAATTATGATCATCCCAATTGGGAGCATACACAGAAACTAAGATGACCGGCTTCTGATAGAGAGTACCAGAAATGATGACATAACGTCCATTTGGATCTAAAATTGTATTAGTAGGGGTGAAATTTACTTTTTTCCGAATTAAAATGGCTGTGCCCCTTGTCTTTAGGTTAAATTGTGAATGAAACATTTGTCCAATCCACGGCCTATTCAGCTTTCGCTGATCAGATTTACAGAGATGTGTCTCTTGTATAAACATTATATCCGCCTTCAGGTTTTTAAGATGTGTCATAATCTTTGTGCGTTTCACCGAAGCATTCAACCCACTAGTGTTCAAAGAGAGTATCCTGACCGCCTGTCCACCACCAGTCCCTGTACCAGTTACATTAACCATGACACCGCCTACAGCATCGAAGGTGTAAGATCAGCCCTAGAACATCCACAACTAAAAATTGAGAGAACAGTGTACATAAAGATGACAAAACAGAATGTAAATGAAACAGCTGCCTCAAACAAATGGAAACCTATAGCCCCATCAAGATAAATGCCCCACCCTCTCCCGCCCTCTCCCTCCCATCCTCTACTCCCTCCCACCTCCTCCCATGCCCTAGCCCCCCTCCCTCCCCACCCCTGAGCTCCATCTGCCAATGAAATTGTCAATAACTTCCCTACCTGAATCATCTCTCCTTCTTCAAGGTGTCTCAGTACCCACATCATGGAGATACAACCTCCTTAGTAAGTGTAACAATTGTGAACAGCAACTGTTAACAAGAACATTGCAAAAGTGCAAGAACATCCCGGGTATAGAATGTAAATACAAAAATGAAAACAATTAAATTAAATTAAAGTAGATGTAAACATGTCACGTCGTGTGCTGACTTGGCCGAGCAACGTTAGTTATAAAAGAAATTACGTCTCAACAGAACGACGGCTGTAAAGTGCCCAGACACAATTGTGAACAGCATGACTTAACAAGGCCATTCCAAAAAGTGCAAAAAAAAACAAAAAACTAAACACCCCGGGTATATAGTGAAAATATAAAAATGTAATCATACAAAAAATAAATGTAGACAACATGTCACATTGTGCGCTGTCATGGCTAGGTAACGTTAGATTATACAATCAATTGTGTCCCAACATAACGGTTGTAACGTACCCAGTCCACCATCAATGCAGCGCCAGCGTGGTTTAGCCTAGCCTAGCTCAGCCACCACTAGCCTAGCACAACAACAGTGGTTAGTTAGCCGGCTCGCGTTCATAGCCAGCTGCAAAGGCTACAGCCTCCAGGGGCGAGGGGAACCTTTTCTTAGCCCCGCTTCCAAGTGTGATCTGCAGGCGAGCAGGGAACAGAAGAGCCGGTCTGAGGCCTAGGTTGTACAGCTTTGACATGATGTCTCGGTATTTCGCCCGCTGTTCGAGAACCTCCTGTGTGAAGTCTTCGTAGATCTGCACTGGTGTCCCACGGTAGCGGAGATCCCCTCGTCTCTTGCGAGCCTCCCGGACAATCAGGTCCTTGACTTGGTAGCGATGCAGCCGCAATATCACAGGTCGCGGTCTCGCCCCTGGCTGCGGCCCAGCAGCCGGCGCTCTGTGTGCATGGTCCAGCTCGGGAGGGGATTTGAGAGTTTCATTGCCTAGCAGCTCGACCAAAAGTTCAGAAAAAAAGGTTGTAGGGCGGGGTCCCTCAATAGACTCAGGAAGTCCAATGATTCTAATGTGATATCTGCGGCTCCGACCTTCCAGATCTGCGGTCTTCGCAGCCAGCTTAGCATTGCTATCTGCTAATACCGCACATTTCTCCTCGAGTATACGGAGTCGCTGATCTTGCAGATTGGCATTGGTCTCCAGAGAGTCTATTTGTTCCCCATGTTCTGCTACTGTGGTCTGCGTTTGGTTCAGCTTCGCCTCCAGTACCGCAAAGGCAGCTTTGAAGTCAGCTGAAATGCTAGCTCTGTGCTCCCTTTGTGCTAGCTCTGAGCTAGCTCTGTGCTCTTCAAGCAGGCTAATTATGCTAGCCATGTCCGCGCCAGCAACTTCACTAGCAATTTCGGTCTTTTTTGCCTGTTTCGTCTCCGTTTTCAACGCAGGTTTCGGCATCACATCGGCTTGTTCTGATTTATAGTATAAATTATGTTCACACAATACGGGTTGAACTCAACTTCGGTGGTTTTAAATTAAATGTAGAAAGTAAGGTCGAGAGAGAACGAGACAACGCAGCCCTCACATGTTCGTCCAACCGGAAGTCCTGTACGGGTTTTGCTTGAACTGCCACACCCCTGTTCCAGCTGCTGCAGAAGGACAGGGATTTCCTGTGGTCTGAGCAATGTCAAGCAGTGTTTGACAGCCTTCGGCGTGCCTTGAGTGAATCCCCGGTTCTCGCCCCAGCCAACCCCAGGTTGCCGTTCACCCTGGACACAGACGCTAGTGGCGTTGGTGTAGGCGGAGTGTTCTCCCAGACTACACCAGAGGGGAAGCGGGTGGTGGCATACTTCAGCCGGGCGTTCAACAAAGCAGAGCGACACTGCGTCACCCGCAGGGAACTTTTGGCAGTGGTGCTGGGCATCAGACACTTTAAGTACTACCTGTGTGGGCAGGCGTTCATGGTGAGGACTAATCACTCTGCATTACAGTGGCTCATGACGTTCAAAGAGCCAGAAGGGCAGGTCGCCAGGTGGCTAGAAGAGCTCCAAGCTTTCGACTTCAGGGTGGAGCACCGGGCTGGGGTGCGCCACACAAATGCAGACGCTCTCTCCCGCCGCCCGTGTGCCGCCGGCGGATGCCACTACTGCGAGAAGAGAGAGACTCGTGAAAAGGAGCTGCTAGAGGAGGACATCGTCTGTGCGGCAGCGCGGCAAGTGGAAGAGGTTATCTGCCGGGAGCTCCAGACAGTGGACGTGGCAGAGTGGAAGCAACAGCAAGAGCTGGACGCCGTTCTACAGCCTGAACTGCAGTGGGTTGAGTCGCAGCAGCGGCCACCGTGGGAGGAAGTGGCAGTGCTCTCCAAAGCAACCAAGGGGCTGTGGTCTCAGTTTGAGACTCTACGTCTGTGTCAGGGCGTACTACGCGGGCGTGGAAGGAGCCAGCAACGGGGGAGAAGAGGTGGCAGGTGGTGGTCCCGAGGGGTCTGCCAGAGGTCGTACTCAAGGCCATGCATGGAACGGCAGGCTCTGGGCACTTTGGCGTCACTAAGACTCTCCGGCGCCTTCGACAGGGCTGCTACTGGGGGCAGTGCCGGAGGGATGTCGAAGACGTCTGTCGCCGCTGTGATCCGTGTATGGCTCGGAAGGGCCCCCCTGGTCGTTCCCATGCTCCGCTGCAACAGTTTCCCGTGGGGGCCCCGATGGAGAGAGTAGCGGTTGATGAGGTGGGGCCTCTACCTTTGTCAAACAGGGGTAAACGCTACGTTCTCACGGCCATAGACTATTTCACAAAATGGCCAGATGCGTATGCTCTCCCTGATCAAGAAGCTGAGACAGTCGCAGATGCCTTGGTGGCCGGCATGTTCAGCCGGTTCGGAGTGCCGGAGACCCTGCACAGTGATCAGGGGAGACATTTCGAGTCCCGGGTGTTCGCCTCCATGTGCTCACAACTGGGCATGCACAAAACACGCACTTCCCCCTTGCGACCTCAGAGCGACGGACTAGTCGAGAGATTCCATCGCACCATAGGACAGCAGCTGGCCATCCTCACGTCTCAGCATCAGTGCGACTGGGACGAGCATCTGCCCCTTGTGCTCATGGCATTTCGTTCTGCAGTCCAAGAGTCCTCAGCCTGTTCTCCTGCCCTCCTCATGTTGGGGAGAGAGCTTCGAACCCCTGCTGTTTTGGCATTTGGTCAGCCGCCAGATTCCCTGGACACTCCTCCAGGGCCTGAGTACGCCAGGAGACTTCAGGACCGCCTTGATTCCGCTCACGCCTTTGCCCGCGATCAGCAGAAAAGTGCTGGGGTGAGACAGAAGCGGAACTATGACACCAGTACAAGAGGGCAGCATTTCCGGGCCGGGGAGCTGGTTTGGGTCTACAGCCCACAACGGAAGAAAGGCCGGTGCCCAAAACTGGACAGTCAGTGGGTTGGTCCCTGCAGAGTACTGGAGAGGGTGGGGGAAGTGGTCTACAGGCTGCAGCTGCCACCAAAGGGGAGAAAAGTTGTGCTCCACAGAGACAGGTTGACTCCGTACAGAGGAGTCACTTCTCCACAGGCCCAAGGAACATCGGGGCCCACAGCCGTCCCCTCGACAGGTGATTCAAGATGGCGCCTGTGTCGGCTCGCCGCTCGCTCAGCTGTCTACCTTTAGCTATCCTGTTTCTGTTTTATGTTTGTCAGAATGTCTCTGCTCTGCTCGTCTATGATCGCCAAGCCCTCCTCCACCTCAGACCCTCACTGGAGTTGATACTGCTGCCCAAACTTACATCTGGCAACCATAAATCGTCCCTCCCCCCTCTACTGTTGGATATACCCACCTACCTGCGCCGGTTGCCCTGCATCCTGCCTCGCCGAAAGCGCTTTAGACGACGGGGAAAGCGTGGTGGTGCACTGGTCCATCTGAAGGCATACCTGACGGCTTCTTCTGGGACTTATCCACGTCTCAGATGTCATGGCCCTCCCGCTGCACGTCATGTGCGGAATCGGTGGATTCGCCCTGTTTTTCCGGAGCTACGGACTCTGCTGGGCCCGCTGGCAGCTCCTCCTGCCCGACTGACTGCTCCCGGCCCACGCGGCGTTCAACACGCACATCTTCGTCAGCTGAGACGCACTCCACCGTCGGCAAGCCCGGAGCAAAAACTTTGTATGGCTTTGCTAAATGCTAGGTCGATAGCAAACAAAACGTTCCTGCTAAACGACTTCTTCACCTCCCGTGAGCTGGATTTTATGTTCCTGACGGAGACCTGGGTCCACGCTGGCGAGTATACACCGTTCTCTGAACTTCTTCCTCCTGACTGTACATTCTTCAGCTCCCCCCGTGCCACCGGCCTTGGTGGGGGCATAGCATCAGTGTTTAGAGCTAGCCTCCAATGCCGATTGCTTCACCCTGTAACTACCTATGCTAGCTTTGAGTTGCAGCTTTTTGAACTGAACCCGGCCTCGCCTATACTCTGCGCAGTCGTGTATCGTCCGCCAAAGTGCAATAAGGATTTCATAAATGACTTTTCTGACTTTCTGTCCGGGATCATGGTGAAATATGATCGGGTTTTGATCTCCGGAGACTTCAATGTCCATGTGTGTTGTGAGTCCAAACCTCTGGTTAGGGACTTTTTAAATCTCCTTGATTCTTTTGGTCTCGTTCAGTCCGTGGCTGGCCCAACACACGAAAAAGGACACACTTTGGACTTAGTATTATCGTTTGGACTGTCTGTATCTGTGGATGAAATATGTGCAGCAACGCGTATCTCAGACCATTTACCGGTTCTGTTTACAACCTCCATCCCTTCCGCAGGAGTCGAATCACGTGCCCCTGCGCGTCGTGTGCGTTCGATTAACCCCTTGACTGCCTCACAGTTCTCTGATGTTTTTAATGCTTCTCCGATCTGTAAATTAGATGTGAACTGTGCTTTTAATGCTGATGAGCTTATCTCCATGTTTGACTCTACATGCACACTAACACTGGATTCTGTTGCTCCTTTTACGCTTAGACGCACAAAAGTGCTCTCAGAGCCGTGGCTCAATGACTGTACTCGTGCTCTCAGACGCGCTTGCAGGCGTGCAGAGAGAAAATGGAAAAAGGATAAACTCCATGTCTCCCTAGAAATCCTTCGTGCTTCCCTGTCTGACTACCAGACGGCAGTCAAAGCAGCCAAAACAGAGCACATCTCTCTGTTAATCTCCAAAAACAGCCATAAACCTCAGGTTCTTTTTAATGTCCTCAACTCGATCATTAATCCCTGTGATGTTTCTTCTATTGTGCCATCGACTACTCTCTGTGATAAGTTTCTTAAATTTTTTATTGAAAAGGTATCTGCTCTTAGGCTAGCTCACACTAGTGCTACCCCAGATCCTGCTCCCTTTCTGTGCCCTGCTGTCCTCGACCACTTTGAGCCTGTATCCTTCTCTTCTCTCTCGGATGTGGTCAAGCACCTGCGGCCGACAAACTGCACCTCAGATAGCATTCCCTCTCGCCTTCTCAGAGACGTTTTAGATTCAGTTGGAGCAAGTATTTTATTAATTGTAAACACCTCCCTTAGCTCAGGATGTGTCCCTGCTGCCTTCAAACATGCGGTGGTTAAGCCATTACTTAAAAAGAAACATCTCGACCCCTCCTTTCTCGAAAATGTTAGGCCCATTTCCCAGCTACCTTTTTTATCAAAAGCCCTGGAGAGAGTAGTCTACGCCCAGCTGCAGTCTTTTTTAACCACGCATGGAATCCACGAAAAGTTTCAGTCTGGCTTCAAACCCATGCACAGCACTGAAACAGCCCTTTTAAGAGTTTTTAATGATCTGCTCCTAGCCGCCGACTCAGGTAGCCCAGCTGTCTTGGTGCTGTTAGACCTGACAGCTGCTTTTGACACTGTGGACCATAGCATCCTGTTGTCACGGCTTGAACAGTCCGCTGGCATCACAGGCTCTGCCCTTGCATGGTTCAGGTCCTACCTGACAGACCGTAGCTTTGCTGTGCAGCTAGGTGCCTTCTCCTCTGCAAAAGCCCCTCTTACCTGTGGGGTTCCCCAAGGCTCGATTCTGGGCCCCATCCTTTTCCTACTGTACTTACTGCCCCTAGGCTCAATTCTCACAAAACATAATATTCCCTTCCACTGCTACGCCGACGATGTACAGATATATCTCCCTCTCGAAGCAAGTGTCACACACTCATTACAACAGTTGATGGACTGCTTAACTGAGATAAAATCCTGGCTGAGCAAAAACTTTCTAAACCTCAACGAAAGCAAGACTGAGGTCATCTTTTTTGGACCCCAACCTCCAGCCTCCCAGGTTGATATTCTGGGCTCCCTCCAACAAAACATCCTCCCCTCGGTCACGAACCTTGGGGTGACCTTCTCCAGTACTTTTAAATTCGACAAGCAGGTCAGCAGCGTAGTCAAATCCTGCTTTTTTAAAATAAGACTTTTGGCCAAAACCAAGTCGTATTTATCTTTTAAAGACCTGGAAAGGGTTATTAACGCCTTTGTGACCTCGAGACTGGACTACTGCAACGCTCTGTATATGGGTATGGACCAGGCATCAATTAAACGCCTGCAGCTAGTCCAGAACGCAGCTGCACGTTTGCTGACTGGCCATAAAAAGCGTGACCACATCACCCCAATTCTGGCCTCACTGCACTGGCTTCCAGTTCGGTACAGAATTGATTTTAAAATCCTTTTATTTGTTTTTAAAGCACTAAATGGGCTGGCTCCGGCCTATATAGCTGAACTCCTCCAGCGCTACACCCCAGCCAGAGCTTTAAGGTCTGCTGACCATCTGCTGCTGGTAGTGCCCAAGACCAGGCTCAAAACCCGAGGGCACCGAGCCTTCGCAGCAGCTGGCCCCAGGCTCTGGAACACTCTGCCCCTCCACGTGAGGTCGGCCCAGACCCTAGGGGTTTTTAAATCCTCACTAAAGACTCACTTCTTCTCTCAGGCCTTCTAGTCAGAGCGGAGCACGACTCCTGACTATTCCCTGTGTTTGTTATATATCTGTTGTAAATTATTGTCTTTTATTGTGATTATAAGTGTTTTTTTATTGCATGTACAGCACTTTGGCTCGACCAAAAATCGCTTTTAAATGTGCTATATAAATAAAACTTGATTTGATTTGATTTGACACCCCCACTCAGGTCCCCCGGCGAGCAGAGCAGCAGTCCCCCATCAGGGACTGAGTGTCCCCCTATTTTTTCGTCGCCTGGGCCAGAACCGGCAACCCCTGTCCTCCTGACCCCAGTCCCCCTGCCGAGAAGGCAGTCACGACCCCCGAGTCGTTTCAGAGACTTTGTTTGGTAGTAAAGTTATAGTGAGACCCCTCGGTTCCTGTAGAGGGCAATAATGCACCCTGGTCTCACTGGAAGGGATGGTAGTCCACCCAGACCTTCCTAGTCAAAGTACAGTGTGTAGTTATAGTGTTGGTGCTGGGTTTTATTTGTTCCTCGTGGGCGAGGAATTTTGTAGTGGGGGGGTAGTGTAGCGACCCTGTATAGGATGCTGAGGGTGTCACTCAGGCATCCCCCGTCTCTCTGCCAATCATAGAGCTGCACGGTGATGCTGGTTGAGGTGCGGGCCTGTGGTTGGGGGAGCAGACGGGGGAGGGCAGGAAGTTGTGACGTAGACACTGTTATATATATGGGTATGTGTGGGAGTTAGAGTTAGTGTGAGGTTGAACCCACAAGCTGTACCTGAACCTGTGATCATCTGTCAAGAAGAAGAGTTATTAAAGCCTAATAACTAGAAGCCTGTTTCCGACTCCCTTTGTGATCGTTACAATATTTACTTTGATTCATTCACAGTGCGGTATAATGAGACAATAACAGGCTACAGATGTGGACATATACACACAGATATATTTATATATATATACAATTTCAGAATCAAACAAGTATGAGAGCACTCTCATAATAAGGTAACACAATCAGAGACTGGATATATCTCTATATACCCCCCCAATCTGCAGTCGGCATGTGCGAGATGGTCCGCCATATTGGACAACTCCGGACGGCAACCCAAGTAGGACACTTGACACAGTGGCTTTTAGCAAAGCTCAAAAAGAAAACTCGAGAGAGATGAGTTATTGTTATTACAACATGACTTCACTATTATTTAACAACTCTTTTTATTGGGTTCTTTTATTTGGGGTTAAGTACATTGTCAGAATAAGTGAGAAACAATTTAACTTCTGTTAGACAGCTATCATACTGAATACATATTTACTGTGAATGTATCCAAAGATGTATGGCATACGGCTGTCTAACCAGTGGCGGAGCCAGGACATTTTCAGTGGGGTGGCCAGGATGGAACCAGTGATCATTTTGGGGTGGCATTGAAATCACTATTATATAAACATAAAAATACATCTCACTAGAAAATAAGGGGTTATTTAAGGCACCTACAACACACCTCTACATTATTTGGGATTAAAGGTAGGGTATGTAAGTTTGAGAAACCGGCTCGAGATACACTTTTTGTTATATTCCATGGAATGCTCTTAACATCCCGATAGCAATGAATATCTGAAATGCTTTGACAAAAAATCATCTGTGGAAGCCGTAGTACTGTAAAAAGCACGACCAATCATTTGAGCCGGCTCGGCTAAAGTAACTGGATGGCCTACCTGCCTGTCAGCCTTCCATCTGTGCACAAACTTATCTCGTGCCCTCATTGGTCATGTGCGCGTTCGTGTGTGTTGGAGGAGGGGCTCTGTAAGGAAGTGGCAGATTTTCTCCGGTCGTGTATTTTCAAATTCTAGCAATCTCGAGCTGGTTTCTCAAACTTACATACCCTACCTTTAAGTGGTGGAATAGATCAAATAATATTCAGTATATCTAACTATTTTTTTCGTATTCCCGCAGGCAAAGTATCAACGAAGCTTACATTATACAAATGTAGTGCAATATACTGTTTAGCTTATGATGATCAGCAGCCCTATGAGCTCATTCTCTCAGTGTATCATCAGGAATACAGAGACACATCATTTAAATAAGACTTTTTAAATTAAATGATAGGTTAAGAATAAACATCTTAAAGTAAATAACAATAAACAATAGCCCTGTAAGGCCCCCGGTTGTAATTTTACAACATTACTTTAAGCTATCCTAAAAAAGTGAGTAAATGTTTTGTTTTTTTAAAAGACTACATTTACATAGTCAAAAGGTCTTTTTGTTCAGCCTCACAATGCTATTGGGTAGTAAATGTGTTATAGGTCCTGCGCTCTGGCCATACACGCCAGGGATTTTGGGCCCCATGGAAATATATCACATTGGGCCCCACCACCAGGCCCAGGCCACGCCAACCAAGCACAATTGCTGTAACCACACCTCCAGAACCCAACCCACTCATTTATGCTTTAAATAACTCTACCAGTACAGGCTTGCATCTATCGTGTAGTCCAATACTAACCGCACAATATTTACTGACAATGAGCTGTGAAAATATAACACTTATGGGGGGACAGGGCTGCGGAGTCTAGAGATGGATCTGTTGGTCCTGGCACCAGGGGGAGGGACAATGGATTTAGTATGTGTTGTGGAATATTTTCCAAGGCCCATAACTTTGACCCAGTTTATCAGTTCAAACTGTCCTGACTGATCACACGCACGTTATGATTCTATCTTGTTATGCAGCATGTTGATGATGCTCTCAGAACTAGCTAAATACAGGGGTCTGAGGTAGAGTTCTTTAGAATTGACGTGGCAACCCACCCGTGCAGTCTCACCGTGACTGATGTGACTTGTGATGTGAATCTCTCCGGCCGTAACTCCAAATAAATCATCAGTGTCTGACATCGAAGTTCCTGCTCCTCCCGTGTCTCTTTCCTGAGTCGGTGACTCCCACTGCATTGCTACACAGAAGTTTCCTAGTCTACAGTATGAATAGCTGCTAAAAATGTACCTGCATTTACTAAATGTCAGCTAAAAGAGGAGTGAAATTAAAAACCTGTATAGATATTAACAGTACTTAATGTCAGCTTAGTAAAAAAAAAACATAACAATTATTATTTACAATGGACTACGCATAACTAATAGACACATTTTCACCACTCATAGACCACACCCACCTTTTCTCTGAAAAACTGGGTGACATCAGGGTGACATACATAAGTGAAAAATGAATTTAACTTCTGTTAGACAGCTAACATACTGAATAAATATTTACTGTATATGTATGCAAAAATATATGGCATATGGCTGTCTAACAGAAGTTAAATCCATGCATCACTTATTCTGACAATGTTCTTAACCCCAAATAAAAGAACCCAATGAAAAGAGTTGTTAAATATTAGTGAAGTCACGTTGTAATAACAATAACTCATCTCTCTCGAGTTTTATTTTTCAGCTTTGCCAAAAGCCACTGTGTCATGTGTCCTTCTTGGGTTGCCGTCCGGAGTTCTCCAATATGGCGGACCATCTCGCACATGCGCACTGCAGGGAAGTGGAGCGAGCTAGGGGAGGGCTCAGGAGGAGGACGCCGGAAGGAAGTGAAGTCGGAGACGCGCGACAGAAAGCTCAGAGAGAATCGTAAAACTCGGATACATATAGAAACGGTAGCATTGACTGTTTCATCATGTCTACCAGCTCAGATGGTAGCCAAAGAAACGATATGGAATGGATGATATCCAAAGCTGCGAGGAAGAAAAGATCTTTGAGAGAAAGAGATAGTTCAGTAAGAGCTAGAAGTTGGTCGGATTGGTCGGGTGAAGCAGACAAGGCTAATCAAAGCAAAGTGTCAGCCAAGCAATGTTGAATAAAGAACTAGAACACCAGTGGAAAGTTGTAATAGAATTCAATCAGGATGGTGGGCATTACCACCCGATTAAACTTACCAAAGAGATTGGAAAAATTAAATTTGCTAAATTCATGAACAACAAGCGGGTTTTGATACATGCCAATAACAAACAGCAGCAGGAAGAGATACTGGGAATGAACTCACTGAATGGGAGAGAAGGAAGGCGCATGTCCCAGGAGCAATGGCTAACCTGAGAGGAGGCATCTCAGGAGTACCATTGGACATGTCAGTGGAAGATGTTAAAAGGAGGCAAAGTAGTGGAAGTCACAAGGCTTAAAAGCAAACCGGATGGCACACTCAAAGAAACATGATCAGTTCTCATTCTGTTTGAGAGAAGCTTACTAAGGCAGTACAAATGGGATATCTGAACTTCATGGTTAGGGAGTACATCCCCAAACCTCTCAGGTGCTACGCATGTCATGAATGGGGCACACAGCGCAGCAGTGTAAAGGACAGCTAAGGGGTGCGAGATGCGGAGGACAACATGAGGATGGGAAATGTGAAAAGGATGCAAAGGTTACATGTTGTAAGTGCGGAGGAGATCACAGTGCTGCGTTTGGAGGATGTGAAGTGCTGCGTTTGGAGGATGTGAAGTGCAGAGAGAGGCCAGAGAGGTGCAGAGAGAGGCCAGAGAGGTGCAGAGAGAGGCCAGAGAGGTGCAGAGAGGTGCAGAGAGAGGCCAGAGAGAGGCCAGAGAGGTGCAGAGAGGTGCAGAGAGAGGCCAGAGAGAGGCCAGAGAGGTGCAGAGAGAGGCCAGAGAGGTGCAGAGAGAGGCCAGAGAGGTGCAGAGAGAGGCCAGAGAGGTGCAGAGAGAGGCCAGAGAGGTGCAGAGAGGTGCAGAGAGAGGCCAGAGAGAGGCCAGAGAGGTGCAGAGAGAGGCCAGAGAGGTGCAGAGAGGTGCAGAGAGAGGCCAGAGAGAGGCCAGAGAGGTGCAGAGAGAGGCCAGAGAGAGGTGCAGAGAGAGGCCAGAGAGGTGCAGAGAGGTGCAGAGAGAGGCCAGAGAGAGGCCAGAGAGGTGCAGAGAGAGGCCAGAGAGGTGCAGAGAGAGGCCAGAGAGGTGCAGAGAGAGGCCAGAGAGGTGCAGAGAGAGGCCAGAGAGGTGCAGAGGGTTAAGATTACAAAGTGTCATACGCAGAAGCAATAAAGAAAGTAAGGGGAACAGTAACAGTCAATAAGACCCCTAGTGGGATGGAGCAGAGCATTACAATACAACATGGCAGGAACACACCTAGAAGTAATCTGCAAATCCAACCCCACAGCGCCACCAAGAGCAAAGAGGATGATGGTGTTCTAGAAGTGAAAAAGGTGAATGTCGTGGTATTCATATGCCATACTGTAAATGTTACATTACAGTTAAAAGCTGGGGAAAATGAAAATCAGGTTGAGGGTTAGATCCTTAATCATGGTTCTGCACATACTACAGTAGAACGCAAGAAGCCTCATAGCTAATGGTCAAGAATTCAAGAAATATATATATGAGCTACAGGTAGTCCCTGAGGTAATATGTGTGCAAGGAACCTGGTTACGACCTCAATCAGACTTTGTCATCCCAGGATTTAGCTGTATAAGGAATAATAGAGCTAATAGTCAAAATGGTGGAGGGCGTGCCACGTTTCTCAAAGATGGTGTGGCATACAGGGAGGTGCAATCTCCTGATGATATAGACTGTATTATAGTGGAAATCGGCAACCCTAGGAAACAAGATAACATTCGGATAATCAATTTATACAACCCATGTAAAAATCTAACCACTGATATATTTAAAGAAATAGCAGGCAATAAACATAGGAAGGAAGTTTGGTGTGGTGATTTCAATGCACACAACAGTCTATGGGGCAGCAAGCATATAGACAGTAACGGAAATATAGTGGAAGAAATGCTGGAGGAAAGAACACTATATGCCTTAATGATGGACATGGAACAAGAGTAGATGTGCACAGGGGGAAAGTATCATGCCTGGATCTGACATTAGTGTCAAACTGTTTGGTTCATAGATGCGAATGGTTTGTTTTGAATAACTCCACTGTAGGAAGTGCTTACTAAAATGAATACTAATGTTTATATGCAGGAAGGAGGTGTAATAACCAGGTGGTGCTTTGCTAAAGCTGATTGAGGGAAATGTAGGATATGGTGTGAGGAGTCGGTACACCTGCTAACATCAGAGGGAAGCATAGAGGTCATTACAAGCCACATAACGCAACATGTACTAAATGCAGCAGAGAACAGTATGCCCAAAACCACCACCAAGGGTAGGAAGAAAGTGGTGCCATGGTGGAATGAGGAATGCAGCAGGGCTACTAAAGAGCGAAATAATGCATTTAGAGAATTCAAGAAAAACATGACACAAAATAATGTTATAGAGTTTCAAAGGAAAAGGGCAGCTGCTCGAAGGACAATAAAATATACAAAAAAGAGAACATGGAGAGAATTTTGTTCTACCATTGGCAGAGGAGTTAAATTAGGTGATGTCTGGTCCATGTTTAAGCGGATGAGTGGGAAAAGGAAATCCATTAAAATTCCAGCTTTGGTTGATGGGGAGAGGCTGGCAGTGACAGATAAAGAGAAGGCAGATATGTTAGGAAGGACACTTGCAGCAGTACATAGTGGGGAGCATCTCAGTGATATCCATAGGCAGCAGAAACAGCAGTTACTAGCAGAGAATGAAAACGTGAAGGAGAAGAGACAGGATAATAGGTCAGCTCTGGATGTGGAATTTACAATGTCAGAACTCAAAATAGCCTTACAAGGTACAGGATATACAGCCCCAGGACAAGACCAGCTATGTTATGCTATGTTTAGACAGTTACCTATGGAAACTATGGAAATGGTTTTCAATAAAATCTGGAGAGAAGGAGATATGCCAAGTGTGTGGAAAACAGCAATCGTGCTACCATTCAATAAGCCAGGGAAAGATACAGCTAACCCGTAACTACAGACCAATAGCTCTTACATCACACCTATGTAAATGGATGGAAAAGATCATTGTCCGTATTCTCTCACATGTACTGGAACAGAAAGGGCTGCTGAGTCGTTTTCAGAGCGGATTTCGTAAAGGGCGGTCCACAATAGAAGCTTTAGTAAGAGTGAGTAACGATGTGGAAAAAACATTGAAAATGAAAGAGATAATGGCAATAGTGTACTTTGACATTGAAAAGTCGTATGACTCTATGTGGAGGGATGGGTTACTGATCACATTGAGTAGAATGGGTATTGGAGGGAGAATGTATAATTGGGTAAGGGCCTTTTTAACAGACAGGACCTTTAGAGTAAAGGTTGGAGCAGATATTTCCAATTATTTTGAAATAGGAAATGGTATCCCCCAAGGGAGTGCCGTCAGTCCAATATTATTTAACGTCATGATTAATGATATATTTACATGCTTAGACACAGGCATCCAATCGGCTCTGTATGCAGATGATGGGGCTATTTGGGTGAGAGGAAGAAATGCCCCATACGTAATGGAGAAGCTAGAGAGATTAAAAAAGTGGAGAGGTGGTCATATAACTGGGGATTCAAAATGTCAGAAAGCAAGTCATGCTACATGGTATTTAAAAAACAAACGCAAGATTGATGGCCAACAGCTAACACTATATGATCATCCAATGACAAAGGTGAATGAGTTCAAATCCCTATGACTGTGGTTTGATAGCAAATACACATGGAGCATGCATATTAATCAAGTGGAAACAAAATGCAAAAAAGTATTAAATGTATTGCGAGCTGTAGCTGGATGCAACTGGGGCGCAGACAAACAAGCATTAATAGACATTTACAGTCAATGATGAGGTCCACAATAGACTATGGTTGTATAGTGTATGGAGCAGCAGCAAAAACATCACTTTTAAAAATAGATAGAATACAATATAAAGCATTGCGGCTGTGTATTGGAGCGATAACGTCATCCCCTATCAATGCAGTTCTGATAGAAGCAGGAGAGACACCACTGGAGATCAGAAGAGAGAAACTTGCTCTGTCACACATGGGTCAGACTATAAGGAAGTGGAGAGGAACATATCACAAACAGAATATTACAGGATTGCTGGGAATATACAAAGTTCCAGGGGCGTGGGTTTGGCTGGACGAGTAAGGAGAGAACGAGGGCATGTGGAGTGGAGAATCTCACGTTTGCCAAAGCAATCCCATTTAGCAGTGTTCCCCCATGGTTGTTCCCAGAAGCTAACATAGATATGAGTATTGTAGAAAGGAAAAAAGAGTGGCAAATAAATGAAGTGGGAATTAAAACAAGTATGTATCTGAACGAAAAGTACTACAATTTCCTACACATTTATACAGATGGTTCTAAGAACAAGGAAGAGTGTGTTGCAGTTGGCATATACATCCCAGACTTTAAAATATCTATTTTAAAAAGAGCATCTGATCAATTATCAGTGTATACAGCAGAAATGCTGCTGTAATAATAGGATTATAGTGGGTTGAAGAGGTCAGACCTGATAGGGTGGTTATATGTACAGATTCATTGTCCATATTAAAAAGCATACAATCAACAACATCTACTAGAGAAGACATTCTCATAGAACTGAATCATAGCCTGTTAAGACTGCACAGAAGCGGCATAGATCTACAGTTCTGCTGGGTGCCTGCCCTTGAGGGGGTGAAAGGGAACGAGTGTGCTGATAAATTAGCAAAAAGTGAACTACAAAAGCAAATAACATTACCAGTTCATCTTGGTAAAGGAGAAGGAAAAGCAGTCATTAAGAGAAAAGGGATGGAGATCTGGCAGAAGAGGTGGGAGGAAGACCAGAAAGGCAAGGACTATCACAAAGTACAAAAGACAATTACAATTAATATTCATAAAGAAAGAAACAGAAGGGAGGAAATCATGATGGCTAGACTCACACGGCTTTGAATAGTAATATCATGGGGAAAAGTGACAGTAACAAGTGTGCGAACTATGCAGTAAAAGAAGATGTAGAACATATATTGTTACATTGTGACATCTATAAAGCAGAAAGAGAACAATTAAAGGCGAAAGTCTGAGAGGCAGAGAGGGAGTGGAGTGTGGTTGGTGTTTTGGGAACAAAAGGAGAGGGAGTAAGAGCTACCAGAAAGGCACTGTGAAGTGCCTTTCTGGGGTAGGAAAAATAAATAAACTGGGGTAGGAAAAATAATTTAACATTAGGTCAGGAAAGAACATAGATTTGTTTTTTGTTTGATTTATTTCATGATTTATTGATTTATTTTAATTTTATTTTGACTAGGGCATAAGTTTAAGAGTTGGAATGATGTGATGATTCATACTCATGTACAGTAGGTGGCGGTATGCACCTTTTAAGTTGTTTGCAATCCGCCAAAAGCAAGAGAGAAGGAGAAGAAAGATGCGCACTGCAGATCGGGTAGAGACAGTAACAAAGCCTATTCTCTCTCTCTGGTTCAGACCTTCAGACCATGCTTCAGACTCACGACACAAGTAGCCTCTGCATTCCGTTCGACACTAGCAGTCATTGGTCAACTAGCACGTCCATCATAGTTTCCCAGCCTGAACTATTGTGTGATTGGTTGGAGGGGCAACTACGGCGGTAGCACACACGCTATTGGTTGAAAAACTAGGTTAGTGGTCCGACAGGCATGACGGTGAAGAGAAACTGGGTCACCGATCGAAAATCGTTTATGTCACAGTTTTGTGGGTTGCTATTACACATTACCAGCGCCTTTCAATGGAGAGACCAATCTCATTTCATATGCGGTAAGTATACAACTAAAAGGAGCCTGCTGCGAGGTATCAATATTGCATCTCGGTGACGCTGCTGGGTTTTAAATCATGATGGATAACGTCGATGTTCTCCCAGCTCTGTGGTTATGTCAGTGTGGTTTTCTGGAGCAGGAGGAGGGACGTTTGCTCTCCGGTCTTGACAGTTAGCTAGCTGCTGTATGCTAATATAAGTAAACCAACGGGACTGAATGCTGTTATGAACCAGAGGTGGTCCCACCGCCCCCAGTATGTCCCTCCAGCGGTCTCTGCTGTCAGGTACTGGGGTTCGGAAGAAGCTCGTGCACAGGTAGGTGCCGGTCCGCAGGCTGCTTAACTTAACGTGACCTAGTGCGAGCGACTAAAGAAAGCTATCACGCTAGCTATGTAGGTTGTGGCCAGTGTTGGGTGTAACGCGTTACAAAAGTAACGGAATTACAGTAATGCAGGGCCGGACTGGGACAGTCAGGCCTGGAATTATACGCCCGGTGTTCCGGATTAACTGGTTCCCCGATCAACTGGTTTACAGAGGTGGGGGGCGTGTCCTTCGACTGAAATACACATTTCGATCGCTTCTTCTGTCGTTTACATAAATCTTTTGGTATATTTGGCTTGGTAGGAAGACTTTGATGCACATTCAGTACCAGTGTGTGAGGTTGTGGTTACGATGGCGATATCCGGACGCGAACAGCGGGGACTCCAAAAAGAAAAACGAGTTGACTGGGGGTTGACTGGGGTTCAAAACGTTGCAAGCTCCAATACATCATTTAAACCAGCTATTGTTGCCAGACTTATTACTGAATATCGTTCTTAATGTGATACCAAGTCCATCTGATACCTGTGTACACCTTCAGACAGCCTCCAAGTGAAGCACACGTTGTTTACTCACAGTTTGAAAGCAGCGTGGAGAAGTCTTCAGCTGTGAACTGTCTCAGGTAAACATCCGCCCAGGGAAAAATGAGACCCGCCCAGTTTAAACTGTGTTACGACTTCTGTGGCTATCTACCAGCGATCATGTTTAATATGAAAGACTACACACACATGTATCACTTATATAAACAGTATTCTGCAGCACTCATCCAGATAAGATGTGACTGTTAACTCGTTTTGCAAAGATAACAGCAGAAATGTCATTGCTGCATGTGCAGGTAGACTTTAAAATGCTGATCATTAATGTTGGTCTCCGCAAACAATATTAGGTATCCTCTATTCAAACATAATAATTCAGTGTGCATCGACATGAAAATACCCGAGTCCCAACAGCAAAAATCACTCGGGCCATGCGCGTTACTGGTGCGCCACGAATCTACACAAAGTATTACACCACCACACTTTAATGTCTTGGATGAACCTTGTTAAAAAGTTCCAGAAAGATGTAACCCGACCATCATTTATAATGTGAGCTAATGTATATCTACACTTATAATATACATATTATAGTAGGCATTTGGGTAAAAGCGTCAGGTAAATGGAATGTAATGTAATTGACGAGTGTTTTGAACACTTATTAATGATTCTCCATAAGGTGCCATGTTGAGTTGTGGCGCACTTATAACACACAGGACTTGCGTGATTTTTGCTGTTGGGACTCGGGTTTGAGTCCAGCAGGAACTTTTTTGTTATTTTCATGTCGATGCACACTAAATGATTATGTTTGAATAGAGGATACCTAATATTGTTTGCGGAGACCAACATTAATGATCAGCATTTTAAAGTCTACCTGCACATGCAGCAATGATATTTCTGCTGCTATCTTTGCAAAACGAGTTAACAGTCACATCTTATCTGGATGAGTGCTGCAGAATACTGTTTATATAAAAGGGATAAATGTGTGTGTAGTCTTTCATATTAAACATGATCGCTGGTAGATAGCCACAGAAGTCGTAACACAGTTTAAACTGGGCGGGTCTCATTTTTCCCTGGGCGGTTTGATTGATTGATTGAAAAGTTTATTAACAGCTTGTATATTGGGTACAGTACAGTACAGCTCAAAACATACAATTGTTAAGGGGATGCAGACCAGAGAAAGACTTTCGTCTTGTTTACATCAGGGTCCCCCCATTTCCAATCATCATATCATTTAAGACATGTAAGACATATTTGACAAACAGATGGTTATTTACAATTTACATACGGGTGGTTTTTTACATACAGATTTCTTATTTACAATTTTCATTTTAGATTTCGTTCCAATACATCCTAACCGGACATTTAAGACCAACCAAGTCTACAGATATACAGTTAGTAACAGAGTCTAAAATGCGAGTATATACATAGATGGGGGGGGGAAGCTGTCCATTGTACGACAGGTTGAGATTTGTACCATTACCGGGGCCAGTTCTGCAATGCTCTCCCCCGAAGGTGCTCTTTAAGAGAGGCTTTGAAGGTAAGTATAGTTTTACTTTCCTTTACAGTTGTGGGAAGAGCGTTCCACCTTGATGTGGCATAATTCCGAAACGTGTATTCCCCCTTTTTTGTGCCAAATCTGGGTTTCACATGATTTGTGGAGCTCCCTCTGGTGTTATGATCATGGTATTCCTTGACCTTTGGGAAGAATTTTGACATGTACATGGGTACCATAGAGGTGTAGTGGATCTTGTAGACCAGGCCCATTGCAAGTAGCTGTACTCTGTTGTCTACTCTAAGCCATCCTAGGTTGTCAAAGTGGGCCGAGGTGAGGTGGGTTCTAGATGAAAGGTCAAGCAGTAGTCTGACCAGTTTATTTTGCGATGTTTGAAGTTTTATTTTTAGCGCCTTGGAGGTGCTATGGTACCATGACGTGCAAGCATAGTCATAGTACCCTTGAATGAGGGCTCCTGCCAGAGTCTTCAGGGTGTTGTTGTTTACCAGAGAGGAGATCCGGTATAGGAATCTAGTTCTTTGATTGACTTTTTTTATTACATTGGATGCCATTTTGTCACAGGAGAGGTTTGCCTCAAGAATAGATCCTAGGTATGTAATTTCCTTCTTACTTGTGACAATAATGTCGCCCACTGCAACTGAAAAGTCGTCGGATTTGCTGAGATTATGTTTCAAACCGAAGAGAATGGACTCTGTTTTACCCAGGTGGAATTTATTATCGGCGAGCCAGGTGCAGATTCTGCCGAGCTCGGAGCTGAGGGTTTTTTCAACCTGCAATCTGCTCCTGTCCGAGACCAGCAGGGCTGAGTCGTCCACGAACAGGAACAAGTTGCAGGCGGATGTTTACCTGAGACAGTTCACAGCTGAAGACTTCTCCACGCTGCTTTCAAACTCTGAGTAAACAACGTGTGCTTCACTTGGAGGCTGTCTGAAGGTGTACACAGGTCTCAGATGGACTTAGTATTACATTAGGAACGATATTTAGTGATAATTGTCAATCATAATGTGTGATTGTTTACTATATATTTATTTGTTGTTCCTTCCTTTTCCCTTCACTATATCTGTAAAGCGTCTTTGAGCACCTGTAAAAGCGCTAACAAATTAAATCTATTATTATTATTATTATTATAAACCGGGAAACAATAGCTCAGGGGTGGCCAACCAGTCAGAGGTTAAGAGCCACATTTTTTCTATTTTACTGCAAAGGGCCACATCAAACACACAGTCACTGATACCGCTTGTTTCAGTTTTTTGTTTTCTGGAGACAAGATTTCAAACCACGTCACTGATGCATTTTTGTGGCATTGGGATATATTTTTTAAATCTTCTGGAGCAGAGAGGAGCTGTGGATTATTGTTATTGATTAATGCATCAGTGTTTCTTAGGGTCAAAAACACAAACTTACAACTTAAAATGAAAGCGTTTAGTTTATTTAATAAAAGAGCACATGTTCAATGTGAAAAGTGACAGTAGTTATAGATTATTTGCAATTTGGTGCTATATATATATATTAAAATAAATAAATAATTATATATATTTTTTAAATATATATAACTCCGTTGGCGAGGCGCAGCGCCCCTCCAAGACAATGGTAGGGGAAACACTGGATAGTGTTTAATCAACGATAGGTGTTCCCCCCTCAAAGGTGATTGGTTCACTGCATCACAGATATTATTGTGATTGGCTCTTGGGCCACATCAAAATTAGACGCGCTGTCATCCTCTCATACTGACACCTGACACCACACACACACACCTAGGCAGAGCCGGGACGAAAGTAACACGGGACGAAAGTAACAAATATCAGGTTTAACTGTCAGGAGTAACTAGTGTTGTCACGATACCAACATTTTAGTTTCGATACCAAGTCAAGAATTGCGATTCTGATTCTTTTTCGATACTTTTCTTAAAAAAAGGGAAACAGTCTTAAATGTAATTATTGTGCTTTATTTCACACCAGAACCATAACACAAACTTTTAAACAATGAGAACAATAAATACAATAAATGACAAGAATTCGTATTAAATCAAATTAATAAATTTCTCACAGACAGGCCTCGTGGTGTCCGTAGTCTTGCCCTCACTGTCAGAGATATAGCTCAAATACTTCCACATTTCTCTTCTGGCGTCTTTTTTGTCAACAAGCCGAGGCGCAGCGGCAGCTGCACTCCCACTTGCAGCCATGCTTCTCGTTTTCTCACATGCTCTGGCAGCTAGCGCGTGCACGAGAGAGGGGAGGCACTTGAGCGTCCTTGAGAGGGGCGGGACTGCAGGCACCGCTGCAGTGCAGGGAGTGGAAGCAGAGCGCTGAACACACACGGCTCTTATTAAACGGCGCTTTCTCACCGGAGTACTTTCCCCCGTCATTCTTAAAGTACTGATACTAATGAAACGGAGGAATAGTAACGTTTTTAACGGCAGGGTATCGCGGTACCTTTCAAGTATCGGTACACCGTGCAACACTAGTCAGGAGTCAGTGTCTCTCCCCCAAACTCACACATATACAATTCGATATGAACTGAAGAGCCGCATGAAACTAGGCAAAGAGCCGCATGCGGCTCGAGAGCCGCGGGTTGGCCACCCCTGCAATAGCTGGTTTAAATGATTTATTGGAGCTTGCAACGTTTTGAACAGACATCCCCAGTCAACTCGTTTTTCTTTTTGTAGTCCCCGCTGTTCGCGTCCGGATATCTCCATCGTAACCACAACCTCACACACTGGTACTGAATGTGCATCAAAGTCTTCCTACTGAGCCAAATATACCAAAAGATTTATGTAAACGATAAAAGAAGCGATCGAAATGTGTATTTCAGTAGAAGGCCACGCCCCCCACCTCTGTAAACCAGTTGATCGGGGAACCAGTTAATCCGAAACACCGGCCACTGACAGTTTGTTTTGTGTGCCATTTTGCTGGATTTATTTGTGAATATTTACAGCGTTACTGCCCATAGTGATAGCCCTATAGTTTAAATCTACTACCCAATAATAAATATATGGACAGGGGTTACTATTTTAAAAAAGTGCAAATGTATTGAGGAACCTATCCATGTGAACATATTTTAAGTGGGGGTGTTAAATGCATCAATCTGGTGCACTTTGAGGCAGGGGCGGCGGGTACTGTAGGCTAGGGAAGGCTAACGGTACGTCCACACAGCAGCTTTTCAAAAATCTTGAAAATCTTGGAGCTGGGCGTGTCTGAAAGCTTGGGGATTTTTTGCGAGCAACACGACCAACAACCAATCGCATGAATTTCCCGCCCCCGACATACAAAGCAAAAAAGCCCGGGGATTTTATGCGAGCAATGTATATATATTAGGGCTGTCAAGTTAACGCGTTAATAACAAAAAAAAATGAACGCCACTAATTATTTTAACGCGATTAACGCATGTGTATTTTTTTGCCCTGGGCCGCCCCGTAGTTTCAGAGCATCAAGTTTAAAATACCGTCTACAAGCTGATGCTGACAGCCCCGCTCCTGCCGTCCGCTTGTGGCAGACCACACTTCCACGCTCACCGGCAGGCACCGACTGGCTATCGGGAGGACCGGGAGGGTGTGTGTATGTGTGGCCCGAGCGAGCGAGAGAGAGACCTTACGTGTATTGTTGTTGTTAGCATCTGGTGCTAGCTAGCTGCGCTAACGGATATAAGGAGCTGTTTAAATGAAAACAGAGGATCGACATTTCGCCACAACTGCGCCGAGCACTTGACTTTATTCAGGAAGCCAGGCAGCGGGACATTGTACGAGAAGTCAGCACGGATAGAGCGCAACATGATTGCAGCGTCCAGGCAGCTCCCGTTCGAGCATATGCCTTGAGTTGTACATAGCTCCAACACACACACACACGCACACGCACACACACACACACACAGTATTGTATTATTGAATGAGAGAGGTTCCAGGTTGTTGTGTTTAATATTCATAAGAATATTTGTCATGGTTCAAATGATGGCATTTGCATAAAGCATATTTGTCCACTCATATGTTGATAAGAGTATTAAAAACTTGAAAAATATTCCTCTAAGGTAAATTTAGAACAGATCAAAAATGTGCGATTAATCGCGATTAACTATGGACAATCATGCGATTAATCGCGATTAAATATTTTAATCGACTGACAGCCCTAATATATATATATATATATATATATATATATAAACTCCCCAAACAGGCGAAAACCTACCAGTTTCACCCACTGTCTCTTCCACCTCCCTCCTGGTTCCTCCGGTTTGTATCCCGGTAAATAGTCTGGTCGTAAAGAACCGGGTGATTTGCTACCGTAATTTCTCGTTTGGAATATGAGGAAATGAACTGCGGTCTGGCTCTCCCAGCTTGCACGCGGTTTGATTGGCTAGCGCTTGAACGGTGCGTCCACACAGCAGCTTTAGACGAATCTTCCACCGCTTCCAACGCTTCTCTGCCCATTGACTTTGAATGGGGAGGACGTCACTTTGCCTCGCTTTTCGCCGAACTGCATTGTGGGGGAGCGAAGCGAAGATTTCCAGGATTTCCAGGATTCAAACGTTGAGCAATGTTCAACTTTTGATGCTGAGCTGGAAGCGTCAGCCAATCAAATCCCATGTATGCAAATCTGACAGTAGAAGCGCTAGCCAATCAAACCGCGTGTAAGCAGGGAGAACCAGCCCGCAGTTCATTTCCTCATATTCCAAACAAGAAATTACGGTAGTAAATCACCCGGTTCTTTACGACCAGAACTATTAACGGGATACAAACTGGAGGAACCAGGAGGGAGGTGGAAGAGACAGTGGGTGAAACTGGTAGGTTTTCGCCTGTTTGGGGTGTTTATATATATATATATTGCTCGCATAAAATCCCCGGGGTTCTTTGCTTTGTATGTCGGGGGCGGGAGATTCATGTGATTGGTTGTTGGTCGTGTTGCTCGCAAAAAATCCCCAAGCTTTCAGACACGCCCAGCTCCAAGATTTTCAAGATTTTTCCAAAGCTGCTGTGTGGACGTACCGGAACTGTCAGATTTGCATAAACGGGATTTGATTGGCTGACGCTTCCAGCTCAGCTTCAAAAGTTGAACATTGCTCAACTTTTGAATCCTGGAAATCCTGGAAATCTTCGCTTCGCTCCCCCACAATGCAGTTCGGCGAAAAGCGAGGCAAAGTGACGTCATCCCCATTCAAAGTCAATGGGCAGAGAAGCGTTGGAAGCGGTGGAAGATTCGTCTAAAGCTGCTGTGTGGACGCACCGTAAGCCTTCCCAAATATTTTTGTCACTGCATCCTGGTAAAATAAAAATATAATGTATAATGTTTGTGTCTTTGACATTAGCGCTGCTATGCATCCACCAGTGCCCTGTACTACGAAGCCAGTTCAACAGACCCTGGTTATGTTTGAGTTATCTTAACTAACCCTAACAAACAAGATCTTGCTAAGCGGTCCAACGACGCTTGTTGTCAACTCGGTAAATCAAGCCAGGGATTCTCTGTCCGGCTGAGAGCGCGTTCACGTGAAAGGGGCGGGGTTAACTATACTTGACCAATCACAAACAGGGACAAGTGTACTGACAGCGCAGCGTCATACTTCATTAATGAAAAGTAAACTGATATTAGACAAAATACAAACTTTAAACATCCACACGTTCACACCAGCCTTTTATAGTCCGGTTGAATCGAACCCTGGTGCGTTTAGCCGCTTGGTGCGGTTCATTTGGGTCGGTGTGAACGCAGTCCGAGACCTCTTAAGTGAACTAAACAACCGGACTCTGGTCCGCCTAAAATAGGTGGTCTCGGAACGCTTGCTTGCGAACTCTGGAGCGGTTCATTGCTGGTGTGAACGCAGTCCGCACCAAAACACAGGAAGCGTAGTATTTACGTGGACTAGAGTCCGGTTGTTTAGTTCACTTAAGAGGTCTCGGATTGTGTTCACACCGACCCAAATGAACCGCACCAGGTTTCGATTCAACCGGACTATACAAGGCAGGTGTGAACGCACCTCAAAACCCATATGAAACAGAACTGTACATTTAAATAATCATGAGAACATGGCCATAACCAATAACATACCATATCCAAGTTTTTAAAAAAAATGGAAAGTTGTTTATTTGTTTTTGGTTAATTTATAGTTGTGAGTAGGTCTGTGCTCCTGAATCAGCCTCCCCTCCTCTCCCCCCTCTCCCCCTGCTCCTCTTTGAGGCAGCAGCAAAGACTAGTTTTAGCTCTCAACACGTTTTTAAAAGTTTATCTTACCTTTTTTCACATATTTAACATTTTGTTCTTTTTATTCATGCATATTTTACTAATCTCTCCCCCCTCAAATGGAAATATCTGTTTACATAAATGGTGACCAAACCGTTTGAGACCCACTGAGATTTTCACTACAGCGCGGAGCTCGCTTTAAGCGTGCCGAGCCGTGCGTGGCCCGTTTTTGGTTGCGTTTCCACTTGACGTAGTTCTGGCTAGCGGGTACTATTTCACAGTTTTTGTGGCCCCATAAAATCGAGGTTCTTTCCGGGCCAACAACCAGGCTGAGTCGGGCTGAGTATGCTAAACTAGAGAGAGAATCGCTGGCAACATACTGATACCGTTTAGTAAAAAACATGAATTAATGCTTTGACAAGTCTGCAGACAGACGGCAGGCGAAAAACCCTTTTAAAATGCGTGTTGTCTAAATGGAGATTGGCTAAGCTAACGCAGTATATGTTCCGACCGTCCACACTTACAACAACGGCCTACAGACATAAATAAAGCAGCGACTGTATTCACCAGGACACAGACAGTCTGTGGTTTGTACTTGTTTAACTTTTGTCTAGTTTCTGAACAGATATGAGGAGCTGTGAGCTTGAGTGCTAACAGCTAACGGCTGATGTTGTTTTTCTGGGGTTCTCATTGAAGATGATGTCACGGCTCCGCCTACACTGCGTTACTATAGATACTGCCCCAGTTCCTAAACTGTAATGGAAATGTGCCATAAAGTGAGCCAGTCCTAACGAGGCCTAGCCATACCAAGCGAGACCATGTAGTGGAAACGCGCCATAAGTTAACTATCTAAACACTCACCTTGTTGTTGAAACAGCTCCTTATTTCTGTTAGAGCAGCTAGCTAACCAGATGCTAACAACAAAAATACAAGTAACCGGTGCGCGCTCTCTCTCTCTCTCTCTCTCTCTCTCTCGCTCGCGCCACACATACACACAATCTCCCGAGCTTGAATGACACACAGAGACCAATCGAGGGCTTTGATTTATGATCTGTATGACAGTGGCCATGTCGGCAGGCCACATCATGTAGACAGACAGTCACTCTGTGTGAGGCAGACCCACATTTACGCAGCGTTGCTTTCACAATACATACAAACAAAACGGCCAGGCCACTGGGAAACCTCCCAGTCCTCCCGATGGCCAGTGCGGGCCTGCAGTAATGTATTACTTTTTGCTGTAACAAAGTAATGTAACACATTACTAATGAAATGTGGGTAATATACTACCCGTTACAATTCTCAGGAACGAAGTTACAACACATTTGAATAATTAAATGGTGTTTTGTTTTTTAAGAATTGACCAACATCGCGAGACATTCCGACACCAGAGAAAATGTGTTTGGGTAGATTAGTAAGCCTGGTGTTTACCCTTCAGGCTCATCAAGATCCCTCTGCTTCACGTCGGGTTCCCTGATCAGCCTGTCGGGTGTTCTTTTCCCCATAACCTCTTTTCCTTTCTCTTTCTTGATCCTCCTTAGCAACCTTCATTATAGTCCTTGACAGTGGTCTGTACTACTGTATTAACAACGTGTTACAATCAGAATCGAGTATTCAACTAAGCCGTGTAATAAAAGTTGTTAGTAGCCTTAAGGGCCTCCACAGTTGTTATGCTATACCACATTGCCCTTCACTGGATGTACAATGAGCTGCACTAAACTACATTTTAGCATTTTAAAATACCTAGCCATTCTTTTGCGGTTATTTTGGTAAAGTAATACCATGTATGTTCAAATAACACAGTAACGTGTTATTTAAACCTGATCGAGACCAGCTCACAGGTCCATCAGATCCCTTTTTTAAAACAGCATCAGCGTGGTTAGGAGCTGTTGTGGCAGGGTTCGAGTGTTTGGCGCTGCTCGGGCTCTGCAGGCTCCGCAGTGGGTGCCAAAGATGATCCTGGGCTTTGGGTTATTATGGTATGCATTTTGTTGTATGATCTGCTGAAAGGGATCCACACCTTGGGCTGGAGGATGCCCAGGGGAGGGGTTCAGGTCTCTGACAGGAGGACGAATACGTGCTTTTCATATTGCTGTTTAATCAATCCCAGAAGGATCTGTTTCTTTAGCTTGGAGCACAGTCTTTTCCAAAGGGGGGTCGTTGGCTGTGGGTTCATTTCAGGACCGTTGATGGGAACATCCACAGTGGCTTTATGTTGACCTTGAGATATTGGGGATTTGAACCCGAGTAACTACGTGGGACACACACTTTAAAAACACTGTAAACAATATACAAATGTTTGTATTTTACAAGATTTTTTTTTCTTCCGGTGAGGGAAATGAATAAGACAGTCATACAACAGTGACAACAATGTAGAATGTGTTTGTATTTGTTAGATTTTTTTAAACTGTTATGGAAGTTGAGCAAACATGATCTTGCACCGTTTGGCTTACTTGTGCTAAAATCAGATCGATTGTATAGAATTTTGAATATCCTGAGTATATAACATTGTTTCTTTATGGTAGAGGGGGATTAAACATGTACAACCAAGCTTTAAAAATAAGCATTAGCCCTTTTAAATGCAAAATATATGATATAATGTCTTTGGGACCTAAAAGGCAACGGATGCTAGGAATGACCCAGTTGCCTTTATGGATTCATTAATGTGCAACTGGGTATTTATTCATTTTTTTGCCAAAATGTTCTTATAGTCTGCCTGTGTTATCAGTTATTGTGATATACCTTTTCATGGCAGGAAAAAACATCCGGTGTGAAGTTTTTATTCTGCTCATGAACAGGTAGCCACCTACATTAGTGCTTATCAGTATTGATTGGTCTCGCAATGAAGCATTTTGATAACAGAAATGTGTTGTGGGAGTTTAGCAGGGCTGCGCTTAAGCACCCTGTTTATCACTATAACTGAACATCGAAAAAGTAATTTCTGTAAAGAAACTGTGTCAATGAATGTTTTTAAAGTGTTAATTAGATGAACATAAACAAGCGGAAGGGAAAAGGGAAGCAGAAGTAGCAGAAAATGGAAATGATTGTCTAACCCTATTTTTACTTAGAATACTCTGAAAGTTTTTTGTATCAAATGATGGATACTGAAGTTGTATTGGTCATATGTATTTACTGCAAAAACAAGGAACTACTCCTCAACACACACAGAATGGTAGAAACATTAGCAAGACATCATTTTTTTAATTATGATGTTTCTCATACATAGACTTTACTTAGGCCGCCCAGGATTATTGACTTTCGCCAAAAATCCTCCAATATAGTGTAAATTAGGGATGCCCTTATACATCAGTGTATGCCTGTTTTCTTTCATGTGTACATTGGTAAATAAGATGACATGGGGGATGGCAGTAGGCGATGTTTATCTGTTTTTCTGGCCTTTGCTATTTTATGACTTGGTACTGTTGGAAAAGATCAAGTTAACCTTAATCTGTTCAAATGCTGAGGGCCATCTACAGGTGGAAGGATAACAACACTAACTGGGGCAATCTACTGTAACTTGAAAGTAATCCAGACTGTCTTCTGCAGGGTTTCCTCTATGTGAACACTAGGGGTGCACGATTCAGGAATTCTCACGATTCACAATTGAAAATCAATTCTCAATTCAATACATTCATAGATTTGATTCTATATTGCTGTTTTGAGTTACTCTTTCTTAAGTTAAACTTGTATAGGTCTCAAAGAAAAAAATCACACTGAATCAAATGTAAACATTTGCTACTCAATGTCAACTTGAGTAAGTTTTATTTTTCCTTTTAGTCCACTCAGTCGATAGAGAGGCGAAGTCCCTCCCCTTCCGGTGGACCTCCATGGGACCTTATTTCGGAAAAAGTATGTATTGAAGTCAATGGAGAGAGAAAGATTATCTTTCGATCCCGTTTGAATTGTGCCACAAATTACACATATGATGTTTGTCAATTTAAAAGATCATTTTGTAAGAATAAAATGTGTCGTAAAACTGTGAAGTAACACATTTGTTTGTGTGAAACCGCTCAATGAACTACATCTCTGGTCTCACACCACACACCAAGACGGCCGTCACGTTGGCACATTTCACTTCTTTCTTTCAGAACGAGGAGAAAAGTATTAAAAGAGGTGAAAATCACTCCAAGTCTGGGCACGTTGAGAGCTGTACATGCACAAAAGGGGAGTTAGTCGGTTCCGTAAGAGCTAGCATGCGGGACCGGGATTCTGGGATTTGTAGTCTTTCTAGTTGCGTATTTTCCATAGTCTTTTCCTAGTATTTTCTTATTTTTAAAATTGACAAACATCATATGTGTAATTCATGGCACAATTGAAACGGGATCGAAAGATAATCTTTCTCTCTCCATTGACTTCAATATACTTTTTCCAAAATAAGGTCCCATGGAGGTCCCCGGAAAGGGAGGGACTTTCACCTCTCTATAGACACCAAGGCAGCCCTGAGACAAAGATTAAAATGAATACTTAATACAAAATAAAAACTGATTGCAAAGATAAACTAAGTGCAAAACTTAAAATAATAACTTAAATTCATACTCCAAATAACAAAATCAAACAAACAATAGCTGCCTGCTACATTTGAGTTCTACCCGGTTATCTTCCATGATTTGGAGACATTGGCGCAATAGCCTATACCAGTGGTTCTCAAACCTTTTCTGTCAGGCCCCCCATTTGGAGAAAAAAAAAAGTCGGGCCCCCCCCAACACAAATAGTCAGGCTCAGTGGCGGCGCCAAAGATTTCTTTTGGGGTGCTGTGGGGTAGCTTGACGTTTCATAGAGGGTGCTCAAACATTTAGGGTTTCCCATTAATATACCGGGCGCTACAGTGGAATTTTCTACTGCAACACTCCCCACACAAATACACAGTGTGACAGTTACAATGAAGGCTTGAGGCATATAGGTGTAAGCAGGGGTAAAGTGCTATTTTTATAGGTGGGGTGTGGACCTAACATAGGGGGGTCTGGGGTAGGGGTGGGCGATATTGAAAAATATATTATCACGATATTTTTCAAGCAGTATCACGATAGACGATATATATCACGATATTTTTTCATGTCGGTTATTATGGTTATTTTTCAAGTTACTTAACAGTACAAGCACCTACAAGGTAACAGCAACTAAAACAAAAAGGAGTAACAGACCAAAATAGCATTTCAAGCTGATTTATTTCTGAAATGAATCCCTGAATGAACAATTCAACATTTTGATATGGCTTCAATATCGCCCACCCCTACTTCAAGGCACAGTTTCTCAGTATAAAAATGAACTTTCTGAGGTAGCACTAGCAGTGAACATCAATAAACATGAAAAGGAGGGTAAAACATAACTAAGTAAAACATAAAACATCAATGAGGAAAAGTCAGTGCCAAACAATTAAAATGTAAACTTTAGACTTGAAGTGCAATCAAAGACTTTAGCATAACTGAAGGGAAAAACTAAATACCTTATTGATCAAATAAAATATAAGCCAACAGAATCAACCAAGACAATAAATCAAGTGCAATACTGTCTGAATCCTGACTAGACAGCTTTAGAGCATGTCTTTCACATGAGTTTATTTTTTTTATATATTTAAAAAAAAATTGGAAATGTTTTTTTTTTTTTTAACACGATAGATACGATATCTCTGAAAAAGCATATCGTGGAGACCTAATATCGTCACGACGATATATATCGTCATATCGCCCACCCCTAGTCCGGGGGCAAGCTCCCCCGGGAAGATATTTTTTTCAATCTCTCAACACCCATTTGAAACAGAACTGGAAACAGATTTTCTTTTTCTTTATGGATATTTTACAAATCACTCTCCTTTTAAACTTTATTCTTGTTTTACTGTCATATAGTATTTCATAGCTGTTTTTAATTTATTCTCTTATTTTTTTTAAACTATAATGATCATATAAATGTGTACCTCGGAAATAATTGTTTACATTAATGGTGACCAAAACGTTTGAGACCCACTGAGATAACACTCAGAGAGTCCTTTAGTTCACTGAGTCTGACAGGAGAGGGCTCTCCTCCACTTTGTTGTTGAAAAAACTCCTTATATCCGTTAACGTAGCTCGCTAGCACCAGAAGCTAACAACAATGATCTCCGGTACCGGTGCGCTCTCTCGCTCGCGCACACAAAATGACTCGTTCCACACACACAGAGCCAACCTTTAATGAAACACAGACGTAATAGTACTGTACTATATCATATTATTTTCGAATTTTCGAACGTTTTTTTTTTTTTAATCTTTTTTTTATTTTTTTATAACCATTTTTCCTCCTGGTCTCTCGCGCCCCCCCTGGCATTCCTCTGCGCCCCCCACTTTGAGAACCACTGGCCTATACAGACAGTGAGCATTTGTGGCTAGCTGTGATTGGACTGATTTTATGTTTTTATTTGTTTGTTTTTTTCTGTTTTGTGTTTAGCTTTTTATCTTATTTATTGATGTGTGTTTTGTCTTTTTGTAGGTGATATGGACCTTGAGTCTGGAATAAAGATTGGATAATTTAGCAGTAAAGGGCTGTAACTAGTGGTTGACTTGTAAAATGTGAACTAAACTTCCCTGGAGTATGGACTCAAAGTCAACAATAAACACTGTTAGCCAGAGCTCTCCATCTGAAATCCTTCTTTGTCCTACTGTTCTTTCAGACAATAAGTCAGGAGCACACAGTAACACAAAATAGGCGTATTATAATTCCTAGCATCAGAAGTAGCCGAAAAATATATCGGGCAAGTTAACTTTACTACACTTCCTCAATAACGCGAGTCCTCAAGTTTTCAGTGTTTCAGAAATATTTCACCTTCGCTTTGCAAAGCTTGCATATTGCATTCGTCTTGTCGAGCTCCTTCTTCCCTTCGCGAAAATAAAATCCAAAATATGTCCAAATTAAGGACTTCATTGCCGATGGGGCAGGTTGCGGCAAGACTGAAAAATGTGAATCGATTCTTGGAATTTCTGAATTGCGCACCCCTAGTGAACACAATATTTAGATCGGTAAATTAATCCAATGTTCTGAGAGGTTCTGATAGATTCTGAGAGGTTCAGAAAGGTTCTGAGGGGTTCAGAGAGCTTCTGAGGTTCAAAGAGGTTCAGAGAGGTCCTGAGAGGTTCTGAGGTTCAGAGAGCTTCTGAGAGGCTCAGAGAGGTTCTGAGGTTCAGAGAGGTTCAGAGAGGTCCTGAGAGGTTCTGAGGTTCAGAGAGCTTCGGAGAGGTTCTGAGAGGTTCAGAGAGGTTCTGTGAGGTTCAGAGAGGTTCTGAGGCTCTGAGGTTCAGATAGGTTCAGCCTGATCCATTCCCTGGGAAGACTGTTTCACATATTCATTACTGAAGTGCCACAAAAACAGCACAGACATTTTCAGAATAAATATCTATTCTCTGTCAACAAAGGGGAATACAAATGTTGGTTTAAGTATGTATTTGATAGAACTCTAAAAAGAGCATCCTGTAAAACCGAAACAATGAGCTGAAAGACGCTGAGACAGTCCTTGAGCCGCGGGAACTGCAGTCGGTGGCTTCATTGTTTCGAGTTCCACCTTCCCCAATGATTGCATTTACTTCAGTCATTCAAACAAATTAACATTTGGGTTTACATTTGAAAACCTAAACATTTTGCAACTCAATACTGCTCTTACGTTAAGGCTGAGTCACATATGGTTCTCTAGTGTAATAAAACAAAAGTAAAATGTATAACTTATTATTATCATATATTATTAGTGTGGCTCCATCACAGATATGTTGAGCTATTATAATATATATTATATAGCAGAAGGTAGACTGGGCCCAACCAGCATGACTAAACATGTGTGCTCTCCGCCAACATACACTACGTAACAGTTTATCAAATGTATAACATCACCCCCACTTTTTATTCTAATGTTGGTCAGGATGGAGGTGTGTGTGATGGTTTGCCTGGATGTGTCCTGGCTGAGTGGGTGTAGAGCAGGGACTGACTCACTGATGAAGTACAAGTAGGTGGAGGATGGAAATTGAGGCTGGCTGGTTTTGAGACCATAGAGACTGGCTGACCCAGTTTCCACTCCAGCACCAGTTCTTTTAATTGTTCAATCATGACATAGTGGTTCCCCCCCAGCCCAGAGCTTTGTCCCTGTGTGGCTCAGCGAGCTGTCCTGACCCAGAGCTGAGCTGCTAACTGTGCTTCTTTACCTCTGCATTCTGTGCTCCATGTACATTCGTTTTTTCAAGGTATTTTGTGGGCCAGAGAGTGCCTTTTTATTGTATGCTTTAGTGTAGAAAGGGGGAGACAGAGGGGAGGACATTGCCTGAAATGTTGGGCTGGCCCAGGATTCAAACCGGCTTACTAGCAGCAGAATCTGCATACAGCCGCCCATCTAACCACTGAGCTGTTCCCCAGCCCATCGCTGTACATTTAACATTTAGATGGAACCAACATGTTTAGAACTCCATCACATGTTAAGACTAGCTTTTATTGCATTTTCATTATTTCTCAATCAAGAGTTCAGCTAAGACCTGCACTTGAAACCTGCGTGGAAGCTAGATGCTGTCAGAGTCCAAATCTGCGTCTCTAGTCCCAGTTTACAGTCCACTAACCCCAGTCAATGTGAAATAGGAAAGCATTTAGCCAAATTGTAAATGGACCTTACACATTTATTTAGGAACACTGAAATAGCTTTTCCAACAGAAGTCAGCTAAACACTGGGGCACAGGCAGCCGTACAAGGTGCCACCTCCTCCTCATCAGGGACAAATACATGAACAGGCTGTTGACTGTGCCATCAGGAGCAATGTAGGAGTTAGACATGCTGTCCACAGGGGCCGGGTATTAAACCATCCACCCTCCGATAAGTGTCCGAGCTTCAGATCAGCCGCTCCTCCTGAGGTTTCTCCTTAATCCTCTCTTCTGTTTTTAATAGTGAAAGCATAGTGTTTTAAAATACAAACAATTAGGTAAGCTTAACAGCATATCTTCTTGGATAGGAAATACATTTAGCTTCGGCCTAGAAGTAATCCGGAGACGGCTTACAGGTCCGCAGAACAGTTGAGGTGCTGTTAGAGCGTCGTAGCAATCGTTAAAAATAAAAAGATGACCGGAAAGGAAATATCTTTAGTGTAGTTGTTCTAAGCTTCAGCCACTATAGCTTATAAAGTCACTTAAAATGTATTTAAAAAATGTGCCATTATAGTATTACGGGTGTGTGAGTTACTACTACCACTAGTACTACTCATTACTACGGAGTAGTAGTACTAGTAGTGCTTCCGAGTGCTTAAATGGAAGAATGGACACCCTGCAAATGCAGCTTTGCATGCAAGTTAAAATGGAGAATAGAACACATCTTGTAGCTTTCATAATTTAATTTAATTTTCTCATCAAGTAGAATCCAATTAACCCAGAATTATTAGTTAGAATTAAGGCATTTTTTTATTCCATATTCTGATTTAATTTGAGATTTGATTTGCACTTGACTGATTTCCCCCTGCCTCTCTCCAGGGGTAGATGGATTGCACCAGCTGTTTGAGGATCAAATTATATCGGGGCACAGCGACCACATCAAACCGGATGAAACTAGGTCAGGCTGAATCAGAGCAGACTGAGAGCAGACCCCGCTGATCCAGGCGAGCCCCGGCCCCTTCCAGTTTCATATCCAGGTAACTGAAGCAGCTCGTGTGCAGGCTGATCCACTCATGTTTCACAGTGGAGGGGGGGGGGTGTCGTATACATCAGGCTGACTCATGTGACAACAGCCTGACAGAAGAGTGCATGGTTATTGGTCCTTATTCACCCTGCTGTCTGCTCACATTCACTCAGCTACAGGGTCATATCATGATTTCGGGACCCCCTTGAAAACGAGATCTCAAGGGGTTTATCCCAATAAATACAATTTCTAAAAATATATGATATCTGGAACTATTACACTGTTGTTCATTGAATCTGAGATTTGAGAATATTTACTGTAATATTGTATTTGAGTGGTTAATGCAAGTGTTTGAACTGATGGCATTATGTTTGTAAAAGTGAACATTTACCTCCTGAAGTAAAAGACAATGAAAAGCTGTTTGTGGTCACAGGGACAGAACATATCACATGATGAATTCAGCTTATTATACATTATATCTGAGGCTCAGCATTTAGCCATTTGCCATGTTTGGTGCTAATGAATTGTAATCAGCACTATGCAATGCAGTTACACCAAGCACACCAGCTTAGTTTGCATACTATGAACGTCTGATGAAAGATTCTTGTGGTCTAACTCCACATGTTGGCCCAGTGATGTAGAACTGTACAGCAGGGGGTGTTGGCAAAACTGACACTGCTACTTTGTTACTAAGAGCACACTTCTTGGTCACTTCCTGGAACAGACCTTTCAAGAACTATTCAACTATTCATGGTCAAGTTACTCTGAAGTAAAGTAACTCAATAATTAGGTAGCTCGATGAAGACGAGCCTCAGTAAACTCATAGTGTGTTCAGTAGTTGTCATCTAAATAAGTGTAACAGCACAACATTTGGTCCCATTCAGTTGTTCATTGAAATACTTTTCTTGGAAATGAGGGAATTGTACCAAATTATCACAATGTTTATTGTTTGGCAAAGATCTGTGCAAGATTTTAATATATTCTTAACTTGCATTTTGACAAAAATATTTGCCTTGACTGAGATTTGGATATTGTACTAGACTAGTTCATATTGCTATTTCCATCAAATCCGGTTGAATTGTTAAGCCATAATACACATGACTATGATTGAGTCTTTCATGGAACAGATATGGTATGACATAATCCTCTTTAAAGAAATGACTGACAGAGGCAGTGTCTTCCTGTTCACTCTGCCTCCACACTGACCTACATGTTTTAAAATGACTCCTGCTGTGAATGACACTTCATTACATGTTATTTGTTCACAGTTGAGGGCCCAAGAGTGGATGGAAGGAGATGATTTTAACACAGAGGCTGTGATGAACATCTGTGGTGAGACTGACTTCATATTAATGTTCCTTTAAACACAGACTGTCGCTGTTAACAACCTCAATGTTTTTGACCCATCATAATGAAAGTGTCTGAAACATACCTGTGGATATTTCCATTGAGACCGCTTTGAACCTTTGGTTTCATGTTTAGAGCATGACACTCAGCAGTACTGCAGTTGGTAACAAGACTATTCCTCCACATGCCTTTGTCATTGGTTGGCAGTTCATTTACATATGTGAACAAACATCGGTTACAATACACAGGCCCAGCTTGATACATACTGGAGTGCTTACAGATATTGCTCACTGTTCTTTCTGTGTTATTTACATTTGATTCTATTGTCATGCATTTGAATTCTCCATGGAAACAGTCTTCACTGTATAGTTTCCCCTCATCTGTTGACATATAGCCTCAATGAATGTTTCAGGGCCATTTCAACCACATTTAAAGAGCCTATTTTACAAACAATCTAAATGTTTTCCTCTGAAACATAAGATGACAATGATCAGTTATTACAAAACCCAGGTAGGCCAACCAGTTCTGATGAACTCCATAGAGAGAGAGAAGTCAGGCTGAATGATCCCAGCGCTGGTGTTCTCTCTGCAGATGACCTGATGGCAGACCAAAGGATGGACATCTCGTCTACAATGACTGACTTCATGTCGCCCGGCTCCACCGACATCATCTCCAGCTCCATCAGCACGCCCGGCATGGACTACACCCGCAAGAGGAAGGGCAGCACTACGGATTACCAGTGAGTCCCCAAGGAGGAGACAAGGAAGCACAGAGGAAATAAGAAAAGATGATGAATCAGGAACATTTACATGATCACAACAACAGAGGTATAGTGCAGAAGAAGTGAACAGACTTGCATATTGAAAACATATGAAAGGAATAAGAAAGTAGGCACACATTATTATTACAAATATCTTAAAGTAAGTATAAAAACAAAAAAAAACATGAATGGCAAAAATGAAAAAAGGCAGGGAGGAGAGAAAGAAACGTCAATGAATATAAATAAATGATGTGTTCAATGTCAATCAGTTCTTTGTTTACATATTGTAAAAAGATGCACACTGATTCATACATGTGTTTTTCCTTTCAGAATTGATGGCTTCTCCTTTGAGTAAGTTCAAACATGACTCCATTTGAATAATAGTAGCACCATTTCATTGATCAAGATCTCAAACATATAGGACCCACTGTTGATTTTGCAATATGACATTTTGAATCAACTGAAGAACCAACGTGCTAATCCTGTATGCATGAAACTGAAGTGGTTCTTCTAAAGGTCTGTGATGTTCTTATTGAAATGTAACCTCCTGTCTTTCCTCTTCAGTGACATGGACCCAGACAAAGATAAACTGGGAGGGTAAGCGGCAGCCACCATGACTGTGATGATGAAGAGGGAACTTTAATCATCAGTATTGCTGTTTACTTCGTCTGCTGCTGAAGTGATCCAGTTTCTGCTTTGAATCAGTTAACCCCAACTTTAAGGGTTGGTTACCCAAATCACATCCAAACAAATATACTACCTCCAGTGATATGGATGCAAGCGGGTGCTTTTGCTTTGATGTTTTCACTGACTCTTAAGATGTCTGATGGCATACCGATACAATGATAGTTTTGGTTCATTTGGTTAAGGGTGCTCACAGCATTGAAAGAATGACACTTTTTTTAAAAAGTAATTTTTTTACAGGAGAGAATACAGAAGATAATGTTCCCTTTTTTAAGAAACTTGGTCAAAATAACTGAAGCGTTCACTGTCAGCAGCTTTCATTGGACCTGCTTTCTTTTGTGTTTTTAATTACTGAAATCAATAACTACATATTCAACACTGTCTTGATTTATGACAATGACCCAATGTTGACATCTGTAGTTCCATATCCTGTCCCTGCTAAACAGTGTAGGTCTTCTGATTTCTAACTGCAGGACTTAGCACTCTGCACTGTAACAGAGTGGGCCTTTCTTTCCATGGATCTAATCTCAGATACTCACACAATTTAAAGGTCCTTGCTTAGATTTGAAACTAAAGCAGCTCGAATTTGCCTTGAAATTCAATCCGCCCTTATCAAGCTAAACAGTTACAGTCTGTCCAGCGACAGTAACCTCTGGTGACAGTAGGCAGGTATAACCATCCCTCATCAAGTTAACATTTGTATGCGGCAGGATTTGCTCGGTGAGACTTGGAACACGCGTGTAATTAAACTTGTTCTTGAGGCCCAGTGACGTTCAACTCACATCATTGTAATAGATTGTTAGCAGACGCCTTGGCAAACCACTAGATATTACTCAAGCTAAAGGAAAATGCATTTTCGTGATTGCAACCCTGGAAGCAGAGCAATCATAAGAATACAATATTGAATTCTCATCCCCTCTGTTCATCATTCCTGTGTATTTCAAATACCTGCTCCCTCATTCATTTCAATCTCAAGCTTTGACCTTCATTCCTCTCAAATGTTCTCCTCAAACATTTCTCTCTGTCTTTGCAGTGACCAACAGGGCCGGATTAAGAATGCCAGGTATAAACCCTCCCAGTCCTCTCTCACTCCCCCTGCCTTCTAGTCTTTCTTAGATGAATTAAATGTCCCTCTGTCTGATTGGAACAGAGGTAGCTTTGTGCACGGTGATAATAAGAAACGTTATACATTGAAATGTATAGATCTGAGCATAATGTGGGGCTGAGGGTGTGTAAGAGCATACCGAGCGGCTAATGACAAGCTCCCTCTGTGGAGAGAAGTCCCTTTTATTAGCAGCTACAGAACCATTTGACAGACCAGAGAGATGTGTTCAGTCCTGGAGGACGCACTCAACAGAGAGACATTTCATCTGTAGAGGACGGTCCGTTCTGAGCTGCATTTCATATATCATGTTCGATTAGACTGGGAGCAGTGCACTTTAAGGATTCTGTCTTCCATACTGAAGGTGAAATCGACCAAAGTGTATTTTCTTTGCATTCATGGCAGTCAGATGAGTTGTGTGTTCTAACCCTCTCTGCTTCTCCCCACAGAGAGGCTCACAGTCAGATCGAGAAGCGGCGCAGGGACAAAATGAACAGCTTCATCGACGAGCTGGCCTCTCTGGTGCCCACCTGCAACGCCATGTCCCGCAAACTGGACAAGCTGACGGTGCTGCGCATGGCCGTCCAGCACATGAAGACCCTCAGAGGTTAGCAGACCCTGAAACACACTCTCGACACAAGTCTGTACAGCAGACCACCTCTGCTGGCAGAGAGCTCACTGCTCCATAGTTTCTCTTCTCTGTACCGGACATACACCTTCTAACTGGACCTTCTTCACACTGTACATTTTACATTCATATTTAGTTGATATACTATTCCATGCACACTTACTGTAAAGTACATCATATCCTACTTTAACATTGTGTTAGGTGTAGTTTGGCCCTCAATAGTGTTTATTTGTCAGACGGATGATTATCTTTTACAGTACACTTGTATATATTTGTCTTTTTATAGTTCTGTTTTATTTTCTACTTTGAGATGTTTATATTCTGTTTTGTTTTTCTTCAAATGATGTGCAATGCCTTTGTTATAACATGCTGCTGTAACAACATTTGTACAGCTTCACTTATCTTTAATCTGCTGAACAAAAGAACAGGTTTGTTGGCAAGCTAAAACATCTGCACAGACATTCTGCCTGACAGACAGTTACCTCTCACAGGAGGCACAGCAAGTGTCAGTAAGAAGTGCAAGTCATTGATATCAGTGAGGCTCTGGCACAGCTGTAAGGAAGGGGGATAAAGGGGAACATTTCACAGTGATCAGAAGTGCATGAGTTTGAAAGGGAGGCGTTACAGCAGCAGGGACACGTCTATATCCGTTTCATCTTAGACAAAGGAAAGCACTCTTTATGAACAAAATATTAAACTAATGTGCTCACCATGGAAATAAAAAAAGAATCCTGAACAAATGCAAGTAAATGTATTGAAGGAGCCAGTAACAATAACAGATTGTAAATAAATAAATAAATTGTAAAGTAAGAAAAATGTTTGAATGCACATAACTCTATAATGTACCAAACATTTGTAATTGTACTACACAATGTTATTTATATATATATATATATAAAACATTTTTTGTATCATTAATTGATCAGGACAGGCTTGTTAGGAGGCAATATATAATATTCTATAACACATAGGTTTGAGCAAGCTCTCTGATTGGTCAATAGGCGTGTTTGATTCCACGATCAAACAACGATCAAATAGAACGTGCCTAATCACAAAGTATCCAGTGGCCTACACACGCCACTAGCCTACCGAAACTACTTCCATGAGCCTACATAGTGTGGTTTCCATAGCGACGTTTAGCGACACACAGCCTGTACGCCTGTACTGGAGCCTCTCGTGTATGATGGCTTAAATACAACTCTGTACTTCTTTTGAATGACACTTTGTCACTGGAAAGAGTGTCTTTGAGCATCTAAGAAAATGAAGGACTGGGAGGAGAACTTGTTCCAAGAAAATGGGAAAAGTGTGTAAAATAATGAATAGAGGTGTGACCTGTGTGTTTCCTGGTCTGCAGGAGCAGCCAACCCGTACACAGAGGCCAACTACAAGCCCTCCTTCCTGTCAGACGATGAGCTGAAGCACCTGATATTAAGGGTGAGTCAAAGGATCCAGTCCGTCAAACCCATTTTCATCATTAACTGCAATTCATTGTTTTGTTTATGTTTTATGGTATTCAAAACATCAACGTATTTATTATGTTAATATCATAAATAATAATGTTCTGCTCAGGTCTAATTTGACCTGTTTCAAATCAGGATAAAGGTGTATTTTATGTTTGTCCCAGAAAAAGAATATGTTTGCTTGTATACTACAGTTTTCCATGAGAAAATAATCTTGATCACTTTCATTAGGCTTTGGGTTATATTCAAATGTATATAATCTGTGGTCTTCTGGGATTCATTTTGTAAAATCATTTAAACTTTTGTTCCTTTTTAAATCAGAAATGAGGTTTGATTTTGGGTAAATGTGTTCTTAGTGACCATACACTTCAAAGAGAAGAGTACAACTTGTGGTAATACAAAGGAATAAAGACACATTTGGGGGATTATTTATACTAAATTTAAGGCAATTTGTGTTTGGTAGATGATTTCTATGTTGTGACAATGCTTTTTGGCAATACATCTTATACCGTTGGAAAGCCTGTTTTCTTACCTTTCCAATTTTGCCACTTTTGTGAGGAACAAGCATTTGTGGGATGAGCAACAGAGCTGAGTATGTGGGGTGTGCCCATGGGAAGACGACAAAAGGGTTAGGAGTGACTTTCTTTAAAAAGGAAGATGTATTTGTGAGACTCCCCACATTGATCCCAGTGTTCTCTGTGTTTGAAACCAGGCTGCTGATGGTTTCCTGTTTGTGGTTGGGTGTGACCGCGGGAAGATCCTCTTTGTTTCTGAGTCCGTCTTCAAGATTCTCAACTACAGCCAGGTGCGCTGACTCATGTTAATGTGCTGCTGTTTACTATTATTTATTATCATTTATCCCAGCCTCTCCGTGATGAACGACCTATAGTCTGTTTCATATTTTAAACGTTTTATATCCTTCTGTCAGTCACTCACACTCATGATTTCATAGTGTTGACCATTTGGAAGAATTCAAAACGTTTATCACAAATCAGCAGAATTTCCTCAGTATAAATAATCAAATCCCAGCAGCAGATCATCACAATTTCCTGACTTCAGTTGGAAATTCTGTCTCACAGTTAACTTTAGATTGAAGATTTAAATTGCCTTGCAGTTTCCGAAAAAAACCATGCACAGTAATGGAAGAATAATTGATTTGAATTAGATGTTGGAGATGTTTTTAGGTCTGTCCTCGACTGTATTGTTTATGTTCTCTGCCTCTGTTCACCTCTCACTTAGTTCCCTCTGTTCCTGCTGTCTCTCACATGTGACCTTCTCTCTGCAGAATGACCTGATAGGTCAGAGTCTGTTTGACTACCTTCACCCGAAGGACATCGCCAAGGTCAAAGAGCAGCTGTCCTCTTCAGACACCGCCCCCCGAGAGCGGCTCATCGATGCTAAAAGTAAGAGTCCGAACACATCACCTCCTGTGGGGCCGTTAACATACAAGAGGACTAATGGCGCGTTTCCACTGCAGCGGGTAGCTCGCTTTAAGCGTGCCGAGCCGTGCGGGGCCCGTTTTTGGTTGCGTTTCCACTTGGCCTAGTTTTGGCTCTGGGCTACTTTTTCACCTTTAAAAAGTACTTCTGTGTAGCGATCACGTCTAAATGTGTTTTGGGGGAAATGTCCGGGCTGCAAAGTAACCAGTACGGTAAGAGCCTTTCAGTTCCCCCCAACAATTTGTATTGAATTAAATCAACATGGAACCAGTAACCACTCATTTTGTTTCCCCCGGCCCCTTATCGGAGAACACCCAGCTAGTAACCTAGCAACCAAGCTAGCGGCAGTCAGAAACTCAGGTATCTTCGAATCTATTTACAAACAAATATGGGGAAGTGTAAGTTCAACCATATTTGGTTGGAAAACATCAAATTTAGTGCTTGGTTGAAATCAATTGAGGGGAACGTGTTTGAAGCCCGCTGCACCTTTTGCAAAAAAAAAAATAGCGTTTGTTTTGCTAATGTAGCGTTAGCCAGTGCAGCAGCGGCTAGATCCTCGGCGGCGGAAGTAACGTTATCTGCCACCCAGGACAAGAGACGAGCATATTACATGTATTATTTTCGGTTGTGTATTTTTGTTTCCAGCAGTGGCGAGCCGTGACTTTTATACCTAGGCCCTCTAATGTGCATTTATCTAACAGGTTCGTTTTCCACAGACCTTATTTCGAGCTATTTTACAAAATCCTATGGAGAAATCCCATTGCTTTCTGTCGAGGGAATCCGAGCGTAGCTTATTTCCGGGTTTTAGGACGCGTCACTGCACCACTTGCATAGACCTCACAGCGGGCGGAACTTGTCATAAAGTCCGCGAAAATAAAGCCCACCCATTTAGAGGGAAGATATGATTGGTCAATTGTACTGTCATTTGACATTACTCTCTCGTTGAGTTACTATAGCTGGCCCTCTGTGAATCTACAGAGGGACCAACAAGCCCTCCCGTCTTCACATAACTCGCAGAGACTGTATTTAACATTACATTACATTTAGCTGACGCTTTTATCCAAAGCGACTTACAATAAGTACATTCGACCAGGAAGACACAACCTTGAAGAAAACAGAATCATATAAGTACATCAGGTATCATAGAGCCAAACATTTCAAGTGCTACTCAACTGGCTATAGATAAGCCAGTCCTTTATTAGTATATAAGTGCCTTGTTAGTAATTCTATCGCTCGAAGTGGAGTCGAAAGAGATGAGTTTTCAGTCTGCGCCGGAAGATGTGCAGGCTTTCTGCCGTCCTGATGTCAATGGGGAGCTCATTCCACCATCTTGGAGCCAGGATAGCAAACCCACGTGTTTTTGCTGATGGGAACTTGGGTCCCCCTCGCAGCGAGGGTGCAGCGAGTCGTTTGGCTGATGCAGAGTGTAGTGCACGCGCTGGGGTGTACAGTTTAACCATGTCCTGGATGTAGGAAGGGCCAGATCCATTCACAGCATGGTATGCAAGTACCAGTGTCTTGAAGTGGATTCTAGCAGTTACCGGGAGCCAGTGAAGGGAGCGGAGGAGCGGAGTGGTGTGAGAACATTTTGGAAGGTTGAAGACCAGACGAGCCGCTGCATTCTGGATGAGCTGCAGAGGTCGGATGGCACATGCAGGTAGACCAGCCAGGAGGGAGTTGCAGTAGTCTAGGCGTGAGGTGACGAGAGCCTGGACCAGAACCTGGGTGGCTTTCTGGGTCAGCTGGGGACGTATCTTCCTGATGTTGTACAGCGTGTATCTGCAGCAACGGGTTGTAGCAGCGATGTTTGCAGTGAAGGACAGGTTGTTATCTAGGATCACACCCAGATTCCTTGCAGTCTGAGTCGGGGAAACAACAGAGGTGCCGATGTTGATTGTCAGGTCAAGAGTGGGACAATCTTTTCCTGGAAGGAAAAGCAGTTCAGTCTTGTCAAGGTTGAGCTTGAGGTGATGAGCAGACATCCACTGAGAGATGTCAGCTAGACAAGCAGAGATGCGTGCGAAGACCTGGGTCTCTGAGCGGGGAAAGGACAGAATTAATTGGGTGTCGTCAGCGGAGCAGACGACACCCAAGGAGGGAAAGTGCAGAGCCTGAAACTCCAAGTTCTTGGAGAGTGCGAAGGAGGATCTATTGGTTCACCGTGTCGAATGCAGCTGACAGGTCCAACAGGATGATGACAGAGGAGAGGGATGCTGCTTCGGCAGTGTGCAGTTCCTCAGTGACAGCAATGAGCGCAGTTTCTGTGGAGTGACCTGCCTTGAAACCAGACTGGTGCGGATCCAGAAGGTTGTTCTGATGGAGATAACAGGAGAGATGTTTAAAGACGGCGCGTTCAAGTGTTTTAGACAGGAACGGGAGGAGAGAGACAGGCCTGTAGTTTATAACATCAGACGGGTTGAGAGTGGGTTTCTTTAGGAGAGGGTTTACTCTTGCCTCCTTAAGACTATTTGGAAAGTGACCAGAAGTTAGAGAAGTGTTGATGAAATGGGTGAGAAACGGTAGAATATCAGGAGCGATAGACTGAAGGAGGTTTGAAGGGATAGGGTCCAGAGGACAGGTGGTAGGGCGGGCAGAGGTAATGAGGGTAAGAACCTCACTTGGAGAGAGAGGGGAAAAGGAGGTTAGTGAGTGGTTGAAAGGAGGGTCTGGTGACCCAGCGGTGAGTAAAGGTGAGTCAGAAAAAGAAGAGCGAATATCATCAACCTTTTTTTCAAAATGGTTAACAAAGTCGCTTGACAGAAGTGAGGAGGGGGGTGGGGCTTTGGGAGGGTCCAAGAGGGTGGAGAAGATGGAAAATAGTTTTTTGGGATCGGAATAGGAAGATTGGATCTTATCTTGAAAGAAAGTGCTCTTTGCCTGAGAGATCGAAGCAGAGAAAGAGGAGAGGAGAGCCTGATAGGTTAGGAGGTCATCACGGTGTTTGGATTTCCACCATTTCCGCTCTGCTGCCTGAAGGACGGTTCTATTAGCACGCAGTGCGTCATTTAGCCAGGGAGCAGGAGGGGACTGACGAGCCTGCCGAGATGTGAGAGAACAGAGAGAGTCCAGAGAGGATGAGAGAGTAGAGAGGAGAGTTTCTGCAGCAGAGTTTGGAGGCAGGAGTTGGAACGAATCAGAGGACGGGAGGGCTGAGAGCACCGATGAGGCAAAGGTAGAGGGGGAGAGGGAACGAAGGTTACGGCGGACAGGTGCAGGATGAGAAGAGATTAGTTTGTTATGTTTGGAAAGGGGTAGAGAGAATGAAATGAAGAAGTGATCGGATGTGTGGAGCAGGTTTACAGAGAGGTTAGAAGTAGTGCAGTTCCTTGAGAATATGAGATCAAGGACATTGCCAGCTATTTGACCCTTCACATTCCAACAGAAACTGAACAGGCAGATTCGAAGGATTTATTTCTTTGGAAATGTTATTTTAAATAAAATTAAATCAAGTTATTTAGGTAAAACTAATTAAACATTTAACATCAAAAAAATATAAAAAATAATATTTAAACATTTTTTTCATTTTTTTTTATGTTTTAAAATATTATCTTTTAGAATATCTTAGGCCCTCAGAGGGCCTAGAGGGCCCTGACGGCTTGCCACTGGTTTCCAGGTATAACATTGAAGTTATAACAATCATAATTTGTGGATTAATTTCATCATGGTATTTGAGTTTGTTTCAGATTAACTTTTGTACTTGAATTTAATTTAATTTCTCCAAGAGACAAAAATCACTAAAAGATCTGGTGGATATCTGACCAGTATTTATATATATATATATATATATATCCTAAATGTTCTTTGGGTTTTATCCACAAATGCAACACAAATAAGAACTGTAAGTTATTATTTAATAATCAAACCATTATTATTGAAATGTAAGTATATTTCACACATTTTATGTGTGAAATATGATCTCATTATTCGTTAATGAACCTCATATTTGTGACAAGACGTGTCGTGCATGAGCGGAACTCTCCTCTATTTAGGGTAAACTTTAAACTTTTAATACAAAAGTTGCCGACTTCTCATCCACGATTACGTCACTTCCGCCGACTAAAACCCAGGAGGTATATGATCTAGCACACACACACACACACACACACACACACACACACACACACACACACACACACACACACACACTTTTTGTGTGTATGTAAGACACTTTTTCTTTTTACACGCTAACACAGTTCTGTGTTCTGTTATGCTGTTATGTTCAGTCATCGTTCATTGTAAATTTTCGTATCAGGATTTCTATCAGACTTTAGAATGGAGAAAGCTGACTCACAACTGAAAGCCAATCAGAACTTGGTCATGGTATAGTGCTACTTACAACAGATAGATTCAAAAAAATTCAATAAGTTGCCTTGCTTATAGTATTGAAATACAGCACAACATATTGAATCACTACATGTATCTTGGCAACTGCCATTGTTAGTTTTCCCCTTTGGATATAGCCCTGTGTGACTGTTTTTAAATTGTATTTTTACTATTGTACAAAATAAACTGTTCTATTTTTGACAATTGAAACACGTCTCTTGTTCCATGAGTAACCGAACCTGTGTGTCCTAGTGACTTAAAACGTGTCATATTTCCCTGGGTGGAATTCCCGGGGGGGCGTTGTCGGACTTAGTGGTTTAACCAAACTTCTGTTAAATAAATACCTTTCATCTGCGGCCGCTGCCACCGGCAGTGGTTCAGTCAGTAGGGGCTTGGACTGTGAGCCGTAGGGTCGCCGGTTCAAGTCCCCAAACAGACCTAAATATGGAGTGTGGACTTCTACTTGGAGAGGTCCCAGTTCACCTCCTGCCCTGCCGTGGTACCCTTGAGCAAGGCACCGGACATCCCCCTTCCCCCCTCGCTCCCATTGCTCCCCGGGCGCTGTGCAATAGCTGCCCACTGCTCCTAGTACTAGACTACTGGTACTAGGATGGGTTAAAAGCAGAGAACACATGTCACTGTGTGTGCTCTGCATGTGTGACCATTAAAGAGGGTTTCATCCCTCCCATTCTATTCTATCTTGGAGCGATCGTATCACCATATGTTCCGAATACACAGCCCAGTGTTATGTCCATTTTTCTGTGATTTAAAGCAATGATATAAGGATCATAAGGCATTTACATTTTTTATTCAAATACCCTTTTAGTGTAGACTCATCTTGTGAAAGCAGAGATTATGGGTTGCCTTGAGTTGATCTGATTTTCTGCTGAGATATATCAGCTTCCACTTTCTAATATGGCAAAAAGAATTTACAAAAAAGAGAGAAGTCTGATTCAAATATTGAACAAAACAGCTTTTACAAGGATGCAATGCAATAATGGTGCAACATAAGTACAACTACAGACAATGGCTGGTATAGTTTTAAAGGTTAGATAATGGAACAAACTATTACAAAAAAAATCTATGGATCGATACATGCAGAAAGGTTGAGCTGGGCATCATTGAATACATTAAAAAAGACACTGAATAACAATACAACATTATATTTAACTACAGGAGTTTCATGCTGGTGGGACATTTTTAGAATACACACATGTTATTGTTTTGCTTTTGAGAATGATGAAAATATTACAATAATGCCAACACATAAGAATAATACCAAAGAAGGACAACAAACACATCGTTTTAAAGGTGTGTGTGTGTGTGTGTGTGTGTGTGTGTGTGTGTGTGTGTGTGTGTGTGTGTGTGTGTGTGTGTGTGTGTGTGTGTGTGTGTGTGTGTGTGTGTGTGTGTGTGTGTGTGTGTGTGTGTGTGTGTGTGTGTGTGTGTGTGTGTGTGTGTGTGTGTGTGTGTGTGTGTGTGTGTGTGTGTGTGTGTGTGTGTGTGTGTGTGTGTGTGTGTGTGTGTGTGTGTGTGTGTGTGTGTGTGTAGCTGGGCTCCCGGTGAAGACGGACATCCCCCCCGGCCCCTCCAGACTCTGCTCTGGAGCCAGACGCTCGTTTTTCTGCAGGATGAAGTGCAACAGGCCTTCTGTCAAAGTGGAGGACAAAGACTTTCCCTCCACCTGCTCCAAGAAGAAAGGTACAGAGTGTTCTCTAGAACATGATGAAATGTAAAGCTGCATACACCAAGCTCTGTGCGTCTTCACATCAGGTTCTCCAGTCCAGGACACTCCTCTGCCTTCTGGACTCAACACACAGCATTCTGTTTTTCTCCTTATGAGATCAAAAGCTGTCCTGGTGGCGAGGCACATCCTTATTAGGACCAGGAATCACACTTCAGTTAGCAAGACACCATCTCCATTACACAACGTGGCCTAAAGCGCATATATTGACCGATAGTCATTTTACGCTCCCTGAACCCATTCCAAAGAGCAATAGAACAGCTGGATTCTTGCTCAGGAGCAGAGGTGGATAAAGGACTCAGATCCTGTACTTGAGTAACAGTAGAAATCCTAGTCTTTCAAGTTGCTGTGCTGTTACTAAGTAAGAATACAAGCACTACACACACCTCAGTTTGAAACCCTTTGATACTTTCAGACACTGATGTGCTGATGTTCAAACACGTCAACATGGTTGATTGATTGATTGAAAAGTTTATTAACAGCTTGTATATTGGGTACAGTACAGTACAGCTCAAAACATACAATTGTTAAGGGGATGCAGACCAGAGAAAGACTTTCGTCTTGTTTACATCAGGGTCCCCCATTTCCAATTCATCATATCATTAAGACATGTAAGACATATTTGACAAACAGATGGTTATTTACAATTTACATACAGGTGGTTTTTTACATACAGATTTCTTATTTACAATTTTCATTTTAGATTTCGTTCTAATACATCCTAACCGGACATTTAAGACATACCAAGTCTACAGATATACAGTTAGTAACAGAGTCTAGAATGCGAGTATATACATAGATGGGGGGGGGAAGCTGTCCATTGTATGACAGGTTGAGATTTGTACCATTACCGGGGCCAGTTCTGCAATGCTCTCCCCGAAGGTGCTCTTTAAGAGAGGCTTTGAAGGTAAGTATAGTTTTTGGTTACGAAATGAACCTGCAACCGTTCATGAAATGAACCTGCAAGCGTTCACCATGAGAGGATGGATCAGATTGAAGATGGGATGTTAGCATGAATTAAAAATACTAACACACAAAGAGATGGTCAGTGTTGCTTTCAATCCACATACAAAGGGCCCCACAGTGGAAGTACTGGGAAGTGGAGCGGGGAGTCCGGTTCTTTAGGCCCAATTCCAAACCCTCCGCCCATACCCCGTGGAGGGTCTGCCTCATTAAGTGCTGTTCCAAACCAATGAGTGTGGAGGGGGATCACCTGACTTCACCTGCTGCTCTACCTGACGCTGTGTGTGTCCGTCAGGAAACACACAGATAAACTGCATAACAGGAGACATTTAACATCGTCATACAGATGTTAACAACGTCATGGTTACCATCATATACCCGTGTTGAATCTAGAAAACGGTAAACGTGTGCATTTGATTTGTAAAGTCTTGTATATTTTCAGACTCTTTTCAAAAACTAAGCTGCTTATAAACATTTGATTCAAAAACAAAAAGAAGAAGTACAGAAAATGAAACGCCATTTAAAGATTTTTTGAGTTTTATTTGAGTTATTCTTTTTTGTCCAAGAGATGGTGATTTGGAACCATTGTTTACGAAAAGTTACGGCATTTCCTGTTTCTGCTGGAGAGACGGGAGTTCATCCCGAAGCTGGTGTATTTACCATATACAATACAACAAATACCATGTTGAAAGTGGAGTGCTTTGCAGATTGAAAGAGGTGGACAGGCTTTTGAAACAAAGATCTTCCTGCTGCATTATTCACAGCAACAAGTGAAGTCTGCTCTGCAGTGGTTACAGATCAGGGGAAGCATGTACTCTATCTAGCTGCTGCTTAGTTTACTCTCCCCGACCCCAGCATTGACTAAGCATATTTCTAGTCCCAACATTTTTTGCAGGCCATTCAAGCACAGTCACGCAGCCCAGAGTAGCGTCACCATTCATGTTCAATCTTTTAGTGTTAGCTGAATATTTCATGACGCTGTGTTTCAGTCACTTCTAAACATAGTGATACAATACCTTCATTTGGTGAAGAATATTTCATCTTTTATTGAACTTTTATAACATGATTTAGAAAACAAATCATTCTTACAAGGACCCAAGATAAAGTGAGTCTTTTTTATTATATGGACCAGTTGCCCTCTAAAAAATTATAATATATGAACTGTTTCCAAATGTGCCTAGCCAATCAGAGGCATTTTAATAATTCTGAATGGTCTTTAAACTCTGATTCCACTTCCTGTTTAACTCTAACCCTGTCTTTGCCCCCCCCCCCCTCATTGCAGCCGATCGTAAGAGCTTCTGCACCATCCACAGCACGGGCTACCTGAAGAGCTGGCCCCCCACCAAGATGGGTCTGGGCGAGGACAACGAGCCCGACAACGAGGGCTGCAACCTGAGCTGCCTGGTGGCCATCGGCCGGCTGCACCCCCACATCGTCCCCCAGCCCAGCCTGGCCGACATCCGTGTGAAGCCCACCGAGTACGTGTCCCGACACGCCATCGACGGGAAGTTCGTCTTCGTCGACCAGAGGTGAGAACTGTCAACCAGTGTGTGTGTTTACTTGATTTTATTCTTATTTACATATTTATATTTATCATCTATGTGTATATTACATTTTCTACGTTTAAAAAAATGTTGCTTTTTGGAATGTACATGCGTACGTTGATTGTTCTGGCAGTAAGAGATTACTGCTGACCTTATGGAAGAATCTTAAATGCCTTTTTAGTGCGTTATTTTCATTTAATTTTGTATTGATATGAATGATCACAAATAGTTTATTATACCAATGTTCATACCAACACATTTCAGTCCCACCCAAAACTTTATGAAGTTTAGATGGGTATATTTTCCAATCTGAAAAGCAAAGGGCTCCTTCCACAGTTATGTGAGAGGAGGGAAGGTTGTCCTCGTGAACAGAGAGTCAGTGTCACTGTAATCCAGCATCCTTTCTTAAGACATGCATAACAACCCTCTGTGACCCACAGAGCCACAGCCATCCTGGCCTACCTCCCCCAGGAACTGCTGGGAACCTCCTTCTATGAGTACTTCCACCAGGACGACATCGGACACCTGGCAGAGTGTCACAGGCAGGGTGTGTGGCAGACACAAATACCTCCAGATGTTAATGCACCTGAATGCAGCAGAGCTCTTTAATATGTTTGATGTGTCCACAGTGCTGCAGATGAGAGAGAAGATCAACACCAACTGTTACAAGTTCAAGATCAAAGACGGCTCCTTCATCACACTGAGGAGCCGCTGGTTCAGCTTCATGAACCCCTGGACCAAGGAGGTGGAGTACATCGTGTCCACCAACACCGTTGTGTCGTAAGTCCACAAACACCCCCACCTCTGAAACTGATGGAGCGTGTCCTACTGTGAAGTATTAAACGTGTCTCTTTGTGCAGGTGTCCTATGATGGAGGGACCCGACTACCCTCAGTCTGCGGCCTCTCCACAGAGCATGGACAGTGCTCTCACCTCAGAGGGTACACACACTGCTGCAAACAATGCACACCATCACAACAACAACAATCTGTGCCAGTGGTGCAACGTGTGAAAATGACATTCTTTTCACAACTTCTATGTATTCTGTATGCACACGTTATCCATTAACAAGGCAGCGGGATAGCTTATCCTTCATCATCCTTCCCCATTAGTTTGTATGGTGGTGTCAGGATTACTACACAGATGTGGAAATGAATGTAAAATCATTTCTATATCTTCACAAGTAGTTTTATTCATAAGAAATACTAAAATATGATATTGTTCAGCTCCAGACACCGGTTACTAAATGTTTGTAGACACACTGTGATCTGATTGAATGCACATGTGTAAATGATAAACGGAGACATCATATTGTTGGAATTGCACTTATATTTCTTAAGAGATTTCAGGTTGTTTTGCAGGAAGATAGTTCATTAAATGTGAACATTTTCAGAATGTACTTTTTTGCTCTAAATCAATAGTTATTGGTTATTATGCTATGATTCTACTGGGCCGGCCTACTTCATCAAGTTGGGCTGTATGTGGCCTCTGAACTCAAATGAGTTTGACACCCCTGATCTATGCTGTGAATCCTTTCAATTGTCCTTCTCCTGTTGGCTGGCAGGAGGAGGGAGGCGGGCCCTGCAGACCGTCCCTGGCATCCCTGGGGGGACGAGAGCAGGAGCCGGGAAAATAGGACGCATGATCGCAGAGGAGGTGATGGAGATCCAGAGGTGAGAAAGACAGAATCAGAACCAGAGAGTTGAGGAGGGGGTCCGTCCTCCACCGGAGAACCCCTGTCTGTATTTAGTGTAGATTATGGTGGAGGCGACACACAGACGTTATGGCATGACTCATCACAAAGTATGGGGACATTCTTGGCAAATAAAAAGGTTGAAAGTGCACCTCTTTAGAAAACATGTTATGTATGTGATAATCTAACAGACGGGGTGTGAAATAGAAACTCCCACTGAGTATTGAATCCTAAATAATGCCGACTCAGACAGCTGCTGTGGTGCTAGAATTATGCTGAAACAGTCTGCACTGACAATATCTACCTATCGTCATGGCAACGCTTACACCTCACACAGAGTTGTTAAATGTAGGCTGCACGCCCTAGGGTCTGGATGTTTCTACCTGTGAGGAGAAGTGGTGTGTGCATGATGAGGGAATGACCATGTGTGTCTCTGTCAGGATCCGAGGCTCCTCCCCCTCCAGCTGTGGCTCCAGCCCTCTGAACATCACCAGCACCCCCCCGCCGGACACCTGCTCCCCAGGGGGCAAGAAGGTAAGACACACACACACACATCACACACACACTCTCCATAGTTGTTGTTCTTTTAAATCTGACTGAATCATATTGTGAATCTGAATCATTCCTAATAGAGTGGTTCAGGAATTAAACCTGGGAATGAGTTGGCATTCTAGCAATTCCTGTTCCCTCATGTCAATATTTACCTATTTTTGGTTCAATGCCCAAAATAAGGTCTGTGGTTGTGCTGTAGAGATTTTCATATGTTGTACTACCACATAAAACACGTCAGTAATTACCCCACTGGTGGATTTAAAAAGGGAGGTTGTTAACAAATGTCTAAATGAGACGACTAAACGTCATCACGCCCAACATTAGCCGCCTTTAGCTTAGCGGTGGTGACGTGAAGTCATGTGACTGTGCTGTAGTTCCTTTATAGCAGTGGTTCTCAAACTTTTTCATACCAAGGACCACTTAACCAATAAAAACACACTCACGGACCACCTAACTCCACAAATATCCAAAATCACATCGCTTTTCTAGAACAAATTACAAATTGCCTGAAAATGGTACAAGCAAGTGGCAACATGTGTGATGAAGGTGTTGCGCTGGGCTGTATCGTGCAATCGAAAGTGAAACGTAAGCTCGCTCCATTGCGGAGATATTCCGCTGAGAGTGCGGAAAACTTAAATGTATTTATTCATTTCAAATGTGAAATGTTACCAATATACTCACGGACCACCAGTGTTCCGCGGACCACCACACTTTGAGAAGCACTGCTTTATAGCCTAACATTAGCCTCCTTTAGCTTAGCAGTGGTGAAGTGAAGTCATGTGACCGTGCTGTAGTTCCTTTATAGCCCAACATTAGCGTCCTTTAGCTTAGCAGTGGTGAAGTGAAGTCATGTGACCGTGCTGTAGTTCCTCTATAGCCCAACATTAGCCTCCTTTAGCTTAGCAGTGGTGAAGTGAAGTCATGTGACCGTGCTTTAGTTCCTCTATAGCCCAACATTAGCCTCCTTTAGCTTAGCAGTGGTGAAGTGAAGTCATGTGACCGTGCTTTAGTTCCTTTATAGCCCAACATTAGCCGCCTTTAGCTTAGCAGTGGTAAAGTGAAGTCATGTGACCGTGCTGTAGTTCCTCTATAGCCCAACATTAGCCTCCTTTAGCTTAGCAGTGGTGAAGTGAAGTCATGTGACCGTGCTTTAGTTCCTCTATAGCCCAACATTAGCCTCCTTTAGCTTAGCAGTGGTGAAGTGAAGTCATGTGACCGTGCTTTAGTTCCTTTATAGCCCAACATTAGCCGCCTTTAGCTTAGCAGTGGTAAAGTGAAGTCATGTGACCGTGCTGTAGTTTCTTTATAGCCTAATATTAGCTATTTATTTCAAAAATCCTAAAGGTGTGTGTGTGTGTGTGTGTGTGTGTGTGTGTGTGTGTGGTGTTGTGTGTGTGTGTGTGTGTGTGTGTGTGTGTGTGGTGTGTGTGTGTGTGTGTGTGTGTGTGTGTGTGTGTGTGGTGTGTGTGTGTGTGTGTGTGTGTGTGTGTGTGTGTGTGTGTGTGTGTGTGTGTGTGTGTGTGTGTGTGTGTGTGTGTGTGTGTGTGTGTGTGTGTGTGTGTGTGTGTGTGTGTGTGTGTGTGTGTGTGTGTGTGTGTGTGTGTGTGTGTGTGTGTGTGTGTGTGTGTGTGTGTGTGTGTGTGTGTGTGTGTGTGTGTGTGTGTGTGTGTGTGTGTGTGTGTGTGTGTGTGTGTGTGTGTGTGTGTGTGTGTGTGTATTCAGAACGGAGGGACACCTGACCTGCCAAGCACTGGGATCCTTCCTGGACCTGACTCAGTGGGCTACCCCTACTCCAACCAATCCATCATGAGTGAGTTCACACCACACACACTCCTCTCTGTGATGTTTTTGTGGAGTCTCATAGACTCCTCCCCTCTGTCCAGGTGACAACTCCCACCTGAGTATAGACATCATGGACGAGCCGGGCTCCAGCAGCCCCAGCAACGACGAGGCGGCCATGGCGGTCATCATGTCCCTGCTGGAGGCCGACGCCGGGCTGGGGGGACCCGTAGACTTCAGCGACCTGCCCTGGCCTTTGTGAGGAAGCTGGGGGAGGGGGGGAGGCAGGGACTCCGTCAGCAGAGCCGTGGAGAGAGTTCAGGCAGAGTGAAGTCTGGCTGTCCCCCCCCCCCCCTGACCACACAGCAGAGACATCATCTAACACATGTATGGTGCAGTAGAGAGGTTGCAGAACTGCAGGAGGGTCTTTCAGTCTGAACGCTTCACGCCTGCACTTCGTTCATCATTCCTTGTAGCTGAAGGACTGACCCTTTTATACAGAGATCCTCCCATGTGTTAGGATGATCCTTTCTGCAGTGTTGGTGTCTGCACACTGTATCAGCCTCGGGGGGGGGGGGGGTCTCCAGGACACAGTGCTCACGGTGGTTGACTGAACTCTGTCTCACTCTGGCCCCCTCCCTGTCGGCCCCCTCCACACCAACACAGGACTCTGAGGCGTTGACTAACACTGGTTGAAGTTTGTTGTTGTTGGGGGGGGGGGGGGGGTCGCCTCTCTAACTGTACGCTTGAGGCTCCTCACAAGAAGTTGATGCCGTACACACACGGCTAAGGTGCCCCCCCCCAAACATGCCTGTTGTACCGGCTGATGGAAACACACAACAGCTCTCCCCTGGGAGAGAGGACTTTATTCCCAAACCAGTTTCTGCTTTTTCCTAACCCAACATGAACCTTTGTCATTTTTCTAAACGCCACTCTACAGCTCATCCTCACTAAATCATCCATCAAGAGTGTATTCTGAATTCAAGTATCAAATACGTTTTGAGTACACATTTCAATGCTGTCCAAAAAGAATACTCCTTAAGCTCAGTACAGGTTTTCACAAGTCCCAAATGATGGAGTCCATCAATATTAAACCAGTGGGACACCTACCATGAGGTACAGAGCAGCAGGTGGTCTCGTCACGGGGTCTCCCTCCTCCATCACAGCAGAACTACACGCAGTGATGCAGTCACACTGACTCTGGGTCAGCGTTCTGATGGAAGTATTTCTTTGCCTTAGTGATCTGAATATTTAAATTTTAATGTATATCTCTGTACCTTGGCTAGCGTGTAGCTCTGAGAAATGAACAGCGCAGACCTAACTTGTTTTGCCAAGTTTGGGAAAGATGAAATACCTCCAAGTTAATTTCCTCGCAGATATTTACAGTATGTTGACAAATATCTGTTTAGCACTAACATACACTGTAGTACTACATACAAACTACCTAGCGGAGAGGAGGGTGGGGTGAGGGCAGAAACATGGCCCAGAGAGGTGTGTGTGTGTGTGTGTGTGTGTGCGTGTGTGTGTGTGTGTGTGTGTGTGTGTGTGTGTGTGTGTGTGTGTGTGTGTGTGTGTGTGTGTGTGTGTGTGTGTGTGTGTGTGTGTGTGTGTGTGTGTGTGTGTGTGTGTGTGTGTGTGTGTGTGTGTGTGTGTGTGTGTTGTGTGTGTGTGTGTGTGTGTGTGTGTGTGTGTGTGTGTGTGTGTGGTGTGTGTGTGTGTTGTGTGTGTGTGTGTGTGTGTGTGTGTGTGTGTGTGTGTGTGTGTGTCCGTCCGTCCGTCCGTCCGTCCGTCCGTCCGTCCGTCCTCCGGTCCTCCTCCAATCAGGCAGCAGCTGGCAGGTCTCCATCTGTTCTGTAGTTTTCTGTTTCATTGTTTTTACAACACACTACAATACAGTGCTCCCTCTGTTGATATGCCCCCCCCCCCCCACATCTGACCATAATGTATGAAATCTTTAAATATGATCATGTTAAGAGTATACTTTATGCAAATATATATGAGTGTATTGTATGTATCAGCAGTGAAATATTTTTAAAATAAAAGTATTGGTTTCTGTCTTTTTTGACATGATGGTCACAATGTTTGTTTCCTGTTTAGTCATCAAATACATCCCATAATGCACCATTTGAAAACATTTGGCTGATATCACAATTGTAATAAGATTGATTGTATTGGATCTGTATCAAACGTGTGTGTGTGTATATATATATATATATATATATATATATAAACACATTTTTGTTCAGTCTGTAGAATAAGATTTGTATGATACCTTTTTAGCTCAACAATACGTCACTTATCATTAAAAAATATTTGGTTTCCTGCAATCTAAATTCATTTATGGGATATTTTATAAAATGTAAATTGTGCAGCCTTTCATGATACAGTCTGTTGGGTGCTCAGTCATCGCTTACACCTGATGTTCTCTCAGCCAATCAGAGCGGCCCGTGGTATTTTGACATGACGTTGCCACCCAGCGCCTGGCAGTCTGCACGCAGAGGAAGAGGCGCTGCTTCACAGTGTCCTTATTAAAGAGAACTCCAGAAGCCCTGCTGCTTATCTGTGGTCTCATCATGTGACCTAAAGCATGACCTTACTCTGCATGACATTTAGAACTGGACGCATTTCCATATTTCATCTCCATCCTAGAGTCCGGTCATCTCCAGATGTTAGACATGTTTGCATCTGTTGCCAAACCTTCAGAAAACCCCTGGTGTTAGTTTCAAAGTCAAAATGTGGCCTGCTTCAAAAACACTGCTGAGTTCTTTGTCCTTTTAACATTCTTATGTAAATGCACAAATATATTGGCGAATTGAATTCCTTGTTCTGTGGTTATTGGTGTGTTTATTCCTACTTCTTAATACAGTGTTATTATAGGAAGGAGCTTTGTTGATGGCACAGCTGTTAGATATGTATTAAGAATATTCATCATGTGGTTCCACTGTGATCACATGACCAGACACGCATCGTATCAAGACCAACATCAAAGTGATGCCTTATACACGAGAGGACACATATTTCAAATCATATAGTATTTATAATCATGTATAATACATGGCTGTAACTCAGAAGGAGCAGTCAGTGTGTCTGAATTTAACAAGAGGAATATCTGAAATTCACACAATCAAATAAAATCATATGGAGGATATTTAATAAAGTTAATGTAATTGTATTTCGTAATTTTTCCAATACCCTATGAAAGTGTATTTCTTTATTTGATCAATAACTTTATAACCAAATAAACCATGGGTCCTAGATCTCACAGTATAATGCAAGACTTTTAGAATATCACACATAACCAAAATGAAAAACTATTTTCATCTAACAATTCTTTTGAGATTTTACAAAGCAACACTTATGGGATTATTTTGTTATCATAAAGATAAAGCAACACTTTCTCAGAATAAAGCAAAACTATGAGTTTAAAAGAAAAAAAAACTGAGTCAAGCAAAATAAAATACATTTCAAAAATAAAACTATAAGTTGCAAACAAATCATTTGTGTAATCATGTAAACTATAAGTCTTTTTTCTTTGTTTTAACATAGGTTTTTGTTTGCAGTTCTTGTTTCTTCTTTCTCAATGATCAGACTTTTGCTCTCGCTGCAGCTTTCTCTTTCTCTTCTGACACAAACCTCCCAGGTGGGCGGGACTTTCAGGGGTGCGTCCCCATTGGCTACTCATGTTTTGAGTGACAGCCCAGTCCTCCAACGATTGTACAGTGCAGGAAGCTGCGGTGCGGTAGCTGAGCGTGGATAGAACACCCCCAGAAGAACCAGTATTTCAATTATTATAATACTACAAGTGAAAATATATGCAAGTTTTGATCATTTGTGTTGTTTATGCTGTACTATACGGTCTGTTTCTTTATTGTGGTAAGTGAGAAGTAAAGCTGTGCTATGAAAGTTAGCTTGTGCTACCTTTAGATCCATAACAATGCAAGCTAAGTAGCCTAACAGTTAGCTACATAGCTAGCAGTGAGTGAGGGTTCAGACACCGGCGCACAGACTCAAACGGACTCGTGTGCCTGATTCTACCACCAGGCTTTCATGATTCTGTTTAGATATGCAAGTATAAGCCATGATAGCTTATTTTATTAACACGCTAATTTGATATGGAAATCAATGGAGGCTGAGTTAACTTTGTAGGAAAACCTTCCGTCCATGACTGAGCTGTGTTTTATTTGTTAACTTCGTATTTTTCATTTCCTAAAACATTTATTTTCCTCTCATATTAACAGTGTGGATCATTGAGACAGCCAGACCCGGCGGCAGACATACATCTCTGGGCGGGCATTTGATTTACCAGGGCGGGCCCACCACGACACTTACATTTCTGAATTGTCAACTGGGAGGGGGGGGCTGTTAGATGCTCGCGATTTGTCAACGGGGGGAGGAGGGAGGCGCTCGTGAATTGTTGAAAGAGAGGGGTTTTAGGTTGCCATAAGGCTGTTGACGGTCTTATGTATATATTGGTTGGTTTTGTGGCACATTTGTAACGCTGTGCCAACTTGGGCAAGCACGCAGGCAAACTTGAGCGCACACAGGGTGGAGAGGTGGAGTGAGGTTGAGCGATGGAGAGAAAGGGAGAGGGGGGGGCATGAAGAAAGACCTGTACCAGCTTCATCCACGCTGGGCGTTGTTGTTATCACTGGCTCAGTGTCATTTCATTTACATAATACATTTAATAGATTTTATTATTATCCACCTTTTTGTTTTATGTCCTTTTATTTAAAACATTCTTTGAGACTTCATCTTCTGGTTCAAATTTCAATAAATGTAATTTGTAGAATCACTCTTTTGTACATTCTACATGAAAATGTTAGAGATTCCATTCAAATCTGTTGATTATTCAGATCTTCCTCAGGAATAGTATGTAGAGTTTTTAATGCTAAATGTATATCATTTCTCACAGGATATAGAATGAGACAACACAGTTTGTATCCATTGTGTATGAAGGCTTCAGCTCTCCAGACCCACATAGTAAGATGTGAGCATGTTCCTAATTGTGTTGGTATGCAGCCTAGGTCTGCTCTGTTTCATAAAGCAAATCTGCCACTTTTATATTGTAGAATTTGTTCAATTAAAGCAGTCTTTAATTGTTTGTCCTAAACATAGCAATATATGCTTTTGAAATGTAACATGTCTTTGAAAAATAACAGTATACAGTTTATATTGTGTATCACCTTTAGCTTGAAAATACATAGATGTGTTTTCTTATCTATAAAATAAATAAATAGACAGACACTTTATTATTCCCAAATTGGGAAATTATTTTACAGCAGCAGTGTGTTCAGGTATTACAATATTTAAAGTTGAAATAAAGTATAAACTACACAACACAAGTATAATGCACAGCAATCCATAAGAGAAGTCCGATATGTTCATGAAACTCCCCAGGAGACACCGACACTAACGTGGCCGAGTGGATGCATGAGTTGCTCTGTATGATCTGTGGTGTAGTGGGCTGTCACTCAAAAACTGAGTAGCCAATGGGGACACACCCCTGAAAGTCCCGCCCACCTGGGATGTTTGTGTCAAAATCTCAAACAAAAAATGAGGGAGCGCAAAAGAGAAGAGCTGCAGCTCGAGCAAAAGTCTGATCTTTGAGAAAGAAGAAACAAGAACTGCAAACAAAAACCTGTTAAAACAAAGACAAAAGACTTATAGTTTACATGATTACACAAATGATTTGTTTGCAACTTATAGTTTTATTTTTGAAATGTATTTTATTTTGCTTGACTTCGTTTTTTTTTCTTTTAAACTCATAGTTTTGCTTTATTCTGAGAAAGTGTAGCTTTCACTGAACATTACAGTGAAGCCAGCACCACATTATGTTATCAAACTAACATGGATAGTAACAACAGATAGATAGGACCTAAACCAGCCTAAAGCAGTTCCCTGTATGCCAACTAAGTGCTCTAGTCTTTGCAATAAGATATCATCATCGATAGAATCAAATGCAGCACTGAGATCGAGCAAAACAAGAATAGAGACAAGTCCCTTGCCAGAGGCTATTAGAATGTCATTTGTGACTTTAACCAGAGCTGTCTCTGTGCTATGATGTGTTCTAAAGCCAGACTGAACATCTTCAAATAAATCATTGTTTTTTAAGTAATCACACAGCTGTTTTGCGACTGCTTTCTCAAGAATTTTTGAGAGGAACGGAAGATTAGAAATAGGTCTATAGTTGGCTAAAACCTCTGGATCGAGGTTGTGCTTTTTAAGAAGCGGTTTTATCACTGCTACTTTGAATGATTGTGGAACATAGCCTGATAATAAAGACATATTCATAATATTTAATAAAGAAGTGCTAATTAATGGAAACACTTCCTTCAACAGCTTATGTAACAGTGTATATCAGTATGTAGTGTCTCTACTTTAAAGAGTCCTCTCCTGCTGATGTTCAGGTGTATATCAGTATGTAGTGTCTCTACTTTAAAGAGTCCTCTCCTGTTGATGTTCAGGTGTATATCAGTATGTAGTGTCTCTACTTTAAAGAGTCCTCTCCTGCTGATGTTCAGGTGTATATCAGTATGTAGTGTCTCTACTTTAAAGAGTCCTCTCCTGCTGATGTGCAGGTGTATGACAGTATGTAGTGTCTCTACTTTAAAGAGTACTCTCCTGCTGATGTTCAGGTGTATGACAGTATGTAGTGTCTCTACTTTAAAGAGTACTCTCCTGCTGATGTTCAGGTGTATGACAGTATGTAGTGTCTCTACTTTAAAGAGTACTCTCCTGCTGATGTTCAGGTGTATATCAGTATGTAGTGTCTCTACTTTAAAGAGTCCTCTCCTGCTGATGTTCAGGTGTATATCAGTATGTAGTGTCTCTACTTTAAAGAGTCCTCTCCTGCTGATGTTCAGGTGTATGACAGTATGTAGTGTCTCTACTTTAAAGAGTACTCTCCTGCTGATGTTCAGGTGTATGACAGTATGTAGTGTCTCTACTTTAAAGAGTACTCTCCTGCTGATGTTCAGGTGTATATCAGTATGTAGTGTCTCTACTTTAAAGAGTCCTCTCCTGCTGATGTTCAGGTGTATATCAGTATGTAGTGTCTCTACTTTAAAGAGTCCTCTCCTGTTGATGTTCAGGTGTATATCAGTATGTAGTGTCTCTACTTTAAAGAGTCCTCTCCTGTTGATGTTCAGGTGTATATCAGTATGTAGTGTCTCTACTTTAAAGAGTCCTCTCCTGTTGATGTTCAGGTGTATATCAGTATGTAGTGTCTCTACTTTAAAGAGTCCTCTCCTGTTGATGTTCAGGTGTATATCAGTATGTAGTGTCTCTACTTTAAAGAGTCCTCTCCTGTTGATGTTCAGGTGTATATCAGTATGTAGTGTCTCTACTTTAAAGAGTCCTCTCCTGCTGATGTTCAGGTGTATATCAGTATGTAGTGCTTCTACTTTAAAGAGTCCTCTCCTCTGATGTTCAGGTGTATATCAGTATGTAGTGTCTCTACTTTAAAGAGTCCTCTCCTGTTGATGTTCAGGTGTATATCAGTATGTAGTGTCTCTACTTTAAAGAGTCCTCTCCTGCTGATGTTCAGGTGTATATCAGTATGTAGTGTCTCTACTTTAAAGAGTCCTCTCCTGCTGATGTTCAGGTGTATATCAGTATGTAGTGTCTCTACTTTAAAGAGTCCTCTCCTGTTGATGTTCAGGTGTATATCAGTATGTAGTGTCTCTACTTTAAAGAGTCCTCTCCTGCTGATGTTCAGGTGTATATCAGTATGTAGTGTCTCTACTTTAAAGAGTCCTCTCCTGCTGATGTTCAGGTGTATGACAGTATGTAGTGTCTCTACTTTAAAGAGTACTCTCCTGCTGATGTTCAGGTGTATGACAGTATGTAGTGTCTCTACTTTAAAGAGTACTCTCCTGCTGATGTTCAGGTGTATATCAGTATGTAGTGTCTCTACTTTAAAGAGTCCTCTCCTGCTGATGTTCAGGTGTATATCAGTATGTAGTGTCTCTACTTTAAAGAGTCCTCTCCTGTTGATGTTCAGGTGTATATCAGTATGTAGTGTCTCTACTTTAAAGAGTCCTCTCCTGCTGATGTTCAGGTGTATATCAGTATGTAGTGTCTCTACTTTAAAGAGTCCTCTCCTGTTGATGTTCAGGTGTATATCAGTATGTAGTGTCTCTACTTTAAAGAGTCCTCTCCTGCTGATGTTCAGGTGTATATCAGTATGTAGTGTCTCTACTTTAAAGAGTCCTCTCCTGCTGATGTTCAGGTGTATATCAGTATGTAGTGTCTCTACTTTAAAGAGTCCTCTCCTGCTGATGTTCAGGTGTATATCAGTATGTAGTGTCTCTACTTTAAAGAGTCCTCTACTGCTGATGTTCAGGTGTATATCAGTATGTAGTGTCTCTACTTTAAAGAGTCCTCTCCTGCTGATGTTCAGGTGTATATCAGTATGTAGTGTCTCTACTTTAAAGAGTCCTCTCCTGCTGATGTTCAGGTGTATATCAGTATGTAGTGCTTCTACTTTAAAGAGTCCTCTCCTCTGATGTTCAGGTGTATATCAGTATGTAGTGTCTCTACTTTAAAGAGTCCTCTCCTGCTGATGTTCAGGTGTATATCAGTATGTAGTGTCTCTACTTTAAAGAGTCCTCTCCTGCTGATGTTCAGGTGTATGACAGTATGTAGTGTCTCTACTTTAAAGAGTACTCTCCTGCTGATGTTCAGGTGTATGACAGTATGTAGTGTCTCTACTTTAAAGAGTACTCTCCTGCTGATGTTCAGGTGTATATCAGTATGTAGTGTCTCTACTTTAAAGAGTCCTCTCCTGTTGATGTTCAGGTGTATATCAGTATGTAGTGTCTCTACTTTAAAGAGTCCTCTCCTGCTGATGTTCAGGTGTATATCAGTATGTAGTGTCTCTACTTTAAAGAGTCCTCTCCTGCTGATGTTCAGGTGTATATCAGTATGTAGTGTCTCTACTTTAAAGAGTCCTCTACTGCTGATGTTCAGGTGTATATCAGTATGTAGTGTCTCTACTTTAAAGAGTCCTCTCCTGCTGATGTTCAGGTGTATATCAGTATGTAGTGTCTCTACTTTAAAGAGTCCTCTCCTGCTGATGTTCAGGTGTATATCAGTATGTAGTGTCTCTACTTTAAAGAGTCCTCTCCTGCTGATGTTCAGGTGTATATCAGTATGTAGTGTCTCTACTTTAAAGAGTCCTCTCCTGCTGATGTTCAGGTGTATATCAGTATGTAGAGTCTCTACTTTAAAGAGTTATCTCCTGCTGATGTTCAGGTGTATATCAGTAGTGTCTCTACTTTAAAGAGTCCTCTCCTGCTAATGTTCAGGTGTATATCAGTATGTAGTGTCTCTACTTTAAAGAGTCCTCTCCTGCTGATGTTCAGGTGTATATCAGTATGTAGTGTCTCTACTTTAAAGAGTCCTCTCCTGCTGATGTGCAGGTGTATATCAGTATGTAGTGTCTCTACTTTAAAGAGTCCTCTCCTGCTGATGTTCAGGTGTATATCAGTATGTAGTGTCTCTACTTTAAAGAGTCCTCTACTGCTGATGTTCAGGTGTATATCAGTATGTAGTGTCTCTACTTTAAAGAGTCCTCTCCTGCTGATGTTCAGGTGTATATCAGTATGTAGTGTCTCTACTTGAAAGAGTCCTCTCCTGCTGATGTTCAGGTGTATATCAGTATGTAGTGTCTCTACTTTAAAGAGTCCTCTACTGCTGATGTTCAGGTGTATATCAGTATGTAGTGTCTCTACTTTAAAGAGTCCTCTCCTGCTGATGTTCAGGTGTATATCAGTATGTAGTGTCTCTACTTTAAAGAGTCCTCTCCTGCTGATGTTCAGGTGTATATCAGTATGTAGTGTCTCTACTTTAAAGAGTCCTCTCCTGCTGATGTTCAGGTGTATATCAGTATGTAGTGTCTCTACTTTAAAGAGTCTTCTCCTGCTGATGTTCAGGTGTATATCAGTAGTGTCTCTACTTTAAAGAGACCTCTCCTGCTAATGTTCAGGTGTATATCAGTATGTAGTGTCTCTACTTTAAAGAGTCCTCTCCTGCTGATGTTCAGGTGTATATCAGTATGTAGTGTCTCTACTTTAAAGAGTCCTCTCCTGCTGATGTGCAGGTGTATATCAGTATGTAGTGTCTCTACTTTAAAGAGTCCTCTCCTGCTGATGTTCAGGTGTATATCAGTATGTAGTGTCTCTACTTTAAAGAGTCCTCTACTGCTGATGTTCAGGTGTATATCAGTATTTAGTGTCTCTACTTTAAAGAGTCCTCTCCTGCTGATGTTCAGGTGTATATCAGTATGTAGTGTCTCTACTTTAAAGAGTCCTCTCCTGTTGATGTTCAGGTGTATATCAGTATGTAGTGTCTCTACTTTAAAGAGTCCTCTCCTGCTGATGTTCAGGTGTATATCAGTATGTAGTGTCTCTACTTTAAAGAGTCCTCTACTGCTGATGTTCAGGTGTATATCAGTATGTAGTGTCTCTACTTTAAAGAGTCCTCTCCTGCTGATGTTCAGGTGTATATCAGTATGTAGTGTCTCTACTTTAAAGAGTCCTCTCCTGCTGATGTTCAGGTGTATATCAGTATGTAGTGTCTCTACTTTAAAGAGTCCTCTCCTGCTGATGTTCAGGTGTATATCAGTATGTAGTGTCTCTACTTTAAAGAGTCTTCTCCTGCTGATGTTCAGGTGTATATCAGTATGTAGTGTCTCTACTTTAAAGAGTTATCTCCTGCTGATGTTCAGGTGTATATCAGTAGTGTCTCTACTTTAAAGAGACCTCTCCTGCTAATGTTCAGGTGTATATCAGTATGTAGTGTCTCTACTTTAAAGAGTCCTCTCCTGCTGATGTTCAGGTGTATATCAGTATGTAGTGTCTCTACTTTAAAGAGTCCTCTCCTGCTGATGTGCAGGTGTATATCAGTATGTAGTGTCTCTACTTTAAAGAGTCCTCTCCTGCTGATGTTCAGGTGTATATCAGTATGTAGTGTCTCTACTTTAAAGAGTCCTCTACTGCTGATGTTCAGGTGTATATCAGTATTTAGTGTCTCTACTTTAAAGAGTCCTCTCCTGCTGATGTTCAGGTGTATATCAGTATGTAGTGTCTCTACTTTAAAGAGTCCTCTCCTGTTGATGTTCAGGTGTATATCAGTATGTAGTGTCTCTACTTTAAAGAGTCCTCTCCTGCTGATGTTCAGGTGTATATCAGTATGTAGTGTCTCTACATTAAAAAGTCCTCTCCTGCTGATGTGCAGGTGTATATCAGTATGTAGTGTCTCTACTTTAAAGAGTCCTCTCCTGCTGATGTTCAGGTGTATATCAGTATGTAGTGTCTCTACTTTAAAGAGTCCTCTCCTGCTGATGTGCAGGTGTATATCAGTATGTAGTGTCTCTACTTTAAAGAGTCCTCTCCTGCTGATGTTCAGGTGTATATCAGTATGTAGTGTCTCTACTTTAAAGAGTCCTCTCCTGCTGATGTGCAGGTGTATATCAGTATGTAGTGTCTCTACTTTAAAGAGTCCTCTCCTGCTGATGTTCAGGTGTATATCAGTATTTAGTGTCTCTACTTTAAAGAGTCCTCTCCTGCTGATGTTCAGGTGTATATCAGTATGTAGTGTCTCTACTTTAAAGAGTCCTCTCCTGCTGATGTTCAGGTGTATATCAGTATGTAGTGTCTCTACTTTAAAGAGTCCTCTCCTGCTGATGTTCAGGTGTATATCAGTATGTAGTGTCTCTACATTAAAAAGTACTCTCCTGCTGATGTTCAGGTGTATATCAGTATGTAGTGTCTCTACTTTAAAGAGTCCTCTCCTGCTGATGTTCAGGTGTATATCAGTATGTAGTGTCTCTACTTTAAAGAGTCCTCTCCTGCTGATGTGCAGGTGTATATCAGTATGAAGTGTCTCTACTTTAAAGAGTCCTCTGCTGCTGATGTTCAGGTGTATATCAGTATGTAGTGTCTCTACTTTAAAGAGTCCTCTCCTGCTGATGTTCAGGTGTATATCAGTATGAAGTTTATCACTATGACTGTCAGATTTTTACTGTTTAGCAGAGGGGAGATTTTGTTGTCTTCACTCACAGCAGGCCATACCATAGGAGAATATGTCTGGACATGTCCCGTCCTGCACACCAGAGGTCATGACCTGTCCCCACATATATGGGTATGAGGGTGTATCTTTGGTGTTCTGTCCCTGTGTGGAGCATAACAGCACTGGTTGAGAGGGAGAAAGCTAGAGGGGTTTCTCCTTGGTAAGTTCTCTCAAATTGGTTGTGGTTTTGGATGTGTGCTGAATGTATCGTTGAATGAGTTTGATATCAGCGACCACCTATGAGGAAGTCCCTCTGGATTCATGTCGGATTAGGTGTTGAATGAGTTTGATATCAGCGACCACCTATGAGGAAGTCCCTCTGGATTCATGTCGGATTAGGTGTTGAATGAGTTTGATATCAGCGACCACCTATGAGGAACTCCCTCTGGATTCTTGTCGGATTAGGTGTTGAATGCAACTGAAGGGGCACAATTGAAGAGATTTGACTAAAACCAACGGAAGAGGGCCGTTGAATTTAATGTCACAACTGAAGAGCGACAGTTGGAGAGATTCTAATGTATTTGATTTCACACCCGGTAATCTATGAGGATTTTCCTCTGATTTCTGCCGGAATAGGTTCATAAAGCAACTGAAGAGGGACAGTTGGAGAGAGATTTACCAAATGAAATAAGAAATGTAAAACTGTGAATTGAGGTTTTTGATTAGTAATTTACCACAGCATGTCACATTGTAACGAGAGAAGGTAAAAACCCTGTGTGGACCATTTTCTTCAAATAAAATCATCCTACCCTTTTGGACTGGGATAACTTAAAATAAATCCACGCTCTCCTCTCCTGCTTAAGGTAAGATTGCACACTGCCACACTCACACTTAGGTAGGGCCACACGTCATTACTGATACCAGAATCCTACGGGATCGCTTAAACAGATTTAGCGGGTCGTTTGAATTGAAACAGCAGTTAATTGAACCTGGTTCTTCAGGAGTTAATAGAGGTGAGATCTTGCTGACCGTAAACTTACATAGACTCAATGGCTCCTGTTAGGTCAATTAGTAGGTCTGATTAATAGCCAGAATAATGAATCCAGGCATAATGCCTTTCACATACAATGTGTTGAAAGTTGAAACGCTAGCCAATACACACATGAGTCACTATGTACAAAGGAGTCCAATTGAAGCATTCCAGATGGGCCATGGCAGACCATATACTGTATAAACACACTACAGGAAAGGGAATCCCCAAAAAGAAGAATTGGGCCCCTTTAACTACAACCTTTGTCAGCTTTAAAAACACAATCAAAATAAGAAGTGGGTCATACAGGATGTGTTGTGAAGAATCTTTATTAGAAAAACATCGTGTGGAACCTCTCAGACATCCTGTGAGGAGATGGACCTGTGTGCACACGCACACGTACACGTGCACACACACACACACACACACACACACACACACACACACACACACACACACACACACACACACACACACACACACACACACACACACACACACACACACACACACACACACACACACACACACACACACACACACACACACACACCACACACACACACACACACACACACACACACACACACACACACACACACACACACACACACACACACACACACACAAATAAATAAATGAGAGTGGGGGGTGCTGCTGGGCTTGTCTCCTCCCCCTGGGCCTGAGAGAGGCTGCAGCAGAGTGCTGAACAAGGCAAAGTGGTGTTTGCCACTCGGAGTGGGGGGGGGGGTGGGGGGGGGCTTCTCACTGATGGCCACAAGTGTACAAAATCTCTCTAACTGTGGCATAGGAACTGTGTGCTGATTGGCTGCTGCAGGGACTGTAGTCTGACAATTATCAGAGACGTTTAGTTCTGGTTAACTGTGAGCGTGTGTGTGTGTGTGTGTGTGTGTGTGTGTGTGTATGGAAGCACTTGTTGCTGTCAGTGTGACCTCATGCAGAGGGAGAGGGGGTGTCGGGGTCCGGCTCGTAGTGGTATGTGTCCTGAGAGAAGCTGCTGCCCTGCTGCTGGCTGTGGGGGTCCTGAGCCTGCTGGTGGGGGCCCTCGCAGCCTTGTGCGGGCTGAGGGCTGTTGTCTTGTCCCAGCCCCAGCTGATGGGGGTCAGGCGGGGGCAGAGTGTCCAGCTCGTCCACCTGGGGCCCCGGGGGGTCCTGGGGGATGTCTGCGGCGGCGGCTGCCAGGTTGCTGGATGACTTGGACTTGACGCACTGGAAGTCCACGTGGCGGCTCTTGCCCTCCTCCTTCTCCCAGGACATGCGGATGAAGGGCCGCTGGACGTAGTTGTAGATGACCTCTGGACGACCTCCGGGACGCCGCTTCACCTTCTCTTTGTAGGTTGGGTAACCTGCAGGAAACAGACAAAGGAACGTGGCTCAGAATAACATTCAAAGAAAGAAACTTGTTTTAATTCTGCGCTCATAACAAACGTTTGTAGATGGTTTGTAGTTTTTAGGAAAGACCCGTTTGCTGACTTTTGTCAAATGTCATGTCAGTACAGTAACCATGAAACTGAAGCCATGTGTGGGCTTAGCAAAACAATTCAAAAGGAGGACCCCGGCTCTGTCTAAAGTTGACACAATCCAGCTTTCCTTGAGCTCCTAATCCCTGTGTTCACTAACGTTAGAGTGCAGACTTTTTAAAACGCACCAAAACCTGCTAGAAAGCAGAAAATGCAAACATGCTGGAAAACAGGGTTTCCTGAACAGTTCAAATGTGATGGGGTTACTTCTTTCAATCATGTTTTGTTATATCGGTACTTATTTAGTCTATCTTTCAAAGTTTCTAATCAGAGTGTGTGCTGGTTGGAACAGAGGAGGGACTGAAGACACTTAGTACGTTTTAGTGAGTTTAGTGAGTGAATAAGGTGTGTTTCCTTTCTGTTTGTTATTTTTTACATCTAACTCCATAAACTCTGCTATGATAATTGTCCAGATGATCAGAAATGTCCGGTAGTGGACTAGCACTTGGAGAGGTCCCAGTTCACCTCCTGGGCCCTGCCGTGGTGCCCTTGAGCAAGGCTCCTCATTGCTGCAATATAAACACTTGTTTGTACGGTGCTATAATCACTTTTATGTAACAATACATCTTTTTATAAATGTCTCAGAACTTATTTTTTGAATGTCGCAATACTTTACGATACCATTTATGTCAGTTAGTTTTCCTTCAATTGCTGCATCTCATCTGTTAGCCTTGGTTGTGTACTTAGCTGGCTTTATGTTGTATTGTATTACCAATGTGTGCTTTTCTTTCTGACCTGCTATTTGCTGTAACACTTAATACATGCATTTCCCTGCTGTGGGACTAATGAAGGAATTATGATTCTGATATATGCTTTGTTTAAAACACAACACAAGTGTTAACAATTCAAATGAGTTTTAAAGGACATATATATGTGGGGCCTTGTGAACCCTTCAGAAGGTGGCACATACAATCTGTAAAACAGAAAACAGTTCCTTTGTAGCATTCAGCTGGGGCTTGGATTGCCATTAAACATGTTTGAAGAGAGTATTTTGTGTTTTTGTGGAAACTCCTGCCTCGGGTTCAGCCATTAAAGGTCCCATGTCATGACCATTTCTAGTGATCACAATTCCATTGTTGAGGTCTACTAAAATAGATTTATACTGTGCAATTTTCCAAAATCACATTGGTTTCTCATACAGCGTCTCTGTAAAGCAGTGGTCGCCGACCGGTCGATCACGAGTGTGGTGCGGGTAGATCGCAGACCGTTAAAAAAAAAAGTAACAAAAGAAAGAAAAATAAAATAATAATGTTTGAAAAATACGTTTTTAGATGTAAACCTATCACCCACCACCCCGTTAGCAGGTGCCACTTGATTGACGTATATTTGAGACACCTCAATAATATAATACGTTAACCCTGCTTTACGTGAACCTCATCATGACACAAGAGAGGACGGCAGGACTGCAATTTCCCGTTTTCAGTGAATGCAACAGAGGAAAGTCACCAGACCAATCAGAGAGTTGCATGGAAATACACGTGTGCTTGTGTCATTCAAGCTCGGCTCTGTGTGTGTGTGTGGCAATAGCGCATTTATTGTGATAGAGAGAGAGAGAGGGAGAGAGGGAGAGAGAGGGACCGGTGCTAGCGGGGACCATGATGTTAGCATCTGGTTAGCTAGCTGCACTAACGGACATAAGGAGCTGTTTCCACAACAAGCTGGAGGAGAGTCCTCCCCTGTCAGACTGAGGGGCTCAGGTGAGCTAAAGGACTCTGAGTGTTTAGAACGGTTTTGTCACAAATTATTCAAAAGATTATTTCCGGGGGAGCATCACCCCGGACCCCCCTAGAGGAGGTGAGGACCCCCCTAGAGGAGGTGAGGACCTAGAGGAGGTGAGGACCCCCCTTGAGCAGGTGAGCTCCGCCCCCCACTCATAAAAGATAGCACTTTACCCCTGCCTCTATGCCGTGAGCTGGTTATGGAGCCTTCATGTAACAGTAATTCAGATGCAATTAGCCTATAAAAGGCCTCAAATTGGAAGCACTGTCTGGGCCGTCTTTTTCACTCAATTCTGCAATAGGTCGATCTCGCCTTTCACCTAGGCCGAGGTCGGTAAACTTGGGCTTAAAAAGGTTGGTGACCACTGCTGTAAAGTATGTGTATTCACCGGTATTCACTCTCTGTCCTAAACGGCTTGTTGGAGCCGCAAGGTGTAGGTGAAAGAGGATTTGAAGGTTCCTCCCATGGAGTTACATGTTAAATAAAGAGTTTAAAAAGCTGAATATTTCAAAAAATATAACATATTTTGAAAAAGTTGAAAGTTTCACATCATGTGCTGAAAAGGCTGAATATTTTTGATATTTGAATGGTTTCTGTAGCTGAAAGTAGGCTGAAGTTATTTGACTGCAAAATATTGGTTGAAATAAGAAGAAGATTAATTAATTAATTAGATTCACACTAATGATGGTACATTTAAATGATTCACTGAATTAGCCCAAGAGTACAATTTGCAACAGAAGAGGGATTTCTGGAAATACTTGCATATTAGACACTGCTTGGTGGAATCAGCCGAATGAAACAGACAACCCATTAGTTGACTATCTTAAAAAGCCACTTAACCATAAGGCGTCAGTATTGTATAGTAAATCAATGTATTTAAGCAGCAGCACATGTGATCATTTGAGGATCATCTGGCAGAAAGGCCTTGACTGTCAGATTGACCAAGATACTTGGAAACAGATTCTGACTGATAACGGTAGATATATTAAAGAGACTAGAGGTTCATTCACTCAGTATAAAACTCTACACCGGTACTACTGGACACCATCTAGACTTTTCAAAATACCACTAATAAATACCAACACATGCTGGACATGCACCAAAGAGATGGGCACATGTGTACATCTCATATGGGAATGTTCTATGGTCAACCCGTTTTGGCAAAGAGTGTTGGAGTTCTTAGAGGCATGGGTAGGAATATCCTTGCCATTATCCCCACGTTTATGCCTCTTGGGCGATACAACAGAAATTCCAAAACATTCAGTTTGAATGGATGGGATAACCTCAGCTGCCAGAATGATATTGAGACACTGGAAATCTCCCACAATCCCAACATGTCACGAGTGGAAGGCTCTGATGAGTGAAACAGCATCATATGAGGTTATGTTGGCAAGAATGAGGGGTAGCACCTGTGGTTCTAGGGAGTTGGGATTACTTTGTGGATTACCTGACCTCTAACTAGTAGCCTGACTCTCACAAAAGGGACTTTGTACAATTATTCTAATCAAGCATCATTTGTTGTTATTGTTTTATTTTATGATCGCTGTCTGATTGGTAATCTTACACCTTTGTATTTTTCTGTTTTCTTTTTAACCATGAACACTTAACGAACATGTTGTGTAGCCTGACCTTCCTCTTTCTGCATGAATGGGGACATGAAGTCCTAATCTGTAGCAGGGCGCCCCGGCTCAGTCACATTTACGAGTGTGATAATACGTTTTACTTAAAGACCCAGTACCTTCTATGCCCAGCCGGATCTTCTTCAGTCCTCGGTCTTTCAGCACGGACTTGGCCACGTCTCTGTTCTCGATGTACTTGAAGAAGCGGTACAGCTTGGTGCTGTAGATGACTGTGAAGAAAAAGAGACATTCCGTTCATGAACGCTCCACGTAAGGTTTGTATTGTTGTTATCAAACCGCACATAAATGTCAATACTTTCATAGTCTTTAAATATCGTCCATTTTCCCAACCCTGTCTGTAGCTCTCGACCCATTGGTTACTACTCATCCCTCTAATTCACTTTAAGGTCTGAGCTGACCTTTGAATACAATCCCCGAGACATTGTTGGTGTTTATTTCATCAGCACAAGTCACAAAGGCTTTAGTTGTTTTAAGGTTTTCTTTTTCATTCCACTGACCTCTTCTGTTGTGTTCAGGTTGAAGGACCTCATGTTGTTAAAGGAAGTTGTATTTTTGTCCTTTGAAGTCTGCTAAACTTTTCTGCAGCCTCGTGCAGTGACATGTCAGTTCTTTTAATATCTTTCTTGACTTTCAACCTATGTTCTGTTTTACTGAAAATGTCCCAGTTATCTTTATTTTCTGGTAACATGTGGAAATAGGCAGTATAATGAAAGATGTTGCAGCCTTCTCCTAGTGGGTGGAAGGGAACCATCTTGAGTCTGAAATCCTTGGACAGCCTCTGAGAGGATGCATGGTTAAATAGCTGCTGAAGCTGGATACTTTAGAAGGCATTGAGTTTCCTCAGAATATATATTTCAGAATGGAATTATTATTAGCTGACTGATTGAATCCCTTACATGTATATCATCTTGGTCTGGGCCTTAGTAATCATTCTGGTCAATAGTAACAAAACCATCCAAAACGTTTTTGTACAGGGCCCACTATATCAAATGTAATTATTTGTATTTATTATCAGACTTAAAATATGATTTAACTGTGTACAATTTAGAATTCTGGTAAGCTTTATTCACACATTTCATTGTAAAAGGCTGATTTAATTATTGTTGGATTGCTTTGACACAACGCCTTACAAGTCATTTTGATCTGCAAAAAGGAATAATTAAGATTTCAAAACTTCTGCCGCATTTGCTGTGGATACAGTTCCATTACTCATCTTTCTAGTATACATGTTCTTGTTGTCATCTGTAGAGAGATCTGTAGTTCTCTCTGTGTGTGCAGCAGGTGCAGAAAGTGCTGACGCCTACAGCTGACTTTCATAAAAGAAGCTGCTGCTACAGAACACCTGTGGGTTCATTTGAGTATAAACAGGTCTGGGATCATTGACAGACTCTTACTCTGAGAGTACTCCTCTCCCATCTGGGGGGGATACTCTTCGTCCCAGTCCACCACGTCGTCGTCGGTCAGCACAACCACGTGACACTCCCTCTCCCCGCTCTGAGCGCTGGCCACCATCAGCGGCAGCACCATCTCCTCCAGGTAACACTCAAACTGATGCCGGGCCCCGTCGTTAGACAGCTCGTGCATCAGGGCGCCTGGGGGGGCAGAGAGAACACAGAGATGAGAGGAGACAGAGCACGGGGGGGCTGTAGGACACTGTGCTGGACACTCATCTGTCCTCCAACAGCCACATCAACAGTTCAACTTCCATTCTGATAAACTAAACATCACTTTTCAGAGTGAATCATTGCATTCTTATGGTACTGACTTTTTATTTGATTTCAAATCGTTTTTTAAACTGTTTTTTAAAGTAGTTCATATATTATATATAATTCATATATCCGTAATTCCTTTGACTGTGTATGTATGCACCATTAACCACCAGAGCAAATTGTTAATTGTAAACCTACAAGCATACTTGCCAACCTTGAGACCTCAGAAATCGGGAGCATTTCAAAACCACTGCCGAGGCGGGGGGGGGGGTGCTAGTGGATCGCCGGAGCTGTTAGATTAACATTAACATGCTTATTGTAAATCTCATTTCGTTAGAAATCGGGAGAAATATGACGCCGGGAGGAAGCCAGGAGAGGGCAATGAAATCGGGAGGGTTGGCAAGTATGCTCTCAAGACGTTTGACACTGAAATTGCACACGTAAATAAATCACTACTGTTCTTTTGACTTCCATCAAATATGGACCTGAAAGTGAAACGTCCATTAAAAGCAGCTCTGACAGTTTGGAGTGCAGAAGATATCAATCATTTATTATTGTTTCTTAGTTGCAAACCCAAAAGTGGTAATTATAAATACATCAGAGTCTGTTTCCTGTATTTATTCATAGTTAGAATTAACATGTGTTTAAAGCAAAAATGAAACTAAATCTTGTGTATGTATTTAAGACGAAAAAGCGACAAAACATAGCACATGAGAGATGCAATATATTGTACTTACGTTTGGAATAAAGGTGGATGTTTGCACCATGAGTAGCTATAAGCGTGCGTCCTTAACTATATTAACGTGGAACACATTCCTGACCACGGCTTCTCACTTCCCCCCTGATCCACAATAACACATGGGTCAACACAATGCAGCAATGTGCCAAAACGTGCAAGAAGAAGACAACTTGCACGTGAACATGGATGTTTCAAATGGGTCATTTAAAGGAAAGGTTTTACGAGAGAGGAAATATATTCTACATGTTTGTGAGCCCATAGTGACATTTTAATGTAAAAGCAAACATAGTTCACAAAAATAAATCCACAGGGATTCTTCTGGGTTCTTCTACTGATAACTCAACTCCAAATATAAAAGGAGGATCAATACAATTGTAATAGTGCTCTATTATTACTAAGATCTATTTCTGTGAAGTAATGATGGAAAGTTCTGGAAGTCCATGTATAACGGCTCCAGTCCTCCGAGATCTGAGGGCTATTTCAGGACACTTCTGGTGCTACAGGTGATCCTTTGGAGGCAGAAGTGCACCAGCTATGACCTAAGTATTACTTTTATACAGCTGCTGACACATTAGAAATGCAAATACTAAAAAGAGCAATAGTTCATTTACCGTGTAACCGGGGCAAAGCAGTAACTCATGACCGAACACCTGTACATCCTCATCCTGTGGGGCAACAATAACAGCTACTGCCTGCATAACCAGCATTACATCTCACAGCTAATCATGACCTACTTAGAGCCACGCAGACACACGCGCACACACACACGCACGCTTACACACACAGCATGCTCCTCCCGCACACTCAAGAGACACAAACAAGATGTGCAAACATGTCCAATTAATTACATTACACATGCAGCATTTCAAAACAGCATATAGTAATGTGTGTGTTGTATCGGCATTCAAGCAACACACACACACACACACACACACACACACACACACACACGGACACACGCACACGCACACACACTACTCACTGAGGTCTCTGCACTTGATGGTGCTGTAGTTGAAGGCGATGCAGAGGTAGTCACATGCCTCCCTCAACTCGGGAATGGAAACGCCGTCAGGGCAGCGGATTATCCCCGATTTGTAGTAATCCTGCCATTTTTCAGCAGCGCACGCACAGACACACACAAATACATACACAGGCACAATGGCAGACAGTCATGCGCACACACGAGCGAGGGAGAAAAAACAAGACGCCATTATTGATGCTGCCTCACTCGGAGAGAGAGAGATGGATGAGGGAGGGGGGGGGGGGTGGGGAGGGAGTTGTGATGTAAGTAAATAGACGTCACAGGCGGGAGAGAGACTGAGAGGAGAAGGGGAGGGCTGAGGGTGATGAAAGCAAATTAACAACGTCACTCCCCCCCCCCGTGTCACATGACACTGTCTCCCAGGAGAGGATGTGCTGTGCCTCACAAAGAGGATAACGCTCACCTCTCACTTCCTGTTCTGCGCTTCCCTCACTTTCTAGTCTCCATAATCCAATAACAGTCTAGTTTATAGAGTCTTTGAGCTGGCAGAATTTTGAACCCGGAAATGTTGAGAACCCCAAAGTTTTATGTTAGAAATATATAGTAGGGTCCCTAGCACATAGAAACTGCCGGATGCTAACCTGCATATGTTGGGCAATTAGCACAAGTTGTGTTAATTAGCATTAATTCCAGAGGTGGGACCAAGTCATTGTTTTGCAAGTCCGAGTCAAGTCTCAAGTCTTTGCGCTCAAGTCCAAGTGAAGTCTCAAGTCTAGTCTCAAGTCAGGATGGGCAAGTTCAAGTCAAGTCCAAGTCCTAAACTTTGACAAAACGAGTCTTAAACAAGTCATTATGTGCTTTTCACCAAATGTAATGACATCGATCAACAGAATAATACTTAATAATCAAACTGCTCTTTATTAGTCACATTAATCATTTAATAATCAATTTTCTCTCTGCTGGTAAAGTAACGTGTTTTCTTTCTATTTGAAGAGGGATCAGTAAGGTTAGGCTACCGTGACGATTTGATTCAGAAGGAGTTTAATAGATAAGATCCCTGATGTTGAGGTGACCAGAATGTTTATTTCCACTGTGCACAATATGTTAGAAGCAATGATGCAAACACACGTATGGTGAAAAGAGAGAGAACTATTCGAAGCAGAAAAAAACAGCGTAAAATACCATCTGATAAAGGCCTGCGCTATAGTGCTTCAATTAACTGGCTATTCTTTATCATATACTCAGATCAATAGGAGACAGAGATGTTAAGTTAGAAATCAAGGGTTTTTATTATTATTTACTGCAGGAGTGGGGAACCTTTTTCCTTTCAATTTTTACAACATCCTCCGAGGGTCATACAAATGATTGAACTCAACCTCTGCTTAAAAAAACTAAAATCACAGCCCATTCATTTGGCCTTTCTTTCATGCTGTGCAAAGAGGGGGACCTAACCTCTTCTAGGGGGGTCCGGGGGCATGCTCCCCCGAGAAGATTTTTTTTTTTTAAATATTGAAGTTAAAAGCATCAATCTGGTGCACTTTGAGAGCAACATGAAGAGATCTATGGATACATCTTTGAACACCCATTTGAAACAGAACTGTAAGCAGATTCTTCTTTTTGGTTATTTTTCAAATCACTCCCCTTTTAAACTCTATTCTTGTTATTTTTAACAACTTTTTTGTTACTGTCATATAGTATTTTATACCTGTTTTTCATTTAGTCTATAATGTCTCATTAATATCTATAATGATCATATCAAGGTGTGCCTTAACCTCACTGAGCTGAGGTTATTTGAGCCTCTCAGGAGAGAGCGCTCTTCCACCTGGTTGTAGAAAAGCTCTTTAAATTCATTAGCATAGCTAGCTAACCAGATGCTAATAACAACAGATCGCCACTGTGTTTACAACTAAAGACACAGCCACGCAAACACTGCGGCATGTGTACGGCTCCTTATGCTCCTTATGTGTAATGCAATATTTGAAGAACTGGAGCGGCGTTCCGGTGCTCTCCGTCAGCACTCTAGTCTTCACTCCTTTCAGACGAGACATATACCACGTGAAGACACATTACGCTCCTGTTGTGTTCAAGGAACCTGTCCTTGGCCAGGAAAAACAGACCCTCGCCTGTTTAATTATTTTGCGGTCTAGATTTCTTCAAGACCCCGCCCAAAACGAAAACTCTTCGGTTCTCCACGAATGACACAAGTCACCCAAATCAGCGTTAAAAAAGCGGGAGGCGCCGAAGAGCGACTAATTTGCATCACTGAATAAGGAACTGTTAGAAATTAAAATCAATGTTTAATAGCATAATGTAGCTTAAACATACCGTCAGTTTAAATGCTATTTTATTCTGGAAAAAACCGGAAGTTCTCAATACCAAGCTTTTATTCTGAAAATCCTTCATCACAACATCCGGGACTACCGTCCATTATTATCACTAAAGTGCCGATTGACGCCGTTAACATGTATTACATATAAAGTTATAAAAGAGTTAAGGAAGAGAAAAGGCGTGTTTAGATATATTGAACGTACAATGTCTGTATCGTCTGATATGCGTAACAACGGACATTAAAACGTTGGAGAGCCGGCCCGCAGGGAGGAGCCAGCAGAGGAGATAAATACAGCAGACCTACGGCGGTTCGGCCTCTTTCTTCACCTGGCGGGGCCAGAAACACAGCTGCATTTCTGTCGGACAATATTCTGTTTGTAACATTACCGAGCCTTTATTTGAATTAAAGTACCAATTTGAAACCATCTCAGAGACTCCATTTAGTCTCCTTTTTAAGCTTCTCTCCTGGACGCGAGAATTATTACACAAATAACAAATTGATGACCAGCTGACGTGATTCTCGTTAGACCGGGAGACTACAGCCGGCTGTGGCCCGGAACCGCGGGCAATCCGTTCGACACACAAAGAGCTCAAACCATCGGTAAGAAGAAACCTGTTAAGTCAAATTCTTCGATAGTTTATGCAGGACAATTTGAGGATTGTGTGTTGGACACTGCTTTCGGTTCCTGAAAACAGCTGGGTAATGTTAAAAAAAAAAAAAAACTATTTTTAACTATTAACTAGTAACTATTTTTTGCTTTGTCACAAGCAGGTGAGTTCAAATTACTTATTTTTCTTATATTTAACCCTGCATGCTATTCGTTTGTCTGTTATTACATGTCGGCAAGAGGCTAATCGCTCCAGAAGTGTTTTTGTTACGTTTGGAACGTGAATAGTTTGAGGCTATTCAGCAGTTGGACTGCTTGAGACAAAGAACACAATCAGTGGAAGCTGAGAATATTGGAGTGAGTGTTTGTTTTAAAGACAGGGTGAGGCTGTTTTTCTTTTTTAAAAGTCCTTTGTGTGATGAGGGCAATCATTTCAAGTGTTTCTCGTTACGTATTAATTCAACGCAAATAGTTTGAGGCTATTAAACAGTAGGGACTGTTTGAGACAAGAACAGTTGAGTGAGTGATTTAATTGCAGTGTGAGGCTTTCTTTTTAAAAAAGTCCTTTTCTGGGAAAAGGCCTGAGTAGTTTGAAGCTTTCAGTGGTTGTTTCTTCTGTTTTCAGACAGACATTGCGTGTGGATTACGATGAGAAATGCGACATTCGTGCGTTAGATAGACGATATTCTGCTAATTGTGTTTGGATAGCGTCTTAATTGGTCCCATTATAGCGTGTTTAAACAGAGGAGGTAACTATACTGGCTCTTAAAGTCAAAAAATTACGTACATGGGCTAAGAGCCGCATGACGTAAGGGTTTGAGTCCCATTGATAAATTGTACAATAAATAGAAATGTTATTTTAAACTGCAGTGTTCTGTGTTAATTTGTCATTATTTCAACTCCCCTGCGAAAGCCACGAGGGTTTTCCAAATCCCTTTGTTCTTCAGGTTAAAGGTTGGAAAAAAGTTGCCATCTTGTCTTGCCCTCATGTTGAAAATAAGCCACACGGCAGTCGCCATTTCGTGAAATGCCAATTGAAAGTACTCGGTTTGTTCACACTCACATGAGGCTGGGCACTCCATATTGAGAACGCAGAGTTGGAACTATAAAATAGACAGGTTATCTTACCGTGGGAAGTTTGGTATTTATACGAGTCTGGTTTTGTACGTATTTCTGCTTACAAGTGTGTATTGGCAGGTTTTTAAATATTCTTGTTTGCAAGTGTGTATTGGCGGATTTGTTGGGAATATTCTTGCTTGCAAATGTGTTTGGGCGGTTATGTGCTGTGTTGTTTAACCATATTCTCCCATTTTTAAGGAAAATAAGCTTCTTCTTGTTAAAAAGAGGTCAGTTTTGACAAAGATACTATAACATTTTGAAGCTTGATTTTAAGTGTTATAAATGAACACATGCTTCATCGCCGAGATAGAATTGCAAGTGGTTTCTAATTATAAGATAAGAAACCTTACATAATCAAAAAAGCAAACCAATGTATTGAAGCTAACACAAGTTATGACATTTACATAATTCCAAACATTTCGGAAAGTGGAACCCAGTAGAGCCACACCAGATTTCTAATTTTTATATTTCGGAGTCAAAACTGTACACAGTACAATTGTTGTCGATTTTTTTTTTACAAATCTGATTAAAAAAATGTACATAATTGTTGAAAACAAATAATAATAATCATTTATATTTTATAGATTGACTTTGGAAAAAGAAAAAATAAATAAATATGAAGACGGAAACCTGTGACGGTGTCCGATAGGGTCGCTTGTCTCAAACCAGTGAAGAAGTCAACAAGAACCCAGCAGAACTAGAGAGTGACTGTTAACGGGAGAACAGTGACGGAGCGACAGAGACTGGCACAACATTTTCCAGCCAGTGCATAGATGGACCCCGTCAGAAGACCGGGGGCTGTGTTTAAAGGGGAACTTCAATTATTGTTAGTGGAAGTGTAGTTTTTTAGTCAAACAATTATGTGATTTATGGAGTCAGATTACATTTTTTTTCTCATAAACAAAATGTTATCGGTCTGAAGTATCTGTTTTAAGGAAATGAGCTGCAGATTAAATAACATAACACTGATTGAGAGCTTGGATGAAGAAGTTGTAGGGTTTTTACAACAGGTTCAAGAATCAGTTTTTATTTATTTATTCTTGAGTAACTTTACTGATTTATAATGTAGTGCGTAAGGCAATATCTCATTTTGAGTGAGGGGCACCAGCCCTTCATGCATGTCACCCTCTGTGAGAATAGTTTGTATTTTCCCTCTAGTTTAGAGCAATATTATTTTATCATATCTTTGTTCAGCAGTAACAACCAATCCTCTAATCCTAGAATTATTGAGACGCATTAGCGACACCAGGGGTATTGTTTTTCGCAGCAACAATGATGCGTAATACCATGACAAAAGCCATTGTTGAAACAAGTAAACAATTTTTTGTGCTAATGGCAGATTTTAGTGAATGTTTTTATACCCGCAGAAAACCATACATCATACGATATTTTTTGTACGCCTTATGGGTACACGGAGAAGTTATGTTTATTTGATACAGCGTTATGGGTTTTACATGTCCTGTTCAGAATAGGGTAATCATTGCAATATTAATTGAGCATGTTATGCTCAAAGGAGGGAGTGTCATGATTATACAGACATGTTGATTTCAGTGACGTTGTAGTTAATAAATAATAACATGAAGTTAATAATAAATCTCATAACGACAAAAGGTATGCCGAAGCTTGGGCCTCCTCAAAGGAGGGAGTGGTCCAGTTTTAGATATTAGACGAATAGAAGTAATGAATATGTCAGAACTCTGAGTAATATTATCCAAGTTTTGTCTACACAGGCTAGGAACGCTACAGAGATACCAGACGAGACACCAGAAGAGACTCCTGTTCGGCCAGGTGAATGGGTGAGGGTGAAAGTTCACAAAAGACAGTGGGCTGATCCCGGTGGACGGAACAGTGAGAAGTTGTAATAAACTTCACACGCGTTCCGGTTTAAAGGTAAAGAAAAAGGAGCAAATTGACACCACCTCACACATTGTCACCCTTCACTGGCAACTTCCAGATCATTATTGGGAGTTAGGACTGATTTGGAAGAGCTGGAACAAAACAATAAATAGAAATAAGATAAAGATAGAAACAGCTCAAAAGACGAATTGTCTATAGATTTTTATAGATTGTACACTAAAGTGAAAACCTATTTTTGCTTTACATCTGAAAAAGAGTCCAATTTTTGTATACGTTATTATAGTACTCATTATTTAAATTCTGTAACTGACACAACCATGGAGAAAATAGAGATGATGTCAAGAACAAAGCCAAACCAATTGTGGGGTCCCCTAGGAATAAGAGTCAGAATAGCATTGTTGATTGTGCTCATTACACTTGGCACCTTTCTGGTTGGATGGGGAGTACAATATCAAGTAAGACATGGATCCATTAGTCCACTCATAGAGAATGCCCACATCACTAACAAAACTCCAGCTGAGTTTCAGAGACTTTCACTTATCCCCAGAGCCAAAAGATCAGCTGAGCAACAAGAGGAGGATTTAGAAATACTCCTTCCCAAAGGTGAGGCGGTTATAATCAAGATGATTCACCCCCCATATATGCAGTTCTTGTATCAAATGATGAGATGGGTTTAAGTGATCGGGATAATCAGTGATGGGGATTTACAGATTAGGGGAATCTCCAAATACACAGGATCCATGTTTTAGTCTGTACCAGAAACACCCCCTGTTAAGTTTATGGACAACCGACCGGTGACCTGAGCAAAGTTATTGAAAATGATTACAGTAGAAACAGGCTACTAACCCACAAGTTCAGCTTTGTACGTACAAACTCTATGAACACAATTCCCCAGCAGATTGTGGCGACATTGCAGATATGTCCAGTCACAAAAGTTAGTTACTTATGTTCTAAATAACAGTGAGATTTAAAGTGATGGAGAAAATATGGGGACGTTCTTGTATAGTGTGTGAAATATGTGGTGCTTGAAACATGTAGGTATTTTTAAAATAATAGAAGAAAATGGTTTCCTGAAAGAGTTATTTGGAGTAGCCGTGTTACAGTGGGTGAAAGCAATGTTTAAGGATATGGCACAACTATTAGTAGACATTAATTACATTTAACATCTAAGACAGATAGTAAGAGTGGAAAGGATTGGATTTATTTTACCTCAGTGTGTTAGATTTAACTAGGTAATGCGTCCCGAGATCTCTCTCTCTCTCTCTGCCTGTCAGAACGCTACGACCCCATCTTCAGACAAACGACCTCACCACAGGAGACTCCTCCTCCTCCATCGAAAAGACAGAGAACCCGAGCTGAACCAACAACGACCTGAGGCATCCAGAACCATCTCCACCTAAGGCATCCAGAACCAAACCAGCATGCTGACAAAGAGGCAAACTCTCCCTCAGACAGGACATGAAGTTCCAGCCTGAGCCACGAGATTTGGCACAAGAGCAGAGTGTGGGACATGAGAGCGGAATACGCCCTCCATGCAACAGCGTAGAGACTGAAAAGGAGGAGATGAAATGCAAAGCAGTTGGGCCACTGAAAAGAGTTACAGCGGGAGGATCCAAGAGCGGATGGACTGAGGAGAGGACAGAACCAGAGGAGTTGGCATGGGCCAGCAGAACGTGAGGGGGTCGTGGCTTGACAACCAGAGGGGGAGAGAAGGAACACGGGAGTGAGTGAGTTTACACATAAACACAGAGTTTTAAAAAAAAAAAAGACACTAGGCAAAGAGCGATTGAAAATTTTAATTCTGAAAAACTAGTATAATTGGGAGTAATACATGCGGGGCCTTGGATCACTCATTTTAATGGTGCATATTTTTGACAACAAATATCTTTCAGGGAGAAGGGGTCGCTCAACCCATGCTCGGGCACCCAAGTTTCCACACACTGTTTCAGGGACTTTATCACTGCATTAAAACAGACCACCCAAAGCCATCAAGTAGGAACTTTTAAGTGATGAAATTCTACAACTGTTGTAACTGACCACAATCTTCTCCCAGAAATGACAGTCTAGAATGCCGTACCCCAGACTAGATGTTTGGTGGTATCATGGAACTAAAACCTTGTACTCAGTCTTGCCACAGGATTGGGCTGGGACCTAGCACAGCCAGTGATGTTTTTTATGTAGTTAATCAACATGGCGAAACACCCCAAAGTCAGTAGGGCTAAGAGACTAGTCCCAGGGGGAGTTTAGGCTCCACTGTGTACAAGGATAACATAGGGGGCCCAGGAGAGCGCTAGATGTTGCATTTCCATGTCCTAACGTACCGATTGATCACGACGGCCTCTTCTAGAGAACATATTGTTTTCATACCTTAAATAGTATGAAAGGAGGGAGGGTACATTTCTCATGAGGGGACAGTTTCCAATGCTAGTAGAACAGGACGATCCACCCCATATACAGATGTTGATGAAAATGACGAGTTAGTTTGAATGAGTTTAAATGATATGGATGTTCAGAGATGAGATTGTTCAATGAATGTCCAGCCGATGTGATTATTTAAATGATGAAATCATGTGAAGAAGTGAGCAAACTAAAATGCTAAAATGGAGTGAATCCATTTCAATTAACCTATACTATTCCAAGATAGTGTATTTTTATTTCTTATTATTACTCTATACTATTCCAAGATAGTGTATTTTTATTTCTTATTATTGCTCTATACTATTCCAAGATAGTGTATTTTTATTTCTTATTATTACTCTATACTATTCCAAGATAGTGTATTTAAATATTACATTACACTGGTCCAAGATAGTTTGTTTCATTTTTATTATTTTTCACTGTTCTATATGATAGATTTCATGCATTTTAGAATCATTACTATTTTAAAATGGGTCGTTTCTTTTCACTTTGTAAAAACCAGTGCCTTAACACTGAGCGTGGTATGAGAACGGTTTCTGTGAAAGGAGGGAGGAAGAAATATTCTAATACCAAGCCATTGCTGTTATTTTGAAGAATGATATTGAATGTTAACACTAGAAGTTATGCACAAGGGAAAACTTTTATGTTTGAACACAGTCAAAGTATTTTTGTAAAGTTGAGGCTATTCGAACCATTCCATTTTGATTGTATGTTTTTGATATGAGTTATATACTATGCAGAGTTCAGATGAAGAACTCATTGATTTCAGTATTATACACACCTTTTAGGTGTGTAAGGAGGGACTGTTAGAAATTAAAATCAATGTTTAATAGCATAATGTAGCTTAAACATACCGTCAGTTTAAATGCTATTTTATTCTGGAAAAAACCGGAAGTTCTCAATACCAAGCTTTTATTCTGAAAATCCTTCATCACAACATCCGGGACTACCGTCCATTATTATCACTAAAGTGCCTATTGACGCCGTTAACATGTATTACATATAAAGTTATAAAAGAGTTAAGGAAGAGAAAAGGCGTGTTTAGATATATTGAACGTACAATGTCTGTATCGTCTGATATGCGTAACAACGGACATTAAAACGTTGGAGAGCCGGCATGCAGGGAGGAGCCAGCAGAGGAGATAAATACAGCGAGACCTGAGGGGTTCGGCCTCTTTCTTCACCTGGCAGGGCCAGAAACACAGCTGCATTTCTGTCGGACAATAATCTGTTTGTAACATTACCGCGCCTTTATTTGAATTAAAGTACCAATTTGAAACCATCTCAGAGACTCCATTTAGTCTCCTTTTTAAGCTTCTCTCCTGGACGCGAGAATTATTACACGAATAACAGAACCCACAATCTATCTTTATGCCAGGGATAATGTGCAGCCAGGCGTCTCTATGGGGAAAAGAACACCTGAATCTAGATCCCTCTGCAGGTGGTACTTTAACTATATTTTGTTGCTAATACTTTTGTACTTATACTTGTAACATTTTGAATGAAGGACTTTTTATTGTAACCGAGTATTCCTACACTCTGGTACTTTTACTCAAGTACAAGATCTGAACTTCTCCCACCTCTGGCAATAAATCCTGAGTGGTTACCAAAAAAAACCCTGCTCTGAAGGTTATTTTCATTTTACGAATCCTTCACTCAGCTTTTCTTTCTCCAATATCATTGAAATGCAGCCAGATGCTGCTTCTTTTTTTGGTTTTCGCTCATTTCTTGACTTTTTCCGACGCGCTTGCATTTCAATCCGGCTGCCCGGCTGATTTGTCTGCGCCATCTTGAGTAGCGTCTCAATGGCCTTATTTTTGCCGGAGGACCGAGGAACGAGGAGCGATAATGGAGGAGCTATTCTTTCACACACACATTCAGGTATTGGGCCGAGGGCGACACCGTACTTCCGGTATCCGACATTTTACGCGAGGTGCAAGCAGGCCGAGGGTTTAGCCGTACACCGTCTAGGTGTTGCTAAGCTTCCTGTACTGAATATCATAGTCTATTGCCTTAATCAATTTCTAGTCAACTCTAAAATACCACATATATGCAATGGCATGATAATATTATTGTGACAAATGGGGTCCTGGTGTTTCCAGAAGAGAGACGTAGATGCAGCCAAAATCGACGAAGGCCACTTTCGAGGGTCGTTTTTTCCATACATCTGGAGGCAGTCTGTAAGGGCAATCCGACAACCCACACAGCTCTAGTTTACGCTGGTAACGACCTAGAGCACACCCCTCAAGTCCAGAGATGTAATCCGAAGACATGCAGCGATTTCTTCGGTTGTTAATTCAGAAAAAAAACCTAGTGCGCTCTGCCTGGCTACGTTAGCTAGCTGTTTATATTTGCACCTCCAGGATATTTATACAGTGGGGCAAAAAAGTATTTAGTCAGCCACCAATTGTGCAAGTTCTCCCACTTAAAAAGATGAGAGAGGCCTGTAATGTTCATCCTAGGTACACTTCAACTATGAGAGACAGAACGGGGGGAAAGAATCCAGGAAATCACATTGTAGGACAATTATTAGAAAATGGAAGACATACAAGACCACTGATAATCTCCCTCGATCTGGGGCTCCACGCAAGATCTCACCCCGTGGGGTCAAAATGATCACAAGAACGGTGAGCACAGATCCCAGAACCACACGGGGGGACCTAGTCCATGACCTGCAGAGAGCTGGGACCAAAGTAACAAAGGCTACCATCAGTAACACACTACGCCTCCAGGGACTCAAATCCTGCAGTGCCAGACGTGTCCCCCTGCTTAAGCCAGTACATGTCCAGGCCCGTCTGAAGTTTGTTAGAGAGCATTTAGATGATCCAGAAGAGGATGGGGAGAAGGTCATATGGTCAGATGAAACCAAAATAGAACTTTTTAGCCAAAACTCAACGAGACGTGTTTGGAGGAGAAAGAATGCTGAGTTGCATCCAAAGAACACCATACCTACTGTGAAACATGGGGGTGGAAACACCATGCTTTGGGGCTGTTTTTCTGCAAAGGGACCAGGACGACTGATCCGTGTAAAGGAAAGAATGAATGGGGCCATGTATCGTGAGATTTTGAGTGACAATCTCCTTCCATCAATATTAATCAAACTATTGTTCGTTTATACATTTTAAGAATGGAGTTTATCTTTTTTGAGAATGAGTTCTTATTTTATTTTATTTATTTGGGTCTACAACAGATGATACAAATGTTTGTGTCAGTAAATGTGTGCTAACAGAGGGGGGGGGGGGGGTGTTTGTGAAAATAACGGGGACAGAGCTGCTGTCAGACGATCAGCTGTGCGGAGTCATCACAAACGGACACTCCGGAGGAAAGGACGTCCCATTGCTCTTAAAACTCATTTCCCTGCTTCTCGTGGTTTCCTTGGCCCCGTCTCAGGACGGTTAAATTAAATCCTTGCTTCCCTCACTTGCGTCGTTTCCCTGCGTTTAGTCCTTCCCACCAGGGAAGCATGGAGAGACGCATGGATATGTAGCACATTAACATTTTAAATAGCACTTAAAGGTGGGGTAGGTAAGTTTGAGAAACCGGCTCGAGATACACTTTTTGTTATATTCCATGGAATGCTCTTAACATCCCGAAGGACCGAGGAGCGAGGAAATGAAAATAGTCGACCTGAGGCGGGGCCCTTGCATCTCTCCATGCTTCCCTGGTGGGCGGGACTAGTCGCAGGGAAACGACGCAAGTGAGGGACGCAAGGAATCCATTTAACCGAAGTGAAACGCAGCCTTCGTCTCCCCGTCGCTCTGTGTAGCTGGCCTGTACCACTACACCTGCTGTCTATGGAGCGTCTGCCTCCCACGCTTCTTTCACATAATGGTATGATCCTAGTGTGTTCTCGCATATGATTGGCCGCATGGTGGCTCAGCAAAATAAAGTCCCGCCCCTGCCTGCATGGATTCACTGCAAGAGTAGAAGCGGCTGGAGATTCTGCTCTCCCCAACGGGAGTCTGCTCTTCTAGTGGCAGCTCGCGATTAGCGTGTTGGAGACCTCTGAATTAAAGTATCAATTCTCCTCAAGTCAGAAGGCTCAAATCCAAGTCAAGTCCCGAGTCATTAGTGTTCAAGTCCAAGTCGAGTCGCAAGTGTTTTGTGATTTTGTCAAGTCGAGTCCAAAGTCATCAAATTGGTGACTCGAGTCTGACTCGAGTCCAAGTCATGTGACTCGAGTCCACACCTCATTATAGCCTATGAGGACAATGGTCAAATAAAATGGCTTGGCTGATATCCGTACTCTGTGAGCTGATTTTGATACATTTTGGGTTGATTTTAAAGATTTAAGAGACTCATTGGATTGGACAGATTTGTTATTTATAAGAGAAATAATTGTCCACAGTAGAGAAAACAATGTTCATCTTGTGCTCTCCTTTTCTGCTACACTTCTCGTGGTAGGCAACACAGCCCATCAGGAGTACATATATGGCAACTTTCTGTTTAAAACTGCCATTAATGATCCTGAACATTTCCAAAATGGATTCATGGAGATGCACTCACAAAGATCAGTCAGTGTGCCAGAAACATTTTAGATACAAAAGCTCACGTAGAAGGCTCACAGGAATATTTATAAATGCATGTGCAATATACCCTCATGCTATTCATGTTTTATACATGTGCATACTTTTTTTTTAAATATACGTCTATTCTCTTGACTTTATCTGCACTATACCTCTGCTGATGTAATAACGTACATTTGCCAGTTGCGGGACAAATAAAGAAATTCTCATTCTGATTCACTAGAGCAGGGGTATTCAACTAAAAGTCAACGAGGTCCAGTTAGAGAAAATCTCCCCATGCAAAGGTCCAGAACATCAAAATGTCTAAGTTGCTTTATGAATTAGTGTGATATATATTGAAGTAGCTGCAGCTTCATCAACCTCTGCATGTAATCAACAACTGACTGCCAATCAAATAAAGAAAGCACAATTCAAAAACAACTATTTATTGTCAATTAACATTGAACTATACAGATATACAGTAAATACTGTGGATATGTGTAATGTTCCTCTCGGGCTGCATTTAAAAAATAAAATAGAGAAAATAAATAAAATAGCTTTTGAAAATGTGTGCATCTTAAAAGTGCTTAATTTTAGATAAATAAATTAAAGTGTAGCAGCAGCTTGAGTTTCCCTTTTTCTTTGTTAACCGTTTCACATCATGACTTAACAGTTTCAGACGATTATAGAACAATATCAGTCTTTACACATCATAACAATTGAACAGTTTTAAAGTTTCTCTTTCTTTCCCTCTTATATTGCAGTCCCTCACTCACTTTGTTTTAATTCAGTGCGAGAATTGAGCTCCAGCTTGTCCTGCCAGGAGTTTAAATATGGGCTGAAATGGTGTCAGGGCCATTCTCATACACATGCAGGTGCTCATTGGTTAGCCTCGGTTAGCTTCGGTTAGCCTGCGCTGGAACGATATTTAGTTTTAATTTTGATCCTGGTGGACTGATCATATTGGGCTCTGAGACTGCTTATTTTTTGTGACCTCAGTTCTGACTTGAGAGGGAATGTTTGGTCAAACACTTTGTGTTTTGTCTCATAGTAGCGTGTTGGCACTTTTAATGAGCACCACGGTCTCTGAACAAATGAGACACTGGCTCTGTGCTCCCAGTGGGCAGGATGAACATGAATGAGTCCACTCAGGGTTAAAAGCTCTGTTCTCACTGTCCACTTTCCTCTTCTTGGAGAGCGCCATGTGTAATTATGTGTCTCTTCCTGTCTGCCGCTAACACGTCTGTTCACACTCCTCTCCGCTTTTCTCCCTGTATCGCTCACTCGTCTCTTCTTCTGTGTTTCTCTCCCTGTATCGTTCACTAGTGATGGCAGTTTGACACTGAAGCTTCGAACGGAGCTTCAACCCTGGACTTCCTATTCCATAGAAGCAGTGCTTCGAAGCTTGCTTCAAATCACGTGACATATGACGTCCGAAGCAGCAACTGCTTCAAATCACGTGACATGTGACGTCCGAAGCAGCAACTGCTTCATTTCCGAATGAATCACTTGACTGGTTCGAGGTCCATTCACGTGATTCAATGCACTGCCTCGTCTCGATTCTGACAGGTGACAGGTTGAAACAGTTTCAAATTTGAGCGCCTCAACACTTTATGACCGCTCTAAACAATGCGCAATGTGTGGGTTGTTGTCGTAGTTTGCGTTGTTGCTGTTGAGTTGTTGTTGGTCTTCCATTTTAATTGGATCATTATAGAGCAAGCCAGGAAGAAAGATGGGTCGTTCTGTGGTCGAAATGTGGAGAAGTTGTGAACAAAAAGACAATTATCAGTAATATAAAAACAGTTCAATATTTCAAGGAATAGATAGCCCAGTGGGTAGAGCCGGCGCCTCGAATGCGGCGATGTCCTCCACGCAGCTGGTTCAAAGCCCGGAATGGATGTATTTTAATCATTGCTTTTCAACTTTAATAACTGATAAAAGGCCCTCTCCTCCCAAAAAAATGTCCAGCACTCTCTAGTCTCTTCTCAATAACCCAATACACACAATTATCAATCTTTAATTGCAAATAGAACATGATATTCAGTCTTAGTGTGTGTGTGCATCGAATATTTTTCAAGGCAAAGATACGTTAAACCCACTGCAGCCTTGCACTTCGCCAGGAGAGGTCGCTGTAACTGAAGCTTCGAGAAATGAACCTATTTCCGACACTATTGTCCAAGTGGTTCGATGCTTCATTCAAAGCTTCATTTTGCCATCACTGTCGTTCACTCGTCTCTTCTTCTGTGTTTCTCTCCCTGTATCGCTCACTCGTCTCTTTCGCCCCCTGTCGGCGGCATTTAAAATAGAATCACCCCGTCAACATTGAAATCCCCTATTAATGCATTAATTAATTATAGGTCCGGGTCCGTATAGGTCGGCGTCTGGGTCCGGATCCGGACCGTGGTCCGCCTATTGCCGACCCCTGCACTAGATGCTGGGACGATGGATATGAGGCTTTAGGGGGCATTAGAACTGGAGAAAGGTAAGATCTACTACCTCTACAAGCCCCTCAGGACTGCCATTAGCACCACATGCTACTGCACTGTGTCTTCCTGCACAATCACCAACTGGCTGCTCCGTCACATATCACAGCCTTAGAGCATATGAAAGAAAAGTGCATCTTTATATCATTAGAATAGAAATTCAATAAGTAGGCATAATAATAGAGGTATCTGTAATGGAATACTGTTACTACAGCCATATATATATATAATGTGTTCTGTCTCCTCCTTCACGTCGAAAGGAGCCAGTTGAGGTGGTTTGGGCACCTAGTTAGGATGCCACCTGGGCGCCTCCCTAGGGAGGTGTTCCAGGCACGTCCAGCTGGGAAGAGACCAAGGGGTAGACCTAGGACCAGGTGGAGGGATTATATCTCTTCGCTGGCCTGGGAGCGCCTTGGGACCCCCCAGTCAGAGCTGGTTGATGTCGCCAGGGAAAGGAAAGTTTGGGGCTCTCTGCTGGAACTGCTACCCCCGCGACCCGACCACGGATAAGTGGGAGAAGACGTTCCTACAAGGTCAGTTTAGAAGCTTCCTCCGACTCTCGATCCGTTCCCACAAGCTTCTATCAGCAGATGGATGAGGAAGAATGTTCCTTTTTGTTCATAGCACTTGATACATGATGCAGGTGAGATTGTCTCCTCAGATCCTGTTGGGAGACACAGCTGACTTTTTCATCGTTGCTATTCATATTTGTTTCAGGTTAAGCAGGGTTTGGTCTAAACCAGCTAAACCGCTGCGACATCTTACTTTTGGCGTGTGCCATCATACCAAAATGTGTTAAGATTTGTGTAGAAGAATCTTTGTTGGAGAATATCACTTAATAAATTATGCAAACATATCTTGGAATGTTTTACTATCTACACTTGCTGTCTCACCTTTTAAGAACAATACAAAGAGAAACAATACATGTCCCCCTCAGGTAGCCCCAAAAAGCTTCTATTCACATCACATTTTCAAAAGCTCCGCACCATGGAAGGGGGGGGGTCCCTGTTACGCACCATCCCCTGCTTGGTCGCTCCACTCCCGCGCCACAGTATTGCCCTCATACTATATTTTCTAGAAAACCCCCTGGCTGGAACATGTGAGATATGTCATTTCGGGACTTGGGCACAAGAGTAAGTGGCGGAGGTGTGGACTCGAGTCACATGACTTGGACTCGAGTCAGACTCGAGTCACCAATTTGATGACTTTGGACTCGACTTGACAAAATCACAAAACACTTGCGACTCGACTTGAACACTCCAAAGACAGCAGGTGTAGTGGTACAGGCCAGCTACAGAGCGACAGGGAGACGGGGAGCCGGATTTAAATGAAGTACGTCGGAAAAAGTCAAGAAATGAGCGAAAACCGAAAAAATAAGCAGCATCTGGCTGCTTTTCAATGATATTGGATTTATTGCCAGAGGTGGGAGAAGTTCAGATCTTGTACTTGAGTAAAAGTATCAGAGTGTAGGAATACTCGGTTACAATAAAAAGTCCTGCATTCAAAATGTTACAAGTAAAAGTACAAAAGTATTAGCATCAAAATATAGTTAAAGTACCACCTGCAGAGGGATCTAGATGCAGGTGTTCTCTTCCCCATAGAGACGCCTGGCTGCACATTATCCCTGGCATAAAGATAGATTGTGGGTCCCTTACAACATGTTGTACACAGTGGAAATAAACATTCTGGTCACCTCAACATCAGGGATCTTATACATTAAACTCCTTCTGAATCAAACCGTCACGGTAGCCTTACCTTACTGATCCCTCTTCAAATAGAAAGAAAACACGTTACTTTACCAGCAGAGAGAAAATTGATTATTAAATGATTAATGTGACTAATAAAGAGCAGTTTGATTATTAAGTATTATTCTGTTGATCAATGTCATTACATTTGGTGAAAAGCACATAATGACTTTTTTAAGACTCGTTTTGTCAGAGTTTAGGACTTGGACTTGAACTTGCCCATCCTGACTTGAGACTTGACTCGGACTTGAGCGCAAAGACTTGAGACTTGACTCGGACTTGAGCGCAAAGACTTGAGACTTGACTCGGACTTGAGCGCAAAGACTTGAGACTTGACTCGGACTTGAGCGCAAAGACTTGAGACTTGACTCGGACTTGAGCGCAAAGACTTGACTCGGACTTGAGCGCAAAGACTTGACTCGGACTTGAGCGCAAAGACATGACTCGGACTTGAGCGCAAAGACTTGACTCGGACTTGAGCGCAAAGACTTGACTCGGACTTGCAAAACAATGACTTGGTCCCACCTCTGAAGTGGTGACAAGGTTGAGTTGAAAAAGGTTTGAAATGAGGGGAGGTGTGTTCTGTTCTCTATCAGGTTGCTTCACTGATGGATTTTAAAATGGGTTAACCCTAACTGCACACTTGAAATATTAGAATGGAAGTGTATCTGTAGGCAGACAGGTAAAAGCATGAAACGATCACATGACCCCCTAACTGAGATAACTACTCAACACAACACCACTCACTAAAGGCTGATTATCATCCAAGGACTGGATCTAAATCTCTCTCACACGTTGTCAACATATACACAAATGTTTTAGACACAGGTGGTTTGATGACAAGTTATATAACATATAAAGGTGATTAACAACTATTTTCCAAAGAGACAAAATAAAATTGCTTTACACTAATACAACAATTATTAAAAGAAGTGGGATCTAATCTCACCGACAATTTTAATGACAAAGGTGTTGGGAATTATGTACGGACTATTTGAAATATTTGAGATGGTACTGCAGTTGGTGATTAACAGAAGAAGCAAAAACGCTGGTACAGTTTTCTTTACATAGCTGAACCAAAGACTCAGACGACAACAGAACTTCCATAACACACTGAACATCCCTCATTCATCATTATATTGTCATTACAAGCAGTAGAGAGAGACCAATGAAATGGAGAGGGTGGAGTGGAAGAGAAGGAACAGAGAAGGAGATAGGTTGTTGTAGTTTTACTGAGATAAGGTGTGAAGACAAGGAATTACAATGTAAACAAAAAAGTATACTGTGCATAGAAAAGGACAGACAAAGAATGACAGTGTCTACAGCTCAAGAACTCACCAAAATGGCTCTGAAGACGGTGGAGCTGATGCCATCGGCCACCTCAAACTCTCCTTTCTCATTGGGTCTTGTGAAGTTGTTGTCTCGCCCAGAACCAAACATCCTGAAAACAAACAAGTAATAAATAAATCAGGATTCCATCAACTTCAAAGAAGTCAAAGAACAGCTGAGTAGAGCAGTGATCACTTTATGTTACTGGAGTTTTACCCTCTCATCGCAGAATTAAAGAATTCCAAGACATTGAAGTTGTTGCATCAACTTCTTCCTATCTGAATGCATGTACAAATCACAACTGCTTCCTGCTTAGCCATCATAAAAACAATGTATTGTTTTATTAAAGTGTGTCACAACCCCATGCTGTGACACAAACTTGACACAAGCTAACACCTTGTCATTGGTGAGAGAAGTGGTGTGAGCAATCAGGTGACGTTCATAAGGGCAACTGTTATGCTTTTGGACATGACAAGAGAAAAGAGGAGGATGGGCTTGTGGTTTCAGCACCACTACAGGTACAGTTTTTAGGAGGTGGGAATAATACTTGAAAACTAAATCAAATGTGCTGTTTGACTCAATAGAGACTGGTTATCCCTTCATGCAGCAGATCCTTTCATGCATGTCCTGATCCTTTGACATTAAAGTGTTTCCCTGCACTCTCTTTTTGTCCTCACCTGCCGAGCATGGTGTTTGGTTGAGCGGTGAAGATGGCAGGATCCACCACAAATCTGGTGTTATCCACGATGAGAGTGACTCTCTCTGCCAGCCTCAGAACACTGCGATGCCCCTCCTTACTGCTGAGGTCATACACGTAGATCATATCGCAGGGCCCCGCACCCAGTGCCTTAATGACCCGAGGTATGGGTCCCCCCATCAGGGCCCCTCCAATGTGGGAATAAGGAACAGAACTCCTGGGGGGGCGAGGACTGGAGGATCTGGAGGACGAGCCTCCGTCGCCACGTTCACGGTCTGTGGGAAACAGGAGGACACATGAACAAATGAACACACACACGTCAATTTGCACAATTAGCATAAGTTGCGTTAATTAGCATTAAATACCATTATAGCTTATCTTGAAAATAGTTACATGACTTTGCAGATTTGGAAAATGTTGGAGTGGTTCTGGGGGTTATTGAGGATGCTGAATGCATTTCTGACATTTGTATGATCAACAATGGCAGTTAAAACCAGAAAGTGGCCATATTTGTTATCTTGTTGGCTGATTTTTTTTTAACATTTTGGGTCGATTTGGAAGTTTTATGGGAATCTCGCTTAATAGGATTGGACAGATTACTCATCTTTGTTGGAGAAGCCTGTGACCTAAGATTGTCATCGACATAACTACTCTGTAGCTATGTTCGTATGACAAATAAAGAACCTTGTACCTTTCAAAATAAATTGTCAGCAGTAGAGGTAATCATTTTCATCTTGTGCTCTCTATATGCAATGGTCGCAACATTACTCATGGTAGAAATGTGGCCACTCTGGTTCAAACTGCCATTTTGTATCCTTAACATGTCAGAAATGGATTCAGTATCCTCAATAACCACCAACTAAACTCAAAAACTCTCCAAATTGGCCAAACCTTTTTTAACTATTGTTTCCATAGGCTACAATGCTAATAAATGCTAATTACCATAACTTGTGCTCATTGTGCAATTTGCCCATGCAGGTTAGCATCCAGCAGTTTCTATGTGCTGGGGACCCTACTATACATTTCTAACATAAAGCTTTGGAGTTCTAAACATTTCCGGGTTCACGCTACTGGCAACTACACTACAAGATAAGGATCCTCCTCCTTCTTCCTCCTCCTCACCGTGCTGCCGAGTGGGGGAGGTGAGGTTCCTGATGCAGGGCGTCAGCTGGCTCTCTCCTCTCTCGTGGGAGGAGTCCCGTGAGCGGTCACTGGACCGCCGCTGCTGCTCTCTGTGATGATCTGCCCCTCCTCTTTCTCTCGCCCTGCCCACAGCCCCCCCGACGACCCAGCCGCTGGCCCCGGCCCGGTAGAGGCTCATGGTGCCGACCTGCTGCTGGTGGTCGCAGTCCAACACTGACAAAGCACACTGCCGCTCACTGAGGGGAGGGGAGAGCACAGTTATGAGCATGACTCATTTCAGCTCAGCACTTTATGATGATTGCTTTCAAATTGGACATCAAAGAGATTTCATGAAGCAAGAATGTCATTTTATCTGACTTTGAGTTTTTGTAAGATGACCCAGACGAACATGAGCACCAATAAACTGTATTTACCACTTTTTTGAAACTATTATAAAATACAGACTACATTGCCGAATCCAAATCGTTTTTGTTCTAAATGGTTTGGACACTATCATTCTTTTTGCAAACTTAATAAGCCTCTCAATTTAATGTTTTTTGTCGACTTGTTCTTCCTGCAAACAAAATCTTATAATAATAAGAAATGGTTCAAAATAACCATATATTATTGTATTGCACTTCATTCTTTTTCTTATTTCATTTTCATCATATGAGGCAACAATTAAGGTCAAAAAAACACTAGGGGAAAATCATTCCCTATCTGAGGTATTATTTTAAAAAAGAAAGGAAAACAAGTCTTTGACTTCTCCTGCAGGATCTGCTGACTTTCAAAAAGAAACTAAAGAAAATAGTGAAGAAATAGCTGCTCATCATACACCAAGAGCTCTTCCTTATCTGGGTGTGACCTGGTCTGTCTCCTCCTGCGTGTCTGCTCAGAGAAGGTGACCCTGTGATGCAGCCATGACCACATCATTGGAGAATGAAGAGCCCGCTGTAGAAACTGATGCAGAGATTCTCTGGTGGAAACATTTCCACAGTTGCATGGGATGTAGGCCTACTGTCATATTGCCCAACCCTAATGCAGTCCAATGTTGAAAATACATATACCGCTGCTGCTGATGAAGATGGGGGTGGGGGGGGGGGAGAAGGCATTAGTTTCAAAACTTTCAAAACGTGATTCCGACCTGCCATAAAAGTTTGATACGGTCCAAACTTCAGGTGGAATGACACAACAAATCATCAGACACCTCAGACACTGATGCAGTACTTCATGCAACACTGAGGCCCCATTTACATGGGAACGCAAACGAAACGCAAGCAAATTCGATATCAAAAAAGTCTTCCGTTCACATGGATACGGCTCAATAAACGTGTCCCTTCACACGAGACCGCTCGACCTGCTAGAGACGCTGTGGTACATATGCCGGGCCTGTAACTGTACTTCTGACACAAAATACACCAAAAGCAGCGAAGAAGACCCCCGAGCATGGTTGCCTGGTTGCCCTTCTGTTTATTCTCCGCGGTGGATTTAGCAACATGTAGTTCATGTAGTTCTCCATGTCCACTTGTTGTAGCGGATACAAACCGTTTCGTTGTTCCCGTGTAAACAGCACCTGAGTAAACTCTATGCATGGATTTGACCCTCTGTAGACACACTCATTCAAGGATCCAACGATTTATCATCATTATGCAATACAGGATTGCACAATGAAATGCAGTAAGCCTCACACTCACACAGTTGTGGTGGCTCGGGGGAAAAGGGTTTGTTTTTAGACTTGTGAGCTGTGGACCGCAGTAAAAAGTCTGCATTAAGACCTCACAGGAGCAAAGTGCTGCAGAAACAAGGACCACACAAAACCACTACCCTCCGCCTGCAGCTACACACACCAGCCCAACGTCCATTAGAGTGTGTATCGATGTGAAACCATCCTGAGTGTACGGAAGTCACTAAGGTACAGAACAACACACAGACATGTCCTCCTGTGTTTAATCAGACGGCTGCTTCACTGATTCTTCACTGAGGTTTAATAATCACTCTGCCTCGCCTCAAAGCAAGTGATGCTTCCTGCAGTGTTCACTGTAGTTTAGACAAGCAGCCTGAGAGAGCTCTTAGTATGTGTCCATTCCAGACAGGACTTAAACAAACACTTAGCAGCATGCATTTATGCTCAGGATCAATGACCAGTCAAAGTCAAAAAATGACAATATGTCCTTTTCCATTTTTTAAATGCAAAGTTTAACAATCCAGTGTGTAATGCTATTGACTTCGACAGTCACATATTGCAGGTCCAAATAGACAAGGGAAAATATGCACATTCAAAGGTAAACTAAATATATGACGACTCAAGATAATTGCTAGTGTGTGTGTTTTTGCTGTTAAAGCATTGGTTATTATGTACTGGAGTGGTGAATGGCACAATTGGCCATAAAATATCAACCAACATCAGCAGTTGGTCACACCTGAGGGGAGTGTATCAGTGTATTTAGTTCAGTATTTAGATGCACCTGAGGGGAGTGTATCAGTGTATTTAGTTCAGTATTTAGATGCACCTGAGGGGAGTGTATCAGTGTATTTAGTTCAGTATTTAGATGCACCTGAGGGGAGTGTATCAGTGTATTTAGTTCAGTATTTAGATGCACCTGAGGGGAGTGTATCAGTGTATTTAGTTCAGTATTTAGATGCACCTGAGGGGAGTGTATCAGTGTATTTAGTTCAGTATTTAGATGCACATCACAGCTGTATTACTATATATGTATCCACAGTGCTCATGTTAGTAGTGGAACCCTTATTAACAACACCTCAACAGTGGGCTTTAGAAAAAAGATCCCTGCCCAGATACCAACGACTTTGCTCGATTATTGATCTAAGAGGAAGGTGAAGGATGATACAAAACAAGTTCTAATGTAAATATTTTCCTGCTTTATTATGACAAATGACATACATGGAATTGTATTACTAAATGTATTAATTGAACTTTCACTGTGACAGTGTAGCTTTCTGAGTGTTTAGGCCCGAGACACATCCAGGTCTCAGTAATGGAGAGAGGAGCTCTTCTGAGAGGAGCTGCTCTGACATGATGATCATGTCCTGCAGGCTGTGGACCCAGAGAGATGGAACTGGGGGCAAGGAGTGCTGGAAGGACAGAAAGAGAGAGGAGCTCTTCTGAGAGGAGCTGCTCTGACATGATGATCATGTCCTGCAGGCTGTGGACCCAGAGAGATGGAACTGGGGGCAAGGAGTGCTGGAAGGACAGAAAGAGAGAGCTTTCTTTTTTTAATGGAGTTAGTGACGTACAAAAGCAGATTTCTTTAAAAATAAAGCACTTTTCACAAAGCCCTGACTTCACCGAGACAGATGAGGCCTAGAGGTTTTTTTCATAATTGAAACAAACGATCAATCAAGCGTGTTCGGTTCTGCAAGCAGGGCATTGATAACTGAATATGAATGTATGTTTTGTTTCTATGCCCCTTGCCCATTTCATACGCTGAGAAGTCTGTGGGTCACTAGGGGACATCTGAATGTGCAGAACAGAGGACTGATGGGGGGGGCTGACTGGATGTGTAGACCCAGACAGAGTAGACCAAGGAGTAGCAGGACCAGTGGACTAAGTGAATGATCAACGCCTGGGACACACTGAACGCAGCACATGCACCTGATTCAAGGCGTCCTCTGCGTATAGTGTGTTCTAGAGCTTTCTGTGCATGTAAATGGTCTGCAAAGGCTAACATCCCTGTGTTCCCTCCAGAGGGATTGTCTCTCCCACACTTACATTCATCTTTCAATATACCTCAAGGTTAACATTTTCAGAAATCAAAGAGTAAAATAAGATGATGTTTTTTTATAACATGACAGCTTCACAGCTGCAGACTGACAATGTCATCTAAAAGAATCAAGGGTTCATAGGGAGGTATACATCAGTAGACCTTACTTAGAGAATATCAATTATACAACATTAATGACAAACAGCCACAGTTAAGTGATCTGGCTAGGAGATGACTGATTAGTATGCTGTGTTTAATCTCAAATGGGATTTGAATGTTTAGCAGAAATGGGGTATTAAAAACAAGTGTGTCTTGCCGCCAAACAGGCAGGCAGCCAGTGTCCAGAGCAGGCCCGGGGAACAAAGGAGGCAACATTTCACTCTCTTCTTTCACATGGGATGCAAATCTCCAGCAGCCCACATTTCACACAGCCACTAACTAGATGGGGGCTAATATTTCACTTGTCCAATTTCCTGTTACCAGGCAAGGGGCACCACCCCACTGATTTCACTATTTCCTTTTTCTTTTCCTGAATACGTTCAAATGGTGCTCGCAAGTGTGCGGTGTTAAATACAAATCAAGTTAACAAACACATCTAAGTCACAATAATTAAGATAAAGATGGATGCTGCCTAGCAGTCTATTAAAAGCACGAGGTAAGAGCCCCGAGGGGTGAGGGTCCCATCTATTATTTAGGGGCTGCTGCTGACACCAACACAAGGACAGAAGAGCTGCTCTCAGCAGTCTGAGATGAAATCCATTACAAGGAGGCTGAGCATTGGATATTAACAGGGAAAGGATTCGAACATCCCCCTTAAGACACTAATATGATGTCCATCCTTTGGAATAGAAAATGTTTATGGCAATTTCTCCTTACATGGAACATAAAAGACTGCCATTACCAGAGTGTCCCATCAAGGGTAAGACAATGATTTTCTTTCTAGGTCACTATTATAATGACAGTAAATCACACAAAGAGAGAAAAGCCGGGTACTGGCTGTACATGTCCCTACAGCCCGGTGCTGTGCGCGTGTACGTACCGCTCGATGAGAGAGGGCCGGCTGAAGACAAAGCAGCAGGGGATGATCTGCGGGAGGACCGCGGCGCAGAAGCCCTGCGCTGCTCCGAACAAAGCGGGCTTCCCGGCAGCTTCAGCATCCTCGCACATTACTTTCCAAGTTCATCAGCATCGTTTCACACACACAACCGTGATTCAAACTCGCTGCTGAAATCCAACGATTTGACCCAAAGCTTCAGATGTGTCTAAAGGGCGATGAAGGCACGCACTGGCTATCACTCTGTCACCAGAGGACCTGAAACTGTGAATGGCTGCGTGCTGACTGAATCAGAGTGGTGCTGCGTTCAGGGGCTGCTTGTAAACTCCCACTTCTGAGTCCTTCATTTGCTAGTAACGCATTTCACTGACGTTGATCCGGAACAGGTCCTAATCTAATCAATAGCGAGGTGGCTGCCATATCCCACAAGACCCCCAATTGAACATCTTATAAAATAATGTTTTGGAAGATGTGCATTATGTTGGAACCAAAATCTTACAAAACACCCCTCATAACCAGGCTATTAGTATTCTCAACAAAATCATGTTAAACAAACCATGTCAAGTCATAACTGGATTTGATTTGGTAAGGGACATCATATAGTCCCCTGTTAACTTGCCACAACCCGCTGCTTAAAATGTGAAAGAACCCTTGAATAGACAATTTCTCCCTCATGTTTACTACTCATCATGTAATTAAGCTTAAAGTGGACCTATCATGCTATATTTGAATAATATATTGTAGGGCCATACCCATATAAAACATGTCTGTGACATATTTTTTTCAAAATACCAAACAGATCATGCATTTTAGCCATGCCTCATTTCACTCTATTTGCTCTTTTCCAGCCCTGTTTTTGCAAGGGCTGATTCTGTGAGAAGTCTTCTTCACTGCTTTTGTGGCAGACTACAGCGCCACTTACAGGCCTGGCATATGTACTACAGCGTCTCCAGCGCTTTCGAGCGGCAATGGCCGTGGCCCAACCCCCCATTCCCCTGATAGGTGGAGAGTTGCCCATATAGGCGGAGCACCACTTTTCTGACATCAGAACAATTCAAATCTGTATCAGATCCGTTGCAGCCCCGTTTTTAGAGATTTGGGTATGGAGGAAAAGAGAGAGGGTTGTGTTTTCTCACACTTGGTGAGTTCCCTGACACACCGGGGACACATATTCATGTATAAATGATGTACAAAAGTGCATTTTGCATGATAGGTCCCCTTTAAATTCAATAAAGAAGAAGGCCATAAATAAAAGAACATCCCATCATTGCCTGATAAAAACTACATTCTGTAATTATTTTTAGTACACTACAAATATTTAAAAATCTCTAGTCTAAACAGATAACATAACCTACTTGTTAACTCAGGTTAACTTCTTTTATCACCATCTTTATCACCATTAACAACATTCAAATCATGTCATTCCATACTCATTTTAGTTTGCACTGTCGCCAGCAGAGAGCCCACAGCTTGATCGTAGAGCAATGGTTAACATTCATTGAAATAACAGCCTCTCCTCCTCCTCCTCCTCCAAAAAACGACCAAATAGGTCGATTGTTCAGCAGCTTATTACGACCTATAGTCACGTTTTAAAGTTTAGCACCTCTAGTGGTCGTGTAAGAAACAACAATTTGCCGCATATTGGCTGATGCTCCCGTTGATTGCAAACGTTCCGGTGGGTCGTATATACACAAATAACCCTCTGGAAAATCATAAATTGTAGGATAGTTTGGCCATTAAAATGCTTTTTGATTACATTTCTAGCGAGAAGTGTATATTGTACTTTTAGAATCCACGTCCAGTGGATGTGTATGATCTATAGTTTGATAGATATTACGAAGATGATTTGAGGTCTCGCCAGGAGAACGTGTATATACTACGTCTTTCCCCTATTAATTTCTATTGACGGCAGCGTCCATGTAAAGTTGGCGTCAACCCTCACGGGGTGAAAACAGTATTTCCGGACTCGAAGTTTTCATCATAAAACCGGAAGTATTCCCCTCACTGTCAAATGATTTTACAGTGATATCTGCAGTCAGGGTTCCTGTAGGTTTCACCAACTCAAATGTAAGACTTTTTAAGACCACTTTGAATAGAACTTAAGACCCATTTCACGGCAAGAAATTATGAAGGAAAATTGCTTTGAAAGAAGAAATACGTCCCATAATTACTTACAAGTAAATGTATTCATGTTCAACATAAGAACGATGACTGAAAATAACAGTACACAGAACTGTGTTAGCGTGTAAGACAAAAAGTGTGTGTGTGTGTGTGTGTGTGTGTGTGTGTGTGTGTGTGTGTGTGTGTGTGTGTGTGTGTGTGTGTGTGTGTGTGTGTGTGTGTGTGACAAGAACTATATTTAGAGATCTGCTGCCTTCATGCTGTTGTATGATTGGTGTTTAGCTACGGTATTTAACGTCCATAGCACCTCCGCTTTTAGGGTTGACGTAAACCCAAACATCACCCGGAGGCATGCCCGGCGCTGTGGGAGGGCCAGGCCCTCCCATTTGACATTCCTGCCCTCCCCCAATAAACACGTTTATTATTTATAACATTTAAAACATTTTTTTTAATTTTTGTAATTATAAATAAACGGTGACCTTTTATGCTACGATGTATGTGATGTCAGATAGTAACTAAAAACAAATCGCAGGCTACTTCAAATAAATTCATGTGTCTGTTGTGATTTGTGATTCGTCCACATTTAGACCAATCACAGCGTCACAATCTGCCGCCAATTCTGGATTTGTTTATTGTGCATTCTGTAGACTCCCATTTATGTTTGAATTACAAAATGGACATCAGAAATTGGCTTAAAATGTCTAAGAATGTATTAAAACGAAATAGCGATGAAAGAACTGCAGCCGATGGTGCTGCTGGCGACCCTGCACCTGCTGTTGCAGCAGCACGCCTTAATGTCACAAGCTTGACCTCGGCAAACCCCGGGGCTGAGTTAGCGAGCCTAAGCCTTGACTCATCAAGGCCGCCGCCACCAACGCTGTCCTCCGAGGCACAGCTCCTTGTGCCCCTACCATCACCACCTGCGTTGCCACACCCTGTACCACACCCGCCAGCATCCTCCTCCTGCTCCGTGCCGGTGCCTACACTACTACTACTACTACTACTACTACTACTACTACTACTACTACTACTACTACACTACAGACGCTACCTTGCAGCAGCAGCAGCAGCAGCAGCAGCAGCAGCAGCACATCAACGGGTACTATTGGGCCAGCAACCGCTCAAAGACCAACAGCCCCAGATGATCTTGGGGTTAATAACCCCAAGCAGGTGAAACTGGATCGTTATCCAGGGAGATTGTTTTCAGGAAAGAAGCGCACTTTTGCCGCTGCATGGTACAACAACAGACCATGGCTTGAATATTCGTTAAAAGCAGACGCAGCCTTTTGTTCCCCCTGTAGACAGTTTAAAGTCAATACGTCTTCATCTGATGCGGCTTTTACTAGCAAAGGTTTTTGCGACTGGAAACACGCATTACAGACTGATAAAGGACTGCTAAGACATGCCGCATCAAAAGAACACATTCCATGTGAGAGTTTGTGGAGAGAGAGACGCGAGGAAAACAAATAAGATACGCGAGGAAACAAATAAGGAAATTAGTACTTTGGTGCAGATCAGCTGCACGGAACCGTTATTACGCGTCAGCTGTCGTTGATATGATAGCTTTTTTAGCTGGCAACCAACTCCCTCTCAGAGGTGACTCGATTCACTCCACAGCATGTCCGAGTCAGGCAGTGGGCTCTTCCTATCGCTGTTTGAGTATACGCTGCAGTACAAAGATGCAGAGTTGGCCAAAAGAATGGAAAGCATTCCCCACACAGCAACGTGCACCTCTCACGGCATGCACAATGCCATCATAGAGCTAATGAGCACCTTAGTGGCTGAGCATATCGTCGAAGAGATAGGGGATGCGGTGTATTCTATTAAAGTCGACGGAACCAGGGATCCCACCAAGCAGGAGAATATTTCCATTGTTCTTCGGTTTATCGATGCAAACTGTGAGATAAAAGAGCGGCTTTTGACCATAGCCACTGCAGACAGAGGGGATGCCAACACTCTAACCCAAACGGTTATTTCCGAACTGACCAAGGCTGGACTGAGCACAGACAAAATACTGAGCCAAGTGTATGACGGGGCCTCCCTGATGTCGGGAAAACATGGTGGAGTACAGAAACTCCTTCAGGATACATTGAAGAGGGAAATCCCATACGTGCACTGCTTCAATCATCAGCTCCATTTAGTGGTAGTGCAGGCAATGTCCGCAGAACCGCCCATCACAGATTTTTTTAATGAGTGTAACCTCTTGTACAAATTCATCCGAAAAGCCACAGTCGCGGTTCATTATCAAGGGGAAACACTAAAACGTCTGCTTGACCAACGCTGGACCGGTCATTTGGCCACAGTGCAGGTGATACAGAAATCACATGAGGACATTTCCCAGCTGTTGACGGAAGTTTAACGTGCACGCTCCTTCCCAGCTGACCTGAGAGTGGAAGCTGTGGGACTGCTGAGTGTCATCTCAAAGCTGGACTTCAGATTCATTGCGCTTCTCATCAACAAGATGTTGATGCTTCTTGAACCACCTAATAGAATGCTACAATCGAAAGACATGGATCTCCTGACAGCTGTCCAACTGGTGAACTCAGCCACGGAGTGTGTTGCGGGCCTGCGCACAGAAACCGAGTTTGGTGCGCTATGGGATAAGTTTGGAGCAGCAGAGGACACAACTGACCCGCCCCAAAGTAGGGCTGCAACAAACGACTAATTTGATAATCGATTAATCTATCGATTAATTAAACGATTAATCGACTATTCGGACTATTACTGTATGCCTTGCACAATTTCTCAAACGCTCTTATTTAGCCATACACTTTTAGATTTAGCTTGAGGTTGTTTTAGGCATGTGGAAACTAACAATGAAGACAATAAAGATGAATACTTGATTCAAAAATACATATATTATTAAATTAACTAAACACATTTTGAACAAAATTAACATTGCTTTTTATTTAAATTAAATAAATAATATTTCACATCAAAAGAAACAACAGTGTTTTAACAAATCGTATTAAATAATGTGTTGACAGAACTGTAAACAGAATAGCTGAAACTTTAACAAAATAAATAACTGAGTTACCTCTAATCATTAACCCATGTTTGTATAATGAGTTAACTCCGTGTGTTGCTGCTAGCACATAACACCTGACGTGGAAACGTTACTCGTGGACGGGGCTACAGCGCTGCTAGAGAGACAGTGGAACCCGGTGCATTCCTCCGTCTGGATGTGGAGCACTTCTGCTAAATGTTTAGACAAATTGCTCGTGTTACCGCCCTTACATGCTAAACTCTTATTGCACTTTTGGCAACGAGCATCGAGACGGGTAAAGTTTAACCACACCTCGGAGCGCGTTCTCTCCGCCATCCCCGCAGTGTGTTGCTGCATGTAGCAGCTGCGTGTGTGTAAACTGCCCCGCCCCTTCGCACACAGACGGGGGAGAGAAAGATCTCTCTTCTGGATTGGAAAGGCGAAAATACATCGCATTTTTTTTTGTCTTTTTGCATATTAGAAACGAGTTGGCGCCACTCAGACTGCGATATAATGCTTATGTAGCAATAATACATGACATGTATTTTTGAAATGTCTCCGGTACCGATAAAAATACCAATAACGTTGGAGCTTAACGGCGCGTAAAACACACGTGATGACGTCACCAACGAATCGACGACTGAATTAGTTAGCAACTAATTTGGTAATCGATTTTAATCAATTAAGTCGATTAGTCGTTGCACCCCTACCCCAAAGTAAGAAGAGACGCACAACAAAAAACACAACTCTACAAGATGACGTTGTAGAGCAATCTACTGGAGCACGGCTTGACCAGGACCAACCAGTAACAGCTGCATTGACGCAGTGTGTGGAGAGATGGCGCGACACTTTGGAGAGCGCAACGGCGCACTGATGGAATCACTGGCTTCACTTGATCCTGAGAGTGATTTATTTTTTAACACAGACAAAGTATTGCCCCTGTCGGAGTTGACCAGCACTAAACTTGTAGAAGCCTTGTTGTGGCCCGACAGTTTCTTTGCGCACAAATGGAAGGCTCTACGCCCCCAGATGATGGAAAATGGACCATTAAAACACCCCTCACCACCTTCCACAAGACCCTGGAAGCCATGCCAAGTGTCATAGGGGCATTTAAGTTGGCCTTAACTTTCGGGGCCTCCACTGCTACCTGTGAGAACTCGTTTTCAGCCCTGAAAAACATTTTCAGTGACCACCGACGGAGCATGCTGCACCAGCGGAAAGCTCACCTTATTCAACTCGGGTTTGAAAAGGACTTGACCAGGAAATGCAGGGATGAGTGGAAGGACACTTTGAGGCGATTCCATTCTTCAGGCAAAAGGCGTCTCCAGCTTTATTAGCATAAAGTAGTAAGTAATGTTTGCATGTCAATATGTCAGTGCTTACTGCGCCACATTACGCACTGCATAATGTGGTGTCGCGTCGCTCCCTCTGTATTATTATGTTTGCTGCTCCGGTCAACGGTGGCCCAAGCAAAGCTGTTGCTGTTATGTTTTTATTTCAAATGTGTGTGTTAAGGGAAATATGCATATGTCCTCAGTTGTTGTTGTTATATATATATTAGGCTATGTCTATTCTGTACTCAAGCTCACAAAGGGATGTCATGTTACTATTGTACCACTGTGAGGCACTGAAGTGTTATGTGCTACTTAAGGACGCAGGCTTTCGTCATATGTAAATGAGGGTGTGTTGTTGATGCACCTGATGCACATTCAGTCCAGATCTATGTGTGTTGTTGTTCTAAGTTAGCTCGGCTGAGCGAAAGGATGCACCTGCAGTGCATAGGAACATAAACCATGCCCAAGGCGGGCTAAAGAGTTCATCGTCTCCGTCTCTACTATTTCTCTCCGAGTGCAACGATGAGGAAGCTGCCATCCTAAACCAGTGTGCCTTGCTCGTGATTTACCTTTGTTTGTGCTGCCACGCACACAATGCTTCAAAAGTGGTTTCTATGTTGCCCTTTATTTGTGTATGTATTTGCGATAAGTGTGCGTCTTTACGCAATGCTGTTGGCCTTGCTGTTTGATATATATTGTGCCGCACGTGACGGTTTTTGTGTGCCCTCCCATGAAAATCATATGCCCTCCCTTTAGATTTGTTCTGGCGCCGGGTCTGCCCGGAGGTCCTCCGATGTTGTTGCGGGAGCTGCTGCACTAGCTAACGCTGCATTGGCAAAACAAACGCTAATTTTGACCACGTCTCAATTCAGGGGTAGCATCCTTCGAAGGGTGTATTCGTAGACCGCATACGTCACTTCTGCCGAAAGAAGGCTGTCCCAATTTAAAAAAAAAAAATGACTCCTCCGAATGCGGCCCACGAATGCGGCCTTCTTTTCCACAATTTGAAGGATACATCTGATGTATCCTCCGCGGGCTACCATATCCCAGGATGCAATCTGCGGTGGGGACGAGTGAGTTTTTCTTCCGGTCTCCCCAGCAGAGTGGATTTAAAAACAGCAGAAAGCGGAGGAATCACTAATAAATGTGAATATTGGGTTTTAACTTACTTTAAATTAACTAACGTCACACACGTCAAACCCAAGGGGCATTACAACGTACATTTTCGTTAAATAATACGGATAAATATGTGACGCTAACTAGCTAGCTGGACGTACTGTACTGTTGTTTACACTTATTTTTTAATTCAATTCAGAAGTTTACTAAATTCATACAGAGATCTCTGTTATAGATAAGTTATACTTTATATTACATAAATAGACCAAAGTGAAAACATTTAGACCGGTATAGCCTACAGGGCGGTGGGATTTATAAAACGCTACCCTGACGTGTAGCTGCTGTTTGCTTTATTTATTTCTCTGACATTTTGCACGTTTATTAAACTTGGGGACAACATTACAACCTTTTCATTCAGCTCATGCTGCTTTGAGGTGGGGCTAAAAAAAAACGGTGGCACGGTGGGGCTGGACCTGGAGGTGCTGACCTGGGGTCAGTGGGACATCATCTGGGCTGGTTTAGGGGAAGTTATAATCACATCTATTAAGATTAGAACACTAATATTGTTTAGAATCAATCTATACAACATTTGTTAGTACAGAAAAATTAAGACTTATTTTAAATATGAAATAATATGATTAAATGACATCAGCTATACATAATGTACTTGTTAACTTACTAATGAAACATTACTGGGGGCTAAAGGAACAGCTTAATCGTATTTACCTGGCCATGGTTCTCTTTATTTCATCGTCGTCTGTGATCTCCAAAACATTGTTAAAGTAAAAAAGTGAAGTGTCTGGATCATTTTCAGCTGAGTTAGCTTGTAAACTAATTTGCTATCAGGCTTCTGGAGCAGCACAACAGAACAGCGCGTATCACGTGACGTAAACAGGCAGCGCTCCGTAGGCTAGACCGTCTCATTTTGTAGGCCGCTCGGTCCAGCCTACCCGGTCCACGTGGGCTGCATCCTTCGTGGACCGCTGCGTCCTCCGAAGGATGCAGCCTCTGAATTGAGACACGGCCCATGTTTGCAAAAGGTGCAGCGGGCTTCAAACACGTTCCCTCCACTGGTTTCAACCAAGCACTAAATTCGATGTTTTCAAACCAAATACGGTTGAACTTACACTTCCCCATAAATATTTGCAAGTAGATTCGAAGATACATGAGTTTCTGACTGCCGCTAGCTGGAGCTTGGTTGGTTGCTAGGTTACTAGCTGGGTGTTCTCCGATAAGGGGCCGGGAGAAACAAAGTTAGTGGTTACTGGTTCCATGTTGATTTATTTCAATAAAAATTGTTGGGGGGAACTGAAAGGCTATTATCGTACTGGTTACTTTGCAGCCCGGACATTTCTCCCAAAACACATTTAGACGCGGATTTCAAACAGTAATTCTACTCCACTAAAATTCAGAGGTTAATCTGGTATTTTTACTGCACTACATTTATTTTAGTTACTTTGCAGATTCTGATTAATGATGTGAAATATAAACAACCCTTAAAGCAGACTTTAGTTACACCTGAGTCAAATTCAGGGAAGGTGATTGTCAAGTGCCAAAATAAACTATGCAATATATTGGACGTTAAGTACTTTGTCAGACTTCATATTTATCTGTAGATATTCAAAAGAAGACCTTAACTTAAAGTGTTCTTTCATGTTTAAATAAAGCCTCACTAGTTTGTCTGTTTTGCATCCTCCTGTTAATATCTTTGGACGTCCTGCACTAGCTGTTTTATTTTAGAGATCACAACAGTATCTTCTTGATATTTTCTATTCTATATTTCTATCATTGACCTTCTACTTTCCCACTATTTTGTATGTAGGCTACTCTTAATATTTCAACAAAAATATTCAATAACATGCTTTAACCACTATAGTTAAAAAAAACGTTACATTGTTAACACAATAAATTATACTTTCCAGTATAATTTCCAGTTTAGTTTAAGACGGATTTATTTTGTTAGCCACACATTTATTGTTTTGATATTTGTAACACCAAACCGACAGAAGAGATGGTCTTAACATGACCCAGTGTTGTAGTTAATAAAACACAATCATATCAAACATAATATGACTATTCACTTTATTGTGAAATGAAAACAGAACGGTAAAGGAAAATACAGTTCAGTCTCTCGATGTGAAGCTTATGCATTGTACCATGAACCTGTAGACCTGTAACAGTCAACTGGTGAGGAGTTGGAAAGGTAGTTTCTGAAAATGTTACAAATAACACACAGCATACAATGCCATAATAACTTTGCATTATTAGTGTAGGACACTTATGTATAACATCTGAAGATGTGTAGTTTTATTCATGTTTTCACAACATTTTACAGGATATTGCTATATTATTTCACATATTGTAGTTCTACACGTTAATATCTGATTTGTAAAATATCATAGACAGAAAGGTATATCTGTCATTTAATGGTAAGCTATTGACAATCTGAATCCATAGATGTGTCTCCCATCATCCAAAACCCCTGACTATTCTCTCAACTCAGTGAAGATGTTGTTTAATTGCTGATATATTTATGATCCACGTCACGTATTCAGTTTCGGCGGCAGTTTCTTCCAGTTTGTCCAAAGGTCTTCTAATCAGGGCTCTATAAATAGAGAAGTGTAATATTTAATGCAGCTGAACCGTGTATTACAATGCCGTTATGTGATAACTTCCAAAGAGAAAAGCAAGCACACTCGGAATAAAATATATATATATATATTTTTTTAAATGTTTTTGGATTTCACATCGCATAAACACTATAACCCAACGTGCATTGCGGCTAAAACATCCAATCACCGAGCTTCAACGATAGCTGAGGATTATGGGTAGTTCGATGTTTTAGCCTATCAAAACCTCTGAAAAAAGAAATGTGTTTCTAAGAATCGAAAGGGAAAAACCTATGGGAAAAACACAAAAGCAGTGTACACAATTTAAACCAATTTATGTTGTGTAATTAACAAGGATAAACTGATGCTTTTTAGTGGATGTATACTGCAGATATCACCGTTAAATCATTTGACAGTGAGGGGAATAAGGTTTTATTATGAAAACTTCGAGACCAGAAATAATGTTTTCACCCCGTGAGGGTTGACGCTAACTTTACATGGGCACTGGTCAATAGAAATGAATACGGGGAAAGACATAGTATATACACGTTCTCCTGGCGGGAACTCAAATCATCTTCGAAATATCTATCAAACTATAGATCATACACATCCACTGGACGTGGATTCTAAAAGTACAATATCAGTGGCGAGCCATCAGGGCCCTCTAGGCCCTCTGTGAGGGCCTAAGATATTCTAAAAAATAATATTTGAAAACATTAATCATTAACATATTTTTTTTAATATATTTTTTTTGTTAAATGTTTCATTAGTTTTACCAAAATAACTTTCTGTTGGAATGTGAAGGGTTAAATGCCGTCTCTGCGAGTTACTGTGAAGACGGGAGAGCTTGTTGGTCCCTCTCTACATTCACAGAGAGCCAGCTATAGTAACTCAACGAGAGAGTAATGTCAAATGACAGTACAATTGACCAATCATATCTTTCCTCTAAATGGGCGGGCTTTATTTTCGTGGACTTTATGACAAGTTCCGCCCGCTGTGAGGTCTATGCAAGTGGTGCAGTGACGCGTCCTAAAACCCGGAAGTAAGCTGCGCTCGGATTCCCTCGACTGAAAGCAATGGGATTTCTCCATAGGATTTTGGAAGATAGTTTGAAATAAGGTCTGTGGAAACGAACCTGTTAGATAAATGCACGTTTTGTTCAGACGGATAATATCCACATGTCTACCCTACTTTTATTATTTTCGAATCATAAATCTAATCGATAGATTTATGATGGATAGATTTATGATTAGCATAAGTTCGTTCATGATGGCTGACTTCAGTGATAGTGAGGACATCGTTTGCAAAATTATTAACCGAGTCATTTTCAAGATTGAGTTCCAATGATAAACTGGAGTGGCAAAGGATCAGCTGCATGACCCGCAAGTGCTTCATCCAAAAGGACAGGAGGATGGACTTAGTGTTTAAGTGATCATCAAAGGTAGGCCTAAGTCATTTTCAATGTGGGCCGCCGTGCAGACTTGATTCATTTGTAATTGTTACTTGGCTGTGGGTGCCTGTCATGATAGGTGTTTATATGGTGTTGTTCTGTGTGGTAGAGGGTCGCTGTCATTGATGCGTTTTGCACCCCGGGCCTCTGTTTTGATATTCCGCTGAAGTATACGCTGTGACGTAATAACTCTTCTTTTTTTTCGAGGGAAGGGGGGGTCAGAGGGCCTAGGTATAAAAGTCACGGCTCGCAATACAATATACACTTCTCGCTAGAAATGTAATCAAAAAGCATTTTAATGGCCAAACTATCCTACAGTTTAGGATTTTACAGAGAGGGTTATTTGTGAATATACGACCCACTGGAGCGTTTGTAGTCAACGGGAGCACTAGAGGTCGAAAACTTTAAAACGTGATTATAGGTCGTAATAAGCGCTTGAACAATCGACCTAAAGAGTGCTACAGTGACACTGATAATTTTCTAATCATAAACCTATCGATCATAAATCTATCGATTAGATTTATCATAAATCTATCTATTAGATTTATGATTCGAAAATTATAAAAGTAGGGTAGACATGTGGAGATTATCCGACTGAACAAAAATTTGATCCGTCTCTTAAATGTGTGTCAACCACAGACCTTATTTCCAGCTATTTTCCAAAATCCTATGGAGAAATTGCATTGCTTTTTTGTCTAAGGAACCCATGCGCAGCTTACTTCCGGGTTTTAGGACGCGTCACTGTGGCGCTCTATTTGGTCGTAATAAGTGCTTGAACAATCGACCTATTTGGTGAGTTGGAGGTCTTGTCGTGAAATAAGTATAACACTAGCCCCCAGACCATTCAGTCTACCCACCATCAGGTCTGAGGTGTTTCCAACACATCAATTATCCAGCAAGCTATTGCAAACGGTTACAGCGTGAACATTTATGACGTTAAAACAATTATATTTTGAGGAAACGCTAATATAAATGTTGTCTTGTATAATTAATTTGTATATCATACAGAAAAGATGAACTCGCAAGTTCCCACAAGTTCAATGCAGTAAATACATAGAGGTGGGAGAAGTACTCAGATCCTGTACTTACAAGTACACCTACCACAGAATACTCTGTTACAAAAAAGTCCTGCATTAAATATGTTAATATAAAGTAAAATACAAAAGTATTAGCATCAAAATATACTTAAAATACCAGAAGTAAACATACTCAAATTGACCCATTTCGGAATTATATAAATCATGTTTTGATTTATTTATGTGTTATCAAAGCTGGTAAAGGTGCAGCTAGTTGTAATGACTTTGTATACGTGCAGGGTAGCTTGTGATTTAATCCAGGTGTTAATATAGTATTATTAAAGTGTTGATTATATTTCACATAATTAATCCACATCTGATAAGTAACTTAAATAAATGTACTGGAGAAAAAGAACAATATGTACCTCTTAATTGTAGTGGAGTAAAAGTAGCAAAACAATTAAATACTCAAGTAAAGTACAGGTCCCTAAAAAGTGTACTTAAGTACAGTACTTGAGTCAATGCAAATGTCAAGTTACTTTACACCACTGTAAATAAATAAGCGTAGGGGTCCAGATATGTAAAACTGGGAACAAAAAAGGTTTTAGACTGCAGCAAAGAGCTTTTCTTCATCATTATGTCAAATAACAGAGGTGACTCCCTATGCTATCCATAACTCCACTGTGAAGGAAGGGAAGCAGCAGTCAGGTAATATTCACTTATACTGCTCTTTAACGCGACATATGCCGTGTTAGTGACGTCAATTCCACACATCACTAAAGGAAACTGACAGATGGTGTTACCGAATGAAAAGTCAACCCTGCCATTCTTGCTTTGAAACAATGATTGTCTATGGATCTTACCTACGAAGTGGAAAGCCATAAGCCAGTTGACAACGTATAAAACAGATACTTTGTTTCTAAAACGGCAAAGAGGACTTTAGACAAGTTGGTTAGCCTGGTAGTTAGTAGTAACCGCTAGCTAAACAGCTCCCCCGGCTAGGGCTAACGCTAGCTAGCTGGCTCTATACAAAACGACATCAAAACAACTTTTCTTTACCTCTTTGCGTCACATTCCAAATGAATGTTTGGACCGACTGCTGGACTCATCCACTAGACAGTCACCTGGCTTCATCCACTAGACAGTCACCTGGCTTCATCCACTAGACAGTCACCTGACTTCATCCACTAGACAGTCACCTGGCTTCATCCACTAGACAGTCACCTGACTTCATCCACTAGACAGTCACCTGGCTTCATCCACTAGACAGTCACCTGGCTTCATCCACTAGACAGTCACCTGGCTTCATCCACTAGACAGTCACCTGGCTTCATCCACTAGACAGTCACCTGGCTTCATCCACTAGACAGTCACCTGGCTTCATCCACTAGACAGTCACCTGGCTTCATCCACTAGACAGTCACCTGGCTTCATCCACTAGACAGTCACCTGGATTCATCCACTAGACAGTCACCTGGCTTCATCCACTAGACAGTCACCTGGCTTCATCCACTAGACAGTCACCTGGCTTCATCCACTAGACAGTCACCTGACTTCATCCACTAGACAGTCACCTGGATTCATCCACTAGACAGTCACCTGGCTTCATCCACTAGACAGTCACCTGGCTTCATCCACTAGACAGTCACCTGGATTCATCCACTAGACAGTCACCTGGCTTCATCCACTAGACAGTCACCTGGCTTCATCCACTAGACAGTCACCTGGCTTCATCCACTAGACAGTCACCTGGCTTCATCCACTAGACAGTCACCTGGCTTCATCCACTAGACAGTCACCTGGCTTCATCCACTAGACAGTCACCTGGCTTCATCCACTAGACAGTCACCTGGCTTCATCCACTAGACAGTCACCTGGCTTCATCCACTAGACAGTCACCTGGCTTCATCCACTAGACAGTCACCTGGCTTCATCCACTAGACAGTCACCTGGCTTCATCCACTAGACAGTCACCTGGCTTCATCCACTAGACAGTCACCTGGCTTCATCCACTAGACAGTCACCTGGCTTCATCCACTAGACAGTCACCTGGCTTCATCCACTAGACAGTCACCTGGCTTCATCCACTAGACAGTCACCTGGCTTCATCCACTAGACAGTCACCTGGCTTCATCCACTAGACAGTCACCTGGCTTCATCCACTAGACAGTCACCTGGCTTCATCCACTAGACAGTCACCTGGCTTCATCCACTAGACAGTCACCTGGCTTCATCCACTAGACAGTCACCTGGCTTCATGTCAGAACCAAAGAGGGGAGTTGTGGTAGAAAGCTGCCGGTTTAGATGAACTCGTTCACTAGCTGGAGAACCTTTGTTTTGGTTCGAACAAACGGAGTTCACGCGAGACAACCGCATACAGGGGATAAACTCAGCGCGTGCACAAGCGCACACACATGGCTGTAACATGTAGACATGAAACTACGTGTTGTGTAAAAGGCTACATTTACTGTAGGCTACATTAAGTACTGTACTTAAGTACAATTTGGAGGTAATTGTATTTCACTTGAGTATTTCCATGTATTGATAGCCTACTTTGTTCTCACTCTATACAATTCAGATGAAAATCTGCATAATGAGTATTTTTACTTTTGGATGGCTACATTTTTTTTTACTTTTACTGAATACAATTTTGAATACAATTTTGAATACAATACATGATTTAGACTTGTGTATTCCTACACCTTGGTATTCCTACTTACCAGAGTACTTCTGGACAGCAGGCTTGTGACAAATAAGTAATAACCAATTAAAACAACATCATTTAAATACATTTAATACATTCATGTTTTATTTATTCATACTCCTAACAGGTACAACATACACGGCTTACAAATACTTATAAAAAATAAAACGGCCATTTAAAAAAATAAATATCTAAAAAGTAATTAAATACACACACACACACACACACACACACACACACACACACAGAGACAGACAGACATACATATATACATACACGCACACACTCACACACACACACACACACACACACACACACACACACACACACACACACACACACACACACACACACACACACACACACACACACACACACACACACACACACACACACACACACACACACACACACACACACACACACACACACACACACACACACACACACACACACACACACACACACACACACACATACATACATAAATACTTTAAAATAAAATACAGGAATGCCCGTTAATCGGGGCATTGTCAAGTGATAAAGAACATTGTCTGTTCCAGTCGTTATCTGCTTCAATGAAGTAAGTAGCTTTGATGGGTTTACAACACCAACTGTTAATACAAAAAATGAAAGTGCCTCAACAGGAAAGCTTTGACTTTTGCCAGTCTTAAGTTTCATAAATATGAATTTCATAAATAAAAGGAAATAGTACAAATGTAAACTAAATCGAATTAAAATACATTCTAATAGTCAGTTTCAGACAGCTATAAACATGATGAACAACATTAAAACAATTGTAATAAAAAGTAGCCTTAAATTCTGTAAAAAGTGTGTTGAAAATGACTGTCGGAAGACAGATCCAAACAAAATCATGACTTCTTAGACTTGAGGAGCTTCTCCAGGACGTCCAGAGCGGACTGGATGTCCTCCGGCGTCATGTCTCTGAGGTCGGGCAGCAGCTCCTCGGGCAGCAGCTCTCCTCGGGCAGCAGCTCCTCGGGCAGCAGCTCCTCGGGCAGCAGCTCCTCGGGCAGCAGCTCCTCGGGCAGCGGCCTCCTCCTGCGGCCGGCGTCCCCGCTGCTGGCTCGGGCCGGCCCGCCGTGGATGCCCCGGAGCCGGAGCTGCAGCCACTCCCGGCGCTCCTGCACCTGCTTCAGCTCCCCGAGGTTGTGCATGAGCTGGACCTCACTCACCGTCCTCTTCCTGCACACACAAGCACTCATGAAGATACAAGGCATACACGGATAGTGCCGATAAGGAGGGTGTAAAATATGTAGCCTAAATGCGTGGAGTTGATCATAATTGATCCGTTAGGAGGGGGGGTTACCTTAGGGGGCGTGCTTCACAGAGAGGGCAGAGGTGTAGAATGCAAAGGGAAATGAACAAGGTTTGATATTCCAGACTGTGCATGTTGACTTGATGATCTGTTCAAAAAGTAAAAGTAAACAAATCAATTCTCTCTGATACAATTAATAAGCTCTGACAACTTCGAATTTTTATAGATTTTGCATTGCAATTTCTAAAAATAAATGTATTTAAATGAAACAAAGTAATAAACAACTTTGTTGTTAAATATCTCAGAAGAATGTGAACATACCTCTGGTGCTGCCTCTGTTTGGAGCTGTGTATAAAGTGAAGTCAGGCTGCTTTGGTGGTTAGCTCCCATCAGTTCTGATAGGCACTGGACTCCCCAACTTCCTTTTATAGCCCCCGGCCGGCCATTGATGAGCTGCCTCCATTATTGCTGTTGATGTCCCACCTCCGGCTCCAGAGGGGCAGGACAGGAATGACAACACCTCCTCTGAGCTCCAGGCGTTCACCTCTGTCATTCCACAGCAAACTAATGGCTCTGCATGTACCCAATTCACTCCCACCTACATGCATGACACTCATGCACCAAATCCCAAACATTTAATAGGAATGTCTGTAAATCATATCATTGATCTAACGATGCAGTGTTTCATCTCCAGGCTTGGGGAGTAACCCCATGCTACCAACATGCTAACTAACATGCTACCAGAAATAATTCTTCTTTATTTTCAATACATTTATTTTTGAATGCAGTAGGTGGACACCTGATTTATTAAACAAGAATACAGTCTATGCTTTTGTTTAATGTATTAAGCTTAATCAGCATTTGTAAACTAGTTTTTATTTGCATTGAATTTGATATTGAGGTAATCAAAAGTAACAGAAAGTAATCAGATTACATAACTTTTATATTTTGATACTCAGATTAGGTTACTGATGACATGATTTGCCATGTAACTAGATATCATAACGGATTACATTTTAAACTAACCCTCCCAACCCTGATTCATCTCCAATATCTGAAATAACAATATTTGTTATAACAATGAAAGCTATCACAATATAATTACAGTTTTGACTAAAAAGTGACCCTGTTTCCAACACCAAGCGTCCTTCCCCAGCCCTGCACACATTCTCCCTGCACATTTTCAGTTGTGCATGCCTCTTGGTTATTTTTCACCTACTTTTGTCAAGTGGCCAACTCTAGTCCACATCTGATGTGACCTTTTTTGTCTGACTCCCAGGCCACAGCAACAATAGCGGCAACATTTGGATGAATTTATGACTCTCATTGACCAGTTGGGGGTCTCCCTGGTTACATAGGCACTTCACTCAAGAATTTACATTGTTTTAATGAGTTTGCCTCCCGGAAAAGAACTTTTACACGGACCTGACGTCAGAGAAAACTTCCTCAATCAAAGAGTGAGTGCGAGTTCAAGGAGTGTGTCAGGGAGTGATGCTGCTGCCGTCATTGTCTTGTCATCAGGGCTGTGTGCACGCATGCATTGCTGAACATCAAGGAATCATGACTTACTCTAATGATGGTTGAAAAGAGGAAGAGCAAAGGGTTATTTCACAGAACATCATTCTGTGGTCTAAACATTAGAGTCTGAGTGATGTTTGCAACTGATGCCAATTTCTTTATGTAAATACACAAAATAATGTTTTACAAGGATCCCCTGAAATTGATTTAAACATTTCAGAGAGCAAAGGCTATCATTTTCCATGACAGGACATTTCACATTTGAAAATGAAACTTTGACTTCACGGCCAACACAGTCAACACAGACTTTGGAAAGCACAGCTTGTGGTTTGAGCTCTGCAAAGACGGAACCATATGATTAACCTTTCATCATAATACACAGAAATGGTGTGCAATGATAAAAGTACATTTGAAATAAATGAAATTGAGCCCACCTTCTTGGATTTAAGAAACAAACGTGTGCAGTATAATCCATGTCTCATTATCCACAAAAACGCTCACTACTTCACAAACACATTCTGCAAAGCTTTACTATTTCAAACACTTCTAATCTGTTTTATAAAGTAAAGTCACGTTTAAAGTCTCTAGTACTTTATTTGAGTATGTAAACTGCTTAACCACTGATGTACCTGTATTTACTATTGCAATGATATAATATTAATACACAGTGTGTAGTACACAGTTTAATAACATTAAAGGGGACCTATCATGCAAAATGCACTTTGTGATGTCTTTTCTACATACAGATGTGTCCCCGGTGTGTCCCCGCTGTGTCCCCGGTGCGTCAGGGAACTCACGCAGCGTCAGGAAATAAAACCCTCTCTCTTTTCCTCCTTCTCTAAGAATGGGGGAACCACGGAGCTGATCCAGATTTGCGTCCTATATGACATCATATCGGCAATGCAGACCCACAGCACTATCAGAAACGTTGCTATCAGAAACAATGCCCGACTGTTTTGGACGTAATATGGTCGGTGTTTATATTAGCATCGCTAACACTCAGAGCTAACTGGAGAGAGCATGTGTGTGAAGAAGCAGGAAATAAAAAGGAACTCACCTTGTGGTATAACTGGCAAGAGAGAAAGCCTTTGAGCTCCAGACTGTTTCAGAAAGAATCCTTGATAATCCATGATATGGCATTTCATCACGGCAGAATCTGCCGGTAGAATCTTCCGCATGAGCTGGCATAAACTCCGCCCCTCTTTTTTTATCAATTTTCTTTTTTTAAAGCTTTATACATAAAATCAGCACTTTTGAAACAGGAAGTGAAATAGAGGGATATGAGGCGTGGCTAGAATGGGTGATCTGTTTGGTATTTTGAGCAACACACTTCATAGACATGTTTTTTATATATCTAACACCTATTCTATTGCCTAAAAATAGCCACCACAAATTGAAAGAATTAATTATATTTTTTGGTTTTGGTAAACTGACACCTTAAAGGGAAAACATTGTTGAATAGATTAATAATATCAATTACATGTAATCTAATAAGACTCACAGCATGTGACTGTGTTTTATTACACAGTTCCTCCAGTTGACTTGATCTCCAAGCAATCATCAGACACATTATGTTATTCTTCTCATTATGTTTCTCTGAGGAAGAACAGTTCTTTGGGATGCAACCATGTTTCATATCAACTGATAGACTGTGTTAGTAAATGTAGCGAGAGCTGATGGCCATGTGATGACACAAAGACTGTTCACACCAAGACCCTTAATCTGCTGAAACGGATTTCTACAAATAAAAAATTAGACTTCATATCCAGCAGTCAAAGGGTGGATCTAATTAATACATTGTATTGTAAAGTATAATTGTAGTTTTAGAAAAGCAAATGGCAGAGCTTAACATCTTTAAAGCTCCAGTGTGAACTGCCATACTGCTCAGTCCACACATTTCGATCATTGTTATGTATGCCACTCCTCCTTCCATTCCCACGGGGAGAGAATACAGAGTATGACATTAGTCCAAGCAACCAAGAAATATAGGTAACTTCTACCCATCCATGTGAAGAGGATGTGATAGCAAATTGATTTGTTGAAATGTATCTGCATTAACAGATAGCATACAATAAGTAACACATTCTTAATTTATTTAAAGCGTAGTTCTTGATGGTTTTCCTTCCAAAATATTGTATACAGTTTGCAGGTGTGAATGAGCCATCAAAGTTTACCATGAAATGAAAGCATAAACTGCTAATCCTCATCTCATATCAGCCCCTGCACCTGTTCATCAGGAAATGGTCAGGTGTTGTTTACAAACCAGCGTAACAAGATCCCCAGTTATTGGTGGGGCACTTCAGAGACATTGACCTACGCTTGCTTCCCGTAACACTGTGAAGGACTACAGTGGCCACGGCCTGTTTAGATGACACCCGCTGAACACAGCGACCTCTGACCTCAGTTGAGGTCCTAAACCCGCCGTCCTCATTACCTCATGCTGCCATAATGTAAAGTATGTTATTCATGGCCTGCAGAGGCAACGAGCTATGTGAGAACAAGGCTTCAAATACTACTTATATGCAATATATATATATATATACTGCTTCATAATTATTATTATTATTATTACTGGCTGCTGTCCCTTAGCTAGACAATTCAATTTAACTTCTGTAATAAATCTGTACATAACTGTGCAATGTATACTTCCACATGTAATACTACCACCTGTCTGCTATCTCATAACTGTAACTGGTACTGGATGTGTATTTCTTTCATTGTAACTTGTGTAAATCTACATTTATCTTTCATATATTTATGCAATATTTGGCTCTTTAATTGCTTTAACAATGTACATTTCCCCTCTGTGGGACGAGTAAAGCTATTCTGATTCTGAAATTAACACCAAAATATGGACCCATCATCACAGATGATACCAAATACAGGAAAAATATTTTCTAACATTTATCCTTACGTTCACTGCCACTGTGCTAAGTGGAGCTGTAAGGGAAGCTGACATTTCCATTCACAGCTATGGCCAGGTGCTAAATCAGGTGCATCCGTAAGGCAAGCTGGTCCCCGGGACTTAAGAATAGTCACAGAAGAGAAAATAAGGAGAGGAGGGCTTCTATTTCAGACCGGCTGTGACTTTTATAGAGGGTGACGGCATGTCCTGAGAGGGTGACCGAGAGATAAATAACATTGCACAGATGCTCATCTCAAGCCAAGATAATGTAGAGGAAACCTCCTGCAAAAGTTATTTTGAAACGTATATAGTGCTATACTATGGAAATGAAAACATATACAATTAAATACCAAAAAAAACATAGCTGATAATCTATGGAAAAAAATGAACTGAATATTGCAGATTTTTTTTAATGTAATGCTCTTTTTTGATTTGTATTTTCTATTATTATTATTATTATTATTATTATTATTGGGGCTAAAATACAGAGCATGTTTTTATTTTACCCAGTGCATGCTGATATAAGGCTGCACATGTAAATATCTACATGTTTACAATTACGTGTGTATGTCCAATATAAAGAGGGGTATGTAATATATAATATGTTATACATGTTCTTGTTTCTTTGTTGTAATTTACCTATACTATTTGCAAAAGTATGAGTTTATATTCCGAACAAAGTGCATCTGTTCATGAAATAATAATATGTCAGACAATACATGTTGCAATAAAAGGTTTGTTATGGAGAGGATATGATAAAAAGCTTAAAGCTGCACGGCATATTAGTTTTCTGCTTGAGGAAACAGAACCTTACAATGTTTGCGTGATAATGTGAGCAATAATTGCATACTTAGACATTTAACACAGTTGGCAAGATTAGCATTAAAGTTCAATATGTATGATACCTCTCAGTAACACGTTTCATAATAACCTTTGTATTTGTTAATATAAAATGGATGATTAGTGCAGCTTTGAATATAGTGGGTAATAACTCTTGGAACATAGTCAGCATGAAGTACTTTGCTTTTCAAAATGCTATTGCTGATTGCACTGAAAAACTGAAACGTTTAATTAAATGTATTATGTCAACAGATTTCAAGAAGACGACAGCCTTCATGTGGCCTCCTCTGTGAGTAGCAAGAAATGGTGACCAACTTGCAAAATGAATGTCGCCAACCAAACGTCGAGTTGGTAGGCCTAGGAACGGCGGACGGGGCAGTCATCCCGACCATCGATAACCGTGGCCTAACAGTGCTTAAACTCAATGTCGAGGGCCTAACCACCGCCAAACTCGAGGTCGTGCGTCACCTGGGTGATTCCAACGGGGCAGCGGCTGTGCTCCTGCAGGAGACACACTGCACATCCGATAACTTCCTTAAGATCCCTGGGTTCCATCTCGCTGGGTCCATCCACAGCAAGAAACACGGTGTGGCAACCTTCGTCAGGACTGAAATAAGCTGGTCAACCAGTAGCCAATCTCCACCAGGCTATAACATCGAGTGGCTGGTTACTAACATCCAGAGAACATCAGTCATCAATGTATACAAGCCCCCACCATCAGAGCTGTCTGCGATGTCATTCCCATCAGTAACTGCACCCGCTGGAACACCTCCACCAACCCAGACCTGGCCTTCGCCATCTGCCGCAGTAACGACCCGAAACCGGAGAGAGACAGGTTTCCCCATCATTAAAATTCCAGCACTGGTGCAACCGGTACCAGGGAAACTGGTCAAACGATGGAACTTTCGAAAAGGCCAACTGGGAGTCGTTTGTTGAGGAGACGGCAAGAAGGTCAGCTGGTCTGCCAGACTCAGAGGCAGCAGATGCGGACGCGGCCTACACAGCCTACTGCGGGGTCCTCCTGGGTGCGGCAAAGAAGACCATTCCGCGTGGCTATAACAGGAACTACATCCCGGGTTGGGACGAGGAGTGCAGCCGTCTTCTGTGTGACCACCAGAGTGCTAGCTCCAGAGAAGAGGTGGCCGTGACTGCAACAACACTGCTCCAGAGGCTGGACGTCACCCGCAGGACCAGATGGACAGAAGTCGTCGAATCAATCGACTTCACCCACTCTAGTCGTAAGGCATGGTAGACCATCAACCAGCTTACAGTCAGAAATACAACGCCCCCCAGGTGCCCAGTCACAGCATATGCCATCGCATCCCAGCTCCTGAAGAACGGCCGCTTCCCGGACGCAGACAAAGACTTCGCCCGACTGACATCGCGCGAGGTGTCTTCCATCTTGGGAGTGGACAGTGTTGACTCCAACCTCTCAGGAGACTTTACAGTAGATGAACTCAGTGAGGCCATAAGTAAGCTCAAGCCGGGCAAATCTCCGGGCCGTGACAACATCCACCTGGAGTTCGTCACCCACCAGAGCACAACAACATCTGGCTGGCTCTGTGCATTCTTCTCGTCGTGTTACCGGAGGTCAAAGCTCCCAAAGACCTGGCACCGCGCCTCCATCATAGCTCTGCCGAAGCCAAATAAACCTGCGGAAGACCCCAAGTCATACAGACCCATCTCGCTGCTCTGTGTCCCATTCAAGATTTTGGAGAGGATAATCCATAGCCGCATCGAGCCAGTGGTGGACTCACAGCTTCCACAGGAACAAGCTGGTTTTCTACGTGGAATGTCAACAGTAGACCAGGTAACGCTACTCTCTAGTAGTGTACCTGGACCTGACTGCCGCATATGACACCGTCTGGCACTGTGGACTCCACCTGAAGCTGTTGAGGACAATACCAGACCGGCATATGGTTAAGTTCATCATGGAGACGCTTACCAACTGCAGCTTTGTCCTCCAGACCAGCAATGGCCAACGCAGCAGGCTCAGAAGTCTGAGGAACGGTGTTCCGCAAGGGTCGGTTTTCTTGCCGATGCTGTTCAACATTTATGTACATGACCTACCTGACACAACATCCAGAAAGTACGGCTATGCAGACGATCGAGCCATCATGCTGGGACAACCAACATGGAAGGCAATGGAAGATGGCCTTAACGACGACATGGGCACCCTGGTAGCATACTTTCAAAGGTGGCGTCTACAGCACAACATCGGAAAGACAGTAGCAGCGGCATACCATCTTAGCACCAGAGAAGCTAGGAGGGAACTTGAGGTGCGTGTAAACAATAAACGTCTGGAGGTCCAGCAAGCCCCGAAGTACCTCGGTGTGCGTCTGGATCGGACATTGTCCTTCAAACAACACCTTGAAGAAGTCAAAATAATAATAACAGATTTAATTTGTTAGCGCTTTTACAGGTGCTTAAAGACGCTTAAGTCAAGGCCAAGGTAACATCAATGGTCGCGCTGATCCGCCGCCTCGCTGGAAAAACCTGGGGAGCCTGCTCTAAGACGCTGCGATTATCGACCCAAGCCCTGGTCTTCTCTGCAGCGGAATACTGCGCCCCAGCCTGGAGCAGAAGCCCTCACGCAAGTAAGGTTGACGTGGTCATCAACAACGCCCTCAGGATTATAACTGGATGCTTGAGCCAGATTTGCGTCCGATATGACGTAATATCGGAAATGTGGGCTGGCTTTACGCCCACGGTCCTATCAGAAACGTTGCTATCAGAAACAATGCCTGACTGTTTTGGACGTAATATGGTCTGTGTTTACATTAGCAAGTATCGCTAACACTCAGAGCTAACTTCTGGAGAGAGTGTGCATAAAAAAGCAGGAAATATAAAAAGTAGAACTCACCTTGTGGTAAACCCGCGAGAGAGAAAGCATTTGAGCTCCATACTGTTTCAGAAATAATCCTTGATGTGGTTTGGAACATGATATGGCGTTTCATCACGGCAGTATCTGCCGGGACAATTCTCCCGCATGAGCAGGCATAAGCTCCGACCCCTCCTTTTCTTTATTATTATATTATTATATTATTCTTTTTTTTAGGCAAGGCAAGTTTATTTATATAGCACTTTTCAACACAAGGCAATTCAAAGTGCTTTACAAAAAATGAAAGACATTAAGAAAATGACATTTAAAATCAGTCATTAAAAAGAAAAGCTAATAAAATAAACATTAAAAGAAAAAATACATGGATAAAAGTTACAGTGCAGTCTAAGATGTGAATAGTTCAATTAAAAGCAGCGACAAAAAGAAAAGTCTTCAGTCTGGATTTAAAAGTAGTCAGAGTTGCAGCGGACCTGCAGGTTTCTGGGAGTTTGTTCCAGATGGAGCATAATAACTGAACGCTGCTTCTCCATGTTTAGTTCTGACTCTGGGGACAGAAAGCTGACCAGTCCCTGAAGACCTGAGAGATCTGGATGGTTCATCATTTAGCAGGAGGTCAGAAATGTATTTTGGGCCTAAACCATTCAAAGCTTTATAAACCAGCAGCAGTAATTAGGTTTTAAAGCTTTATATTTTGAGCAAAACACTTCATAGACATATTTTTTATATATTTATATATCTCAGACCTATGCTATTGCCTAAAAATAGCATGATAGGTGACCTTTAATATTATTGCTTTCAACTAACCAAATACAGGACATCTGTTGACACAATAGATTTAATTCAAGTCACCGTTTAATTTTTTCAGTGCAGTTGGAAAAAAAGGTTAGATGTGGTTTTCAGCAACTCACCAATCCCACCAAATATAAAAGCAATGTATTCAAAAAGGACATTTGTTTAGCATGATCACAGTTCACACAGCAGCTCTCACAACATATTTAGGAATGCTTTGATTTGACAATGAGCAGTAAAGCCTGAGCTCAGTGTGAGTGACGGGGTTAATGGTGCGGGTTGAAAGGTCGACTTTAACAGTGAGTGAGCTCATGTGCATGACTCTCTTTCCCGGAACTGCAGAAGGTCTTCCCTCCTCTTAAGGCCCTGCACCATCACGTCACTGCACCACCACCGGACCCTCTGCCTGGGATGATGGCTTCGATCAGGTGTCAGGGAAACAAATCATTTAAATGACATTTGAACCAGTCTGACCCACAGCCAGTTATTCAGCCATTAGCTTAAAATGATCAACCATCTTCCTTGGATCATTTCCCTTTGTCTGCTCTCTAAATAGGGATGATCAAATAACAACCTAATCCGGAAAAATTAAAGGAAATCAGATATTAAAAACGTTGTGAGTCTGTGTTTGCATTGTTGAGTTAACCTTTATTAACTCTGCCCTAAAAGTAACAAACTCCTTAGAAATCTGAGCAGTATTCCAGAGATAAATCCTTTTGAAAAATAAAATGATGTTTGAACATGCATGTTGTTTAGTAAGTTTGGGAAGGTGCTGATACGATTGTGTAGAGAATATTGTTTTGACCCATCTGTAGCCACATTGGACATTCCCATCAGCCTCTGCTGTACACTGTGTTTAATGCTAATCAAACAGCAAGCTTTCTCAAATGTAGGCTTCCATGCCTACCACTTTGTGCTTCATAATTAATATGGCCATTAAGTCTAACATGAGATAAGTATTATAACACACTCTTTCTCAGCTTGACTGGTTCTGGTATGACCAGTGGCATATGGTAGCTGATGTCTCATTGTTACATTTGTTAGAAAAAAAAGTTGTACTTAGTTATATAGAAATTACAGGACAAGTGCAGACAAATACAGTGTCACGAATACACACAAGAGAGTAAAGAGTATTTACAACTGTTTCAGTTTATTAACATATTCATATTCCCTATGCCACATGTAATTGTCATTATAGCTCACCTCAGCCAAACAAGTTCCATAATCTCCCTTTGAAGTCAAACTCACTAATAACCATTAGCTACTGCATCAACTTCAGACAACACATGATTGTAATGAATGTTTTCACATTGTGAAACACACACCCTTGTACCCCCACTCTGTCATAGATCGTCACGTTGCTGCATGTGATTACCGTGGAAAGAAAACACAGCATAAATTAAAATGTAATACCCCCAACACCAGTTATCTAGGAACAGATGATGCAGAGGGTTTATTTAAATGTTGTCACTGCTCGAACATGTTAATGGAGGCGGCAGTGGTCCAGTCTAGGTACTTGGCTTGGGAACCGAAGGGGGCCCTTGAGCAAGGCTCCAAACCCCCAACTGTTCCCTGGCACCGGACAAACTGGCAGCCTGTATGCTCTGACATCTCTTTAGAAAGATGCATGTGGTATGTACAGTATCTATTTATGTATTTCTGTTCAGACATGTGTATAAGTCCTGTCCTGTGCATGTGTGTGTGTTATTGTGTTTAATAACTGAACTACTGAATTGGGATAAATAAAGGGTCTTCTTCTTAATGCTTTTGGGAGATGATGTTATTAACTGCATGCCCTTATATATATATCTTATAGTGTTGTATTTGTTGTCTCTATCTTCACTTGCTGTAACAATGTAACCCCCCCCCCCCCTACGTGGGACAAATTAAGGAATTCTGATTCGTGAATATAATGGTACGTCCACACGGCAGCGTCACGTTGAAGCTTGCCGGTGGGCGTGTCTGAAACTCGACCAACAACCAATCACATGAATCTCCCGCCCCGGACACACAAGCACTCGGTTTGATTGGCTAGCGCTTGTACTGGCATATGATTTGATTGGCTGACGCTTCCGTCGAAGCTTGAAAAGTTGAACTTTTCTCAACTTTTGAAGCGAGCAACGGAGGCAAAGCGACGGAACCACAATGCAGTTCGGCAAAGCCTGACGTCACCCCATTCAAAGTGAATGGGAAGCGTCTCCGTTGAAGCGCGCGACGCTGCCGTGTGGACGTACCGTAACTAGGGGTGAAACGGTATACGTATTCGTCCCGTACGTCACGGTTTGGACCTCACGGTTCGGTGCAGGCAGTCACACGACGAATACGCCTTTTTTTTACGAGTGGGAAAAAAGTCTGTCATTCAGGGCAGTACCCACTACACTATTTATAATCCAGGGGGCGGTATTGCGACTAAAAGCTGTTTGTCAGCCGCCCTTAACAACAAATGAAGAACAAGAAGAAAACATAACAAAACGAACAAAATACAAGAAGAAGAAAAGTTAGTATTGTGAGTTCAGATCTGACACACAGGAGCTGGAACCCACCTGCTTCTTTGAAATCAGCTGTGTGGGAACATTTCGGGTTCCCTGTGGACTACAGTAACGATGGAGTGCGCGAGTGGTGGATCAGACGAGGACGGTGTGTCGGCGTTGTTCGGCGGTATGTTAATAGTAACACACGCCAAACATGCTAAATCATATCAGAAGGCATCACCCAGATTTGGCAATCACCGGAGCCCGGGAAAAGACAACAGCAGTTCAACAGCTGATCCCCGCTGTTGTTAAGAAGCCAATAGACATGAAAGCCGAGAGACCAACATAAATAACGGAAGGTTAAAGTTTTGGCATATGTTTTTCAACGGCTATGCTGCGCCCTTATGCAATTTAGAGGACCCCGGCTTTTATTGATTGTGATTGAAAGTGATTGAAACACTATCTTATTATTTATTTTGTAATATTTTCAAGACATTCTTTTTAGTTTTACAGCTTGATGAAACCTTTTTGCTTGACATCAGCCATTATAGATAATATGGCCATCTGAGTGTGTGTGGTACTGTGTGTGGTTTGTTTTTAACTGTGTAATAAAGTTAATTATTGAAAATGTTAGAGTTCCTTATTTTTGTACTGAAACTTACACTACTGTTCAAAATAAATAAAAAACAAACCTTGAATTATGCATTTGGGACTTCTTTTTTATTTTTCTTGTTGTAACGAACTCGTACTGAACCGTGACCCCCAAACCGAGGTACGTACCAAACCCTGCATTTTGTGAACGCTCGTGAGCGCCGTGTTATGCATGCCCACTGCACCTTGCTGGAGCGCACACAGCGTAAAGAAGAAGCTCGCAGACATTGCAATGATTTGTACGGCAAAGTTAGGTTTGGAAACGATATCATTTCCTTTTTGGCGGGCGTGCATAACACGGCATAACACCGGAGCCTCGCTGCGGGGAAACTTTGACGCTGTTCCGAGTTTGTTCTAATCTGTCAAAATGACGGACTGCTTTCAGATTTGTCCGTCATTGTTAGAAAAAAATCCGTCATAGACGGAAAATATTCGGTTAACGCGACCTCTGGGGCAGCTATCATCTAACTCGTAACCACTTTAACTCCCTGGATCCAAAGAGCGGACAGTTTCCATATTTCTAGAGAATATGTTGTATGTGGCAAGGTTTCAATAAAGGATTATGTTTGCTTTTTGTTTATTGTTCCTATTGACATTTATTTAAATGTAAATGTTTGAATTGGTTGAAGGCTTACATTGACCTTAACATGATAAAGATATAATATAACTGTTAAAGCGTTGATGAGGAAAGATAGTATGAGCCACTTCTGGCAATAGGAATCTGTATCTTTTTACTCAGCTTGCTTTAGCAATACCAGGCCAGTACAAATAAGGGAACATATAAGATTCAACATCCATTGAATCAAAAAATAAATGAGATAAAGTTTGTCCTGAGAGTATGCTGGAGGACAGACAATTAAACAAGTCACTCATTCAGTCATTGGGATTGTGCCCAGCATCATTCACAACAATCTGTGTATTAAATTGTAAAATATCATGTTAAATAAAAGTTATAATGAGTATACATCTGAGAATAAAAACAAGCTTAACTGATGTACTTGTTTCGTAGATCTCTGGCCCTTCAATTGTAGCTTTTGACTGGGGAATTCTGAGTTGATTGGTTAATCTATAATTGAATCCCTTTATTTAACAGATTTTGTTGTTCATAATTTATCATAATTATTTGTATTATGATTTATAATACAGGCACCTAGCAAGAGAAATATACATTTAGTTATTATAAAAAGTTTACTGTCCTAAACAAACCAGTAAACCTTAAATAAACAAAAATATAAGGTTTTATTTGTAGATACTGTACTGTGTTTTCCCCCTTACCTTATAAGGCTTATCTTAAGGCAGAGTGCAGTATGTTCTTGATTAGGGCATTTTATTGTACTGTATGGTGAATGCATAGCCTTTACATCACCCAGTCTGTCTGGCACCTGGACAAGTTTGATTTTATTATACATCAACGTAGCCTACCTGTTTCTCCCTTTGAGCAATGTTGCTGTTTGTGTGAACAAATATTCATAAAGTACTTATTTATAGAATCCTAAATTGTAAACTTCTTAATAGATCGACACAGGTCTATTGGCTTGATTAGGGACGTAAAGTATAACTGTGGTTTCATTCTTGACCTTCAGCGAGATAAGCAAAATAAGGCAGACATGGATCATTCTCAGAGCTATACTATCTTCTTTCACAGTTTAGCCACACTCACAGGTTTTGACCTTTTGAGACTGATTTACATTATGTCAGGTAAATTGCGACATCTAGTGGATTTGATGTGAACAGTTTATTACACATGGACTGTGTACAGATCAATAAAGATTCATTTTGCGATTTTTAACCAGACACGAACACGCTCACATTTAGACGTAGTGGGGTGAATCATATGGGGTAGAACTACATTACCAACAATTCGTTTATGGGTAATGTTCTTAATGTTCATTGATATCGTATTTTAATAAACAAGTCGGTAACAAGGAGTATTAGCCTACGGCAAGTGGACATTGTTGATATGTTGCATTTGCGGCATATGGTTTAAAACTGAGATGAAATTTGAGCCCTGGTCGGTTAAAACATTAGTGAATCTAATTAATGAAATCCTTTTCTTGGAAGTTTGTTTCGCGTATCTTCTGAAATACACTATTTAGATGTGAACACTCTTTCAAATGTGTATCCGACCGACACACTTATTTCTACGAGTTATTTTTATTCTGTCTGGTTGTACACGGATTTAACAAGAACATGTGAATGCAACACATTCTCGAGGGAGCGGTGGCGGTCTCTTTGAAGTTTAATTTAACGGCTGGAGTTGAGGCATAGAAGCCGCCTTCTGAGGTAGGCAAACGATTAAGTTATTTCAAAACTTATATGCATGACATTACGATATTTTATATTACAAGTTATACGTCGGTCAATATTACTAATTTGTGTGAAATGAATTACCCGTTTGAACCGCGAACATATACGGTGGAATTGGAAAGGACAGAAAGGCAGGTTGTTAGGCTGCTCATTGTGTTTACGAAATTGCGACAATTTGCTTTTAGTTCCTGCTTGATTTCACTAGACTAGATGTGAATAGACTAATGTTAATCCATGTCATTCTCCCAAGAAGTATAACTATCAACGTGATACTGTTAGGCAGGGGCAGGGACGGACTGGCCATTGGGAATACCGGGTGGGCCGGTACCGAAGTGGGCCGGTCGGACAATTCACTAGCACCTGAGTTATGATCGGTCATAATTAAGATGTTTACAGTGAGATTTACTCACATACTTTTGACAATACTCGCGCAGGCCTACAAATGAACTGAGATGTCCACACAATTTGAAGGTTGGATATTTGTAAAAAACAAATGGTGTGTACATTAATAATGAACCACTAAGACCTCAGCATCTGAGAAGCTGCAGCACACTCCTTGGCAAAGCATCAAACACCACTGCATATTCTTTTGGTGTATCCGGTCAATCAAATGTAGAGAGGAATTCATTAAATGTTAGTAATTGCCCATCAACAAGTTGTCTAACTAATACAATATCATGTTCAATCCATCTTTCATAATATAGAGATTTTATTTTATATGGAATATTACTGCTGTTCCAAATGTAATAATTGGTTGGTGAAAAAGTGGAAATGAGTTTCCAGGACATCAGGTCTTTCTTATGAAAGATTGATAATGTTATAGGCAACTTATCAATATTATAATCACATTGAAGTAGAAATGTAACTCTGCCTATTAAGCCTACCTTTTTTCATGCTGGAGTGTAATTACCTTCACGTCAGAGATGGAAGAAGTACTCAGATCTTGTAATTGAGTAATAGTAGAAGTATCAGAGTGTAGGAATACTCTTTTTCAAGTAAAAGTCCTGCAATCAAAATATTACTCATGTGTAGAAGTACAAAGTAGCAAAACATTGACATACTCTTCAAAGTACCTCCAAAGGGTACTAAAGTAGAGTACTTGAATACATCCACTTATTGACATTACACCACTGCTTTACGCATACAGTTTGTGGTAATAACATATCATAAATATCTGTAATTAACTTTTACCAAGTAAAGTATAGCACATCTCTTAAGAAACCTAATACGAGCTAAATCAGTTAACTTTACAAATTGACCATCAATATGTGAGCCCGTTTTGTGTCCCATAAGCTTTATTGCAGCTTCTATCCAGAACCATGTGTTTCAGCAGGCCGAGGGTTCTATTCCATGGAGGAGGTGGTGCCAAGTCTACTATATCTGCCCACTCATGGACTGTAACTGTCGACATGATGCATCAGAGAGCTCAGTAAACCAAATGTTTGATCATAAATGGCCCCAAACAACACATTGGAGATAGTGTTATTGTTAACCGGGGTAGAAATGTTTCTTTGGGCTCCCCTCACTTTAGAAAAAAACAGCATCAAAATTAGACAGAGTTTAAGAAACACATATACATTCATATTACATATTACATTTGATTATGTCAATGTTTGTCGCTTAAGTATTTTCAGTCGTACTGTTGGGTTTAGAATATGAATGGTACTTGTGACGAAGGACTTCTTAGAGTTAACAGGGTTATTATGCAAATGCCTTATTTGTTCTCAGGGGAATACATTATACTGTCCTGTCCTATTATTAATATACAGAGGAGTCATGTGCTTGACTTAGTTGACCTTTGTAGATGCACTTTACATTCATCACGTCCGTCTCCCAGGGCCAAATGTTACATCTTAATCGTGAACAAAATAGTTATGTTAAAAACATGATAGGGAAGAAATGACTCAGAATCTTAATCAGTCAAAGTCAACTATTTTGTCAATCTCAAAATATGTTTGTACACAGAGAAAGATGGAAATACTGTTTCCCACAATGAGCAGAGCTCCATGAAGCTGTTCAGTAAAACACATGAAAGCATATCTGTTTGTGATACAGGACATACTTTACAGCCTTTATATATACAGCCTTTCTTTGACGCATCATGGAAGCATGACACACCCTTCCACACAGGGCTGTGTGTGTCACTCAATGCTTTGACATGTCACTCAATGCTTTGACATGTCACTCAATGCTTTGACATGTCACTCAATGCTTTGACATGTCACTCAATGCTTTGACATGTCACTCAATGCTTTGACATGTCACTCAATGCTTTGACATGTCACTCAATGCTTTGACATGTCACTCAATGCTTTGACATGTCACTCAATGCTTTGACATGTCACCACATGTGTCATTTTGGAGGGTTGCGTAAAAATAACCCTCTCCCCACATCATCATCATCATCATTTCAGATGATTGCTGTTCACATCTTCACTGTAGAAGAACACATGAACCCCCCGATTGAAAGGTCCTTTTGGAAAACCCAATGACAGAAAACTCAGACTAATGAACAATTATTTTCATCATCAATAAATCTGCTGATCATATCATTAATTAATTCATTCATTCATTCGTTCATTCATTAATTCGTTCATTCATTCGTTCGTTCATTCATTCATTCGTTCATTCGTTCATTTATTCATTCATTCATTCATTAGTTCATTCATTCATTCATTAATTCGTTCATTCATTCGTTCGTTCGTTCATTCATTCATTCGTTCGTTCGTTCATTCATTCATTCGTTCGTTCATTCATTCATTCATTCGTTCATTCATTCGTTCATTCATTCGTTCGTTCATTCATTCATTCATTCATTCATTCATTCATTCATTCATTCATTCATTCATTCATTCATTCATTCATTCATTCATTCATTCATTCATTCATTCATTCATTCATTCATTAATTCATTCATTCATTCATTCATTCATTCATTCATTCGTTCATTCGTTCATTTATTCGTTCATTCATTCGTTCATTCATTAATTCGTTCATTCATTCGTTCATTCATTCGTTCATTCATTGATGGAACTTTAGTCTCTCAAACATTGAAAAGTCTTTTTCAGTAACACCAATTGAACTTGATTGTTTTCAGTTTGAAAGCACATGGACATAGAAACAGAATAGAGCTAAACAATATTCACATTGGAGAATGTAGAGTTTTGCTGAGATAACTCAAAATAATATCAAAATACAAGCTACTAATCTTAGTTTCTGAAAGAAAGCTGGAGATAAAGTCAAACACTGCACAGATGTAATGTCTGCCTTTTCTTCATTTGAGTTATTGTTTTTGTACATGATGGAAATAGGATCTTGCAAAAGAATATTCTTTTAATTGACTTTTTAAATAAATAAAACATTTTATGATCACATTCTTTGCAACTTGTCCCTCTTCTACACACCTGTCTCATGGAGTGCAAAGTGTTTAGTGTGTTTCTAATAGCAGCAGTGTCAGACTAATATATAGCTGTTGACTGTAACTATGCACCTTCCTCTTTCTGTTGGACAGAGCCATGAGTGACTGGGAGGAGACGGACTTCTACGAGGCTTGGAACTGGACACCTGGAATAGGAAAAAGAAAAAAGAACCCTAAAAAGGACAAGAAATGTCCAAAACGTCAAAACGACCTTACAATAAAAGCTAATGAGAATATCCCAAAAAAAAAGAAAAAGAAACATTCGAAATGTAAAGAAGCAATCGACGTGAGGAAAGAGAAGAAAAAAGATCAAAAGAAAGTAGCCTTGGAACTTGGGGAGCGTGTTATACTTCCACAGGGCAGCAGTGCAACATTTGAACACACTGAGACATCAAATCCACCCGGTGGTGAGAAGCTCACATCTGACCGCAATAAGAAAACCAAAAGAAAAAAGAATGTGGCATTTGACTTAACACCTGGCAACATCCCAGTGAAGCATCCTAAATGGTTCTCCTCATCTGAGCAGAGGCCCATAAAGAGCATCCTCACAGAGCCTGAAGCTGTGAGAGATAGTGGGAGCTGTGCTCAGCTCACAGTGACTCAGGCGTACGAGTCCCAATGTGAGGACATGAACAGCCAGGACCTGTTTATCACCCAGAAGACTTTCAGAACATCGCCGTCTGAATCCTCCAGTGGCCAAACCAGTGACAAAGCTCCTATGAATAGTCCTCATAGGTTGACACCTCGAAACGAGCTGCACACATATATGCCCTGGGTAGAACAGCAGTGTGGAGGAGCATACAGAAAAGTACATGTCCAGCAACAGCCCAGAAAGAGCAACACGCATGTGCAGAAGACAAACACAGTACAGGTGTGTTTCAAACAGGAAGTGGAGGGACACGGGTTGAAGAAAGCAGATCAGAACGCCAAGAAGGGAAAGTCATCTATTCAAACACAGGTGCATTTAAATGCACACCTTACTGATGAGAACAAAGTGTCACACCCTTCACGTGTAAAGCCTGCTGTGGTGAAGAAACACCTGGAGGAGACAACATGGAAACCTGCCACCCAGCAGTCTGCATCGTGTTCATCAGAACTATCGGTGCCTCGTCAGAGCTTCATGGAAACCACTTCAACACAGACAGAAAACTTCTTCACATTTCAACTGTGCTCTTACCTCAAGTTCTACGAAAGCACTAGAGTGGCTGCTCATCATGACGAATTGAAACCGTTGGACCTGAGCCTGCCGCAGAGGGCCCGGAAAGATCTTGGGATGCGTCTGTCACCACTTGGAGGGATCAGAGGCCACGACCACAAAGAGCCCAACTTGCATGAATGTGGTTGTTCAGACAGGACAGATGGAGAGGTCGAGCCTTCTGGACAGCATTGGTCTGCAGACATGACCACCTCCAGCGAGGATGAGCCCCCCGGTCGCTCCGGCAAGCTGGACCTGACCCAGGTGACACCACAGGAAACACAGTCACCCTGCTCCATGCATCCACCAAACAACCTATATCTTAGAATAACTTGCACCTGTTTCATAATGTTGTCACTGAAGTTAACCAGTCCTTTTGTACAAATAGGGTTTGACGAAGAGAAAATACTATTTTGATGCTTCTTGAAATTATACTACCTTTTGAAGAGCCAAGCAATATTTCATCACTACTCTGAACATCAAAGAATAGTGACGTGTGGACCAAATCTGACCCGGCAACACAAAGATGTGATCTACTATCTTATAGTTTGCATCACTTGATTCTTCGTTAACCTGCAGTAGGTAACAATGTAAATACAAATACTTACTCAAAAAGACAAGGATTTGCATTTCAAATACAAACATACATTTCTGAATGAACTTTTATACAACCACAAATGAGCATTACCAAATACCAAATGAGTGACACAAGCTTCAGTAACGGTCAGGTCTTTCTTACTAATAGAAAAAGTGATATCTGCTACAGAATTCTAAAACCACTCTTGTAATCTGTTTCATTCCAAAATATAAAACACTAAAAAGCTAAAAACAAAAGTACATCATATCAATGTGTGCTTCAAAGGTGCCTGTGAAATGATGTTGGACACCAAGCAACTATTGTCTCTGGCCCCACGGCTGAGAGCATGGCCTCCTCGTTCCCTTATCTCTCAAAGTGTTATTCCTTTCTATTGATGGAAATGGATTTGACGTTGTCTCTATAATAAGCAACGCCTCATCGGTAAGGCTTGTGTATGCCACTGTTTGATAACAACGTGACTTTTGTGTGACTTCAGGTGAGGGTAGTCCAGATGAGACTCAATGAGTCTTTCTTCTTCAAGACCAAAGGAGAGGGAGGATCCCCCCGCCCAGAGTCTCCACTGATGAAGCTGGCTCAGGGCAGAGAGCTGAAGGGCAGGAGGAGACACTGACCCACAGTCAGTGGCTGCACCATGCCCTTTAATGTCTGGAACCGTATTCAAGAGGCTCAGGTTATAGCCATGTATCAGTTTTACAGTTCAATTAGAATTGAGCTCTTGGTGCTAGAACAACATTTCATCTAGAGGTGTAAAACCGTGTGGTTAAAAGCTGTGACGCCAACACGTAGGGCAGTCAATCATTTCATAATACAAAGAAGGTTCAAGTCCTCCTGTTGGATGGAAACATGAAACACACAAAATAGTCCTCTTGAACAATAAGAGAAAAGCTCGGCCTAAAAATGAACTAATGGAGAAAAATGACAAAAGTGTATGCGTTCTTTCTTTGTTTGAATTTTCAAGTTAGACTTTCCTATGACATTGTAAAGGCTTTTAAGTGCAGAGGTTGTGTGTTATCACAAAGAACATTTGGAAAGTCAAGTTGTAGTTGTGCTTTGTTCATCGCCAGTTAGAAGTGAAAGCATGTCTTTTATCAAAGTGTATTTATTGTGTCTAATTAGTCCTTACTGTACAATATGTAGCATATACAGTCTTCTAGTTGTGTGTTTTATATTACACAGTGATACTTCAATATTAAGTGGTGTAGTATTCTTTATTAATGTCACCTCAAAAGCTATTTGTTACATGACATACATCACTTTTCTAACCATTTCTGCTCATACATCTTGAACTACATTAAGGTGGAGAATGAAACAATAGGACTTGGAACCTCACACTGTTCCAAACACACATTCAGGAGTGACTGCTCTGTCATGTTCAACACTTCACCATGGCTTGTGTTTAAGCTGTTGTGACTGTAACAAGCATTGTGTCTTTAAAGCCACTACTCAAAAGAAACATACTCCTAGTATTCCTGCCAGTTCTTACTCACAGCCGCTCTTCACCATTAATTGCCCATATCCCTGATAGCCGCAGAGGTCGGAAGTAACTAAGTACAGTACTTAAGTACAATTTTGAGATACTTGTACTTTACTTAAGCATTTCAATGTTTTGCTACTTTGTTCTTCTACCCCACTACAGTCCAGAGGTAACTGGTGTACTTTTACTCCACTACGTGTATTTAATACCTTTAGTTACTTCACAGATGTGGATGAATGATGTGAAATCTAATCAAGTGTTAAATCAGACTTTAGTTCCACCTGGAGTAAATCCACAAGCTACCCTGCAGTCTACAAAGCCATTCAGACTAGCTGCACCTCCACCAGCTTTGAGAACACTTTCATGATCAATCATTATAAAACATATCATATATATTATTCTGAAATGGACCAATCTGCACAACGACTACTTTTACTGTCTTTCACTATATTTTGATGAGAATACTTTTCTACTTTTACTTGAGGAACATTTTGAATGCAGGACTTTTACTGTAACAGAGTACTTCTACACTCTGGTACTTCTACTTCAGTAGAAGATCTGAGTACTTTCCACACCTCTGGAACCCCAACTTAATATGTATTAAAGCAGTATTTCATTTTATATGTGGATAAAGCAACCTTTTCAGTTTTTAAACTATGAAAGCTGTGCATGTACTGTATCCATTTGATGTCAAACTTCTAATGCCTTTTATTAACCAAGAAACAAACTAGGTGCAGAAACGTAAGATGACGGCAGATGATTTATTGGTACTGACGTGTTTTCAGGTAGAACAGAACATGCTAGTTATGTCTGAAGAGCTTGATCCCGATCCAGCTCCAGAGGTGGAAGAAGACGTAGACGGGGATGGTGACGGGCAGCAGCAGGCTGTAGAAACACACACTGCTGCTGCTGGTGCAGCCCTGAGGGAAGTTCTCATCCACTGCAGCCGAGTAGAAGAGACCGAAGAGAGACACGATGGGCACCAGCCCCACCATCACAGACAGGGAGAACATGCTCACAGACGTCTGAGCCGTTACAGAAGACTTGAGCCTTAAGTCGCTCTAATGTTAACAGTCTTTGTTGGGTCAGCTGGAGTTTCTACGCCTGCGTTGGAGTGGGGGAGGGGTCTGTGTGTTTCCGTATGAGTCTGGCGTCCTGAGGGATCATGTTAGGGATGCCGTCGATGATAGGGTAGGCGATACCGAGCTCCTCGTTGATCAGCTCATTGGTCTCAGCTGCATACCTGAGCAGGGACACAAGAAACATCGCTGTTCTTAAATTCACACTACTCCCAATAATCCTACAAACGCTAAGGAAAACAGTATGTAACTTTAACTCAAATAAAGGAGAAATGTGTTTTAAGGTAAAGCAAATTAACGTATTACCTCTACACCCGACACAAAATGAATCTCGATGGTTCAAGAAATAACTATCGTTTTTAAATGTTGATAACTGAAGTAAAATGTGGTGATAATGTACATTCATGCATTTAAAAATCACCTCACAATATTTTGATACACATTTGAGTTATTTTGATTTACATGTGAATTTTTTTAACAAAATTTGATGGAAATGCTTTTCAATGTCTGGATTTAAATCAGAATTCATGTAGCGCTTCATTTTGTGTACTGACTAAACTTTGTCATGAAAATTGGTAAATTAAACTATGAAGTTTTCTACTGGCGGCCGGGACATAATCAATATTCCCCTGTTCAAACAGGCTTTAGAGGACACTGGGCCTGAACCACACCAATGAAGCTACACTCATTAAATGTAAATATTTCTATGTAAGCTTTTTGGAAAATGCCTTCCTTTAAATAACTTAAAGAGTAGTAAACCATATCATCATTATATATTTACTGCAGCATCCTTAGAGCCATTTATTTTATACGCAGGAATTACACGGACATGAAACTAAAACTAATAATAAAAGGAGTTTTCCACTTCTCGATGGCTGATGAGTGTAATGTTACAATATGAACAACATTGTTCATATTTTGAGATCGCTTATTTCTTTTTATGATTAACATCTTCGAGAATAAGTAAAAGGAATAAGAGAGCCGTGACGGTCATCAAGAGAGCCGTGACGGTTATTATACAAATAATTTAAAATCTCCATATACCTGTTGTCAGCTGTATGTGTGTGTCCTATTGTGACAATAGGACACACACATACAGCTGACAACAGGTATATGGTTTTAATATTGCACATGTTTGCTGTAATTCATCATTTGTAAAATATTATACTACATGGGCTGTATGATGTAAATCTTGTACCGTAAATGTTGCATTAAATAAAGTTAATATTACCGACGTAGATTAACGTCCCTGTAGCTTCTTATTGCACTAAGAAGCTTATTGCACTGTGTGTGTATATATATATATATATATATATATATATATATATATATATAAAAATAAAAAGATAAATAAAAATATACAATAGTTCCAGCCCTATTCTATTGATAGCAGTTTGTGCATATGTTATATATATATATAATAATTCTTTCATGCTAAATTAAGCTCTGTTGGATATCACTAGATCCTGTTACAGCGTAATATAAGTACATAACGATTGATGTTACATTAGCATAATTACTAGCTAGCTGCCGCCTTGTTAATATCAAATCCATCATAATAACAAACCATTACCATGCTGTCATGAACGCACGGTGCTGTTACGTGTACGCAAATTGACGTGCTTGATGTGAACGAGCATTTTGGTTAAAGTTGCGCATGCGCTATGAGTGCACATACTTCTCAGCTATGCCGGGTAATCTGTGACGTTTCGCTCTCTCAAAAGTTGGGCCATTTTGTCATCATGCGCTATTGAGCAACTCTCATAGGAATGAATGAGGCCCCGCCTCCCACGCGGTATCCAGTTCTTATTATACATCCATGGTAGTGACAGTGGCCGTGTCTCAATTCAGGGGTTGTATCCTTCGGAGTACGCAGCCTACGCGGTCGACGCAGGATGCGGCCGACGAGACCGCGTAGGCTGGACCGAGCGGCCTACGAAATGAGACGGTCTAGCCTACGGAGCGCTTCGTATTTACGTCACGTGATACGCGCTGTTCGGTTGCGCTGCTCCCGCAGCCTGCTAGCAACTCAGCTGAAAAGCTAACTCGGCTGAAAAGCTAACTCAGCTGAAGAGGATCCAGAAACTTTATTTTTTACTTTTTTTGGAGATCACCGTCGGAGATGAAATAAAGAGAACCATGGGCAGGTAAATAAGATGATGCTGTTCCTCTAGCCCCCAGTAATGTTACATTAGTAAATTAACAAGCAAATTATATATATTTATATATTATATTTATATATTTTTCTGTACTAATAAAACAATGTTTTTTTAAAAAGGAACAAAAACATGTTTTATACATTGATTGTTAACAATAGTAGTGTTCTAATCTTAATAGCTGTGATAACAGTTTATATTCTCCTTCTTCCCCTAACCCTGCCCAGATGATGTCCCACTGACCCCAGGTCAGCTCCTCCAGGTCCAGCAGCACCGTGCCCCCCCCCCTAATCTTTAAAACCTCCGTAAATGAAATAAACAATGTGTTTAACCATTCCAATTTAATATTGTATTTTCATCTCTAATCACAAAGTAGAGTAGAATATATCCATCCTCTCTCTGCAGCTTCATGTCTTCTATTATTATAACTTTCATCATTAAGACAGAGGAAATCGATCATGTTATTTAACATCACCGGCAGTAACACAAATACCAGCAAAAGTGTGTTTATCAGGTTGTTTATTTGTATTATATGTGCAGCAAGTAAATAGAAGCAGCTGTTTGGGGAATCAGACAGACTCAAGCTGTTAGATATCTATTAAAAGAAAAGACACATACAAAATGTAATTCTGAAAGTAAGACACAAGTCTGTAGGACGGCAGTAAGCAGAGGCCTGGGTGGAGGATGCTCCTGACCGCTGTTTTGCTTTCTCCAGCACCTCGGGGGTCCAGCTGGATGGCAGCTCTATCCTGATGATCCCCTGGGGTTAGGGATCCTTCTCCAGCACCACGGGGGTCCAGCTGGATGGCAGCTTTGTCCTGATGATCCGCTGGGGTTAGGGATCCTTCTCCAGCACCACGGGGGTCCAGCTGGATGGCAGCTCTATCCTGATGATCCCCTGGGGTTAGGGATCCTTCTCCAGCACCTCGGGGGTCCAGCTGGATGGCAGCTCTATCCTGATGATCCCCTGGGGTTAGGGATCCTTCTCCAGCACCACGGGGGTCCAGCTGGATGGCAGCTCTATCCTGATGATCCCCTGGGGTTAGGGATCCTTCTCCAGCACCTCGGGGGTCCAGCTGGATGGCAGCTCTATCCTGATGATCCGCTGTGCACTTTTCAGATTAGGAGTCCTTCTCCAGCAGATCCATTTCTCCAGAATTGTCCTAATTACAGAGAAAAACAAGAGAAAAAGAAAAAAGTGAATTAATCATATAAAACAGGGTTGCAGAAGTATTATTGCAAAATGTAACTAAACATTTCAGACAAACAATCCCTAAAGGATCATTAAAAATGATGTACTGTTCTGGTTTTTAAAAAACTAAAGAGATGAAATGACAGTCACACGTGCATCCCTTTGACAGCACAAACTAACATCAAGCTAAAGGGTGCTGTCTATTTTTGATTGTCTTATTATTATTATGGGATTAGGATAAATTAAATACACTTTAACCTAAAAAAAAGATGTTCAAATCTGGTGGAAATATTTAAAATAGGCTTTTCTTTTAGCCCTACCTCAAAGCAGCATGAGCTGAATAAAAAGGTTGTAATTTTGTCCCAAAGTTCAATAAAAAGTACAACATAGGAACATGTCAGAAAAATAAATAAAGCTAACAGCAGCTGCACGTCAGGGTAGCGTTTTATAAATCCCACCGCACTGTAGGCTATACCGGTCTAAATGTTTTCACTTTGGTCTATTTATGTAATATAAAGTATAACTTATCTATAACAGAGATCTCTGTATGACTTTAGTAAACTTCTGAATTGAATTAAAAAATAAGTGTAAACAACAGTGCAGTACGTCCAGCTAGCTAGTTAGCGTCACATATTTATCCGTATTATTTAACGAAAATGTACGTTGTAATGCCCCTTGGGTTTGACGTGTGTGACGTTAGTTAATTTAAAGTAAGTTAAAACCCAATACTCACATTTATTAGTGATTCCTCCGCTTTCTGCTGTTTTTAAAATCCACTCTGCTGGGGAGACCGGAAGCCATTTCATTTGAACAAAACTCCCTCTTCCCTGCGCGCATTGCACCCTGGGATATGGTAGGCCACGGAGTGTACATCAGATCAGATGTATCCTTCAAATTGGGGAAAAGTAGGCTGCATTCGGAGGAGTCTCGTCTTTTTTTTGAATTGGGACAGCCTTCTTTCGGCGGAAGTGATGTGTGCGGTCTACGAATGCACCCTCCTAAGGATACTACCCCTGAATTGAGACACAGCCAGTGTTTACATGCTTTCTTGATGCTTAATAAAAGTCTAGCTTGTACTTTCGATACTCCGACTCCCGGCACTACAATATAGCCTACTATTATTAAGCATTTCAAATTGTATTGTATGCGTTTCATTATTTCATAGTTTTAAGTACTTAATGACGTTTTAATTGTAAAGAGACTGTGTCTACCTGGCAGAGGACATACGTCTGTCACAAAAGGAAACCGCTGGTTTTGATTTGTTGGACAACAGAGTTATAAAAAAGAAGAGCCGGTCTTCCGGTCTGTTTATTAACGCCAGAACACATCGCAAACAGAAAGGGTGATCGGGCCGGTTCGGAGCACCACGACACGACGCTTCGCATATATTATTGGGCTGCAATCCAAAAAAAAGCCTACCTAAATGTAAATGTTGTTGTTGTTAGTCTGTGTGTGTGTTACCTGAGCGGCTTCTTGCTCAGCGGACACACCAGCAGCTCCAGCAGGGAGAGGTCAAACTGTTCCCCGTCCTTCAGCCCTGAGAGGCCCCGCAGAGACACACCGCCGGGGGTCGGCCTCCTCTGCACACCGCGGAGAACACACCCGATCTCTGTCAGCAGTCTGCCAAAAACACTCCGCACCATGACCGAAACAGCGAGAAAATAGCAAACACTGCCCGACCGGAAGAAGCACAAACGTTGTGTAACCTAAATATGCAATATCACCCAGCTGCAGCCGGAGCACGACACGCCCACCGACCCTACGGTGGCTGAGAGACATTGATACCGTACATGGCAGATTAAAAACGAATTGCAAATGTTATTGTAGCATTTTAAGCAACGATTAGGCAAATAAATGATTAACCAAGTCCATGCGTTTGAGACACAACAGTATATGACTTTCAGCACAAATCATTTTGTCTAATTAATCAATTAAAACAAAAACGTGGCTTAGTACACTTTATTTTAATTTTTTAGTACATATAAAATAGGGATTAATGAGATCATCTATTAATTATGTTTGTCTAACTGCTACACATGTATTTATACATAAATTTAGATATGTATGAACATCTAAATATTGTTGTTACAGGTTTTAAGATATAAATAATCACATCATGGGGTCATTAAGGTTTCAAACAGGTTCATGTAAGGTAGGCCTACTATAACATGAAAACATGATTTTTAAAACTCATTTCTGAATCTCACATTAGCCGGTAGTTTGGTATGTTATTGATATGGGCTGGAAACCCAATCATCATTGACTTTTTTACACCAAATTAGGAGGGCCTGTCAGGTCACTAATGAGCTCAATAATTCACATTTATTATTATAAAATATCAACTTTGAACAGAAGGGTTTAAAAACACGTTTTTAATGCAAATAAACTTGAAACATAAACCATACATTTGTCATTTCAAAATGCTCTTTTATTGTCTGTGTGAAAGCAGGCACAGTAGGCTATGAGCGAATACATATCAAACTTTGAAAATTACAAAGTCATACCATGTGCTACTGTTTAGGATTAAGTATGATGAGAGGATTTTGTGTTTTGAATATGTAAAGAGAAAAGTTACATTTACATCAATTAAAATAAATGTATGGCAAGTATGATAAAATGAACATGTCAAGACATAGCCAATATGCAATCAACATGCTTGAATATAAAGGCAAGAAGAACAATAAACAGATGAACATTTAGGTTGTATGTGTACATTGTGAAGCATCTTAATACATGAAGCAGCCTAAGACGGCAACATAAGCTTCTTTAACTGAACACAGTTTTACCGTGGGGTATTTCTAACATGACCAAAAAGAGGTACAAGGCTTCCAAAACAGAAGAAACCAACTCAATACAGTATTTTAATTTCCTTCAAAACGACAAAAGCACAAATAAAAACTAAATAACAATAACATAATGTGTGATGATAGAAATATGAATATAAGACTAACAATTACAGTATGTTTGCTAAAGGAGAATATTTTTATCTTGTAAAGTAATTCCTACAACATCTTCTGTACAACATGTTCTATTTGCAATGACCTAACAATGTTTTTCAACGCACAAGGTAACCCTTCTCTTGCGTTCGGTGATTCCTCCTTCCTATATTATTTTCGGTCAAAATTGTCCGGTGTGTTTTGCACAGTGATATCTCTGGAACCCCTTATCCCATTTTGATGGTTGACATCTCATGTGATCAGTCAAAGCAAGTAGAATCAAGGGGTGACAGACAGAATGACACCAGGGGGGAATTTCATGTTATCATTTTGCAGTAAGTTCAAAGATAGTTTTTGAATATGAAAGTCAGCCGAATTAGTGTTGATACTGCAAGGAGACGTATTGTGTGAAAAGAAATGTAAGATGTTGTTTAATTGCTGATATATTTATGATCCACGTCACGTTTTCACTTCCTGTTTGTCTAAAAGTCTTCTCATCAGGGTTAGGGTAGATATGTAATATTTAATGCAGCCGAACCGTGTATTACAATGCCGTTATGTGATGACTTCCAAAGAGAAAAGCAAGCACACTCGGAATAAAGTATTATTTTATTTAAAAAAATGTTTTCGGATTTCACATCACATAAAAACCATTTCCCAGCGTGCATTGTGGCTAAACCATCGAATCACCGAGCTGAGGATCTTGCCTATGTCTGTTTCCGGTATTGTTTATGACGGATGTATTTTGTTATACACACATTCCTTCACATTTACATTTTAATTTACATTAAAGTATTTGATGAGGCCTACTAAAATGTTTTTAAATATAACTACGTTTGTAGTTGAAGAGTTTGTAAATTAACATGAACCGAAGCTGTTGCCTGGCAACGCAATCGCACAACGTCACGTCCGTTAATTCCACATCCACACACATGGATTAACATCGATTTAATACATGAATGTAGCCTTTGTTTCTGCTAACAGAGGTGTCGACCAGCTGGGGCAACAAGAAAATCAGTGTAATCGAGTGTGACTAATAAAAATCATTATTATATTAATATTGACAATAACAACCGACCGTCGGGTAGCATTTGCTTGGCATTTCCAGGTATATCTCCACTGGTTGGGCCATGTTAACAATACCGTGCAACTGTCACGTTTGAAGGGACGAAATCGTGACATCTTCACGTCTCCCAGCATGGTAAATCGTCACATCTTCACGTCTTGCCGTGATACCAGGTTGCATGACGCACACCTGCACATTTGCTAGCCTGTTCCATCCTTTGTTTTCCCAGGCTAGGAGGTATTCTTGCCAAGCTTCTGAAGGAACTCACTCGAAGGTACATGTGTAAGCCTCCTCGACATTGAGAAACACCCAGAGGCTCTATTTTACTTTAAACCACACTAAAAGAATAATATAATTATACTTATGTACATGTCTACAGTATTGCAACTAATACATGTTTTAAATAAATAAACATTCAAATGTGAAAAAATCAGATTCTTGTAAAAAATTGAGTACATGCATTGTTCCATCCGTCAAGCTAAGGCCCCGGCCCCATGAGGACGCATACGGTCGTTGCCGTTACCGTTTTGTGTCATATAGACCGTTCGGCCACACTAGGAATAGTGTACATACAGAATACATACAGAATATGGCAATAAACAACTACGGCAATGATAACGGGTCCCAAGGTGGATAGACCGGCATACGCAACGCTCTGGGGGTCCAACGGCTCCGTGTGTACGCCCTATACGATCATTTTCTGATAACGATGAAATAGCCCCGCCTCCCTCTCCCCACAGTGGCGCCTCCAGACAATTTTCATAGGGGCCACTGAAAATCTTGGGGTGACACTAGGTGGGGCTATGCCCCTAATGGCCCTAACTGCATGTGAGAGGGTTTGACCCTTGAATAGCTCTTTACGCTGATGACGTGATTCTCTTCCTTAGAAATCTGGAGAATTCTATACCGGCTCTTATGGATCTGATTAAAGGGTTTAACCATATATCGGGTTACAAAGTAAATAATTCAAAATACTCCATCATGCTCCTTAACTCGGAGGAAAGGTATAACCAGAGTTGGGTGTAATGCGTTACAAAGTAACGAGTTACTGTAATAATATTACTTTTGTCGGTAACGGAGTAGTGTAACGCGTTATAATTCAGTAATCACACTACAGTCACTAACATTGCCCCGACACGCGTTACTTCGTTACTTTTATAAAAATAATCACACTCACTGACAGACAAGAGGGGTTTCCGCCGCAGGTTTATATCCATGTAGGCCGATGTAATCTGCGCGATATGCGAGACCACATCTCCACGTGCAGTGCTGCAGAAACATGGCTGAGTCTTTTCATCTGTAAACTTCATTGTAGGAATTCTGCCATGTCTCTACCACTTTAGTTTGACCATCTCTGTTACTAAGTTATGGAATACTAAATAGTAATTAGTAATTAGATTAGTAATTACATACCTTACCGTTACTGCGCTCATAAAGAATGATAAGAATAATGCGTCTTGAACTGGTTTCATTAATTAGTGTCTTGACGTTTCACAGACTGTTAGCTTGTTGTGGCTGGTAGCCTATTTTAGAGCATATCAAAAGAAAGACTTGTGTTATGTCTTCCTTAATGCAATAGTAATTGAGGGTGCAAGTGGAGTCTCGCAGAGGCAAAACTGTGGCCACTTACACTGTAGGTGCGCCACAGTCTGCGTGATCTGCCTGTAGGGAGGGGCGGGCCGGCCCTGCGAGTAAAGTAACGAGTAAAGTAACGAGTAAAGTAACGAGTTACTTTATGTAGAGAGTAACGAAGTAGTGTAATATATTACTTTTTTTTTAAAGTAATATGTAATATGTTACTTTTTTTTAGTAACGACCCCATCTCTGGGTCTAACCCACCCAAACATGCTGGCCATTTTAGAACAGTAAATACTTTCACTTACTTGGGTATTCAGATTGTTCCCAAATTGGAAGATATTGTGAACTCTAACTATAATCCGACTATAGCGTCAATTTCCAAATCAGTTGATAGATGGTCAAACCTTCCCATCTCTCTAATGGGTAGAATTAATATACTCAAGATGAATGTTCTCCCCAAGCTGTTATATTTATTTCAAAACATCCCCCTGCCACCCCCACCAGATTTTTTTCATAGAATGAAGAACATTTTTAGTATATAAGTGTATATGGAATAACAGACGCCCCAGGCCCCGTTTGTCTCTCTTGTACCTGCCTTATGATAGAGGAGGATTACAGTTCTCTAACGTGTTGTTGTACTACTGGGCAGCTCATCTGAGAACATTGATGTTTTACTACACAGAGGAGAGGCCTCCGGCGTGGAGGGATGTTTAGTATTGCTCCTTAAAGCTCCCACTTCCCACTTATCTATATTCTGACAACCCTAAAAACCTTAAAAAAAACTACACCTAACCCAGTTAAAAGTATGATTGGTCTCTGGCAGGAGGTTAAAAAATATATGAACGAACCTTCTTCTCTCTCCTGGTTTGGCCCAATCTGGGGAAATACTCTTTTTGCGCCAGGGAATGCCGATGGAGGTTTTAGACTGTGGGCTGAAAAGGGGGTGGGACAGTTAAGACATGTTTGGAAGTGATAATGGGAAGTTTTTATCATTTGAGGAACTTGTCAGTAAACACGATATCCCTCGTAAACATTTTTTTAAATATTTGCAACTCAGGAGCTTTGTAGGAGCGAAACAGGATCGACTCATGCTGGCCCCTCCTCTGTCCATATTGGAGAACGTTTTAATTAAAAACCCCTTTGGGAAGGGCATCATATCTGAATTCTATGATCTCCTGCTGGCGTTCTCCTCAGAATCCTCGAACTCTAGACTCAATGCCTGGAAAAATGACTTACTGGAAGATCTAACATTGGAACAGTGGAGCACAGCTTGTAAGGCGGCCCAAACACAGATGGGTAATATGCGTCTAAAGCTTCTGCAATACAAGTGGCTAATGAGAGTGTATATTACACCAGAAAAACGGAATAAATGTAACGCTAATATCCCAGACACGTGCACCAGATGTGGGGAAGGAAAAGGCACACTGTTCCATTGTCTATGGTTATGTTCAAGAATAAAGGAATTCTGGGAAGAGGTTAGGGTAACAGTACAGAATACAGCTTAAAACTGGAACCAAAAATGTTCCTACTTGTCCTATATCTGGATGGACATAACATACAACGTTATACACAAGCTTTTATAGATATATGTTTTATTATGCCTTAACGTGGAAAAAGTTTGGCAGACCTAGTATTGCACAGTGGTTTAGGGAACTTTCTTTATGTCTGCCTTTAGAAAAAATCACTTACATTCTCAAAGACAAACAAGAACTGTTCCAGAAGGTCTGGGGACGTTTTATACATTATACCAAGAACAACGACCTATCTCAATTTCTGAACGAACCTGGGGCAGGATAATGCGATAATGCTATAATATGCTATAATATGTTAAAATGTAAATGACTGTGATATCCTCTGTAGAAATACGGTCCTATTGCTTGAAAACTGGATGGTTGCCGATGTATTAGAGTGCTTTGTTGTATGTACCAATTTAATTTAGTGTTGTTATTTTTCTTTAATGTAAAGTAAAGTAATTGTCCTGTGTATATATGTATTGCTTTTGGCTCTATGTCTTCGTCCTATGTATGTGATTTTTTGTAAGCTGAAAATCAATAAGCATATTGATAAAAAAAAAAGAAGAAACTAGGGTTGCTTGCATCCTATTTTAAAGGGATTTCTTTTTATAATCTACTAAAATGCAACAAAAAAAGGGTTTGATTCTATTAATGTTGTCTTTTTTATTGCACTGTTGCAGCAGATTCCTGTGTAGCTTCAGATCTGAGTTGTCTTATTTGTAAGCCTAATTTATACTTTTGTAGCAACACTATTTTTATATAATGGCAAAGAAAGGGTTCAGTGTCTTTTCTTTTTTCCTGTGTCATATGTGGCAGCACTGTTCAATGTTTCTTGAAAACATTACCCACTGTAGTGACGTGTGAATAAACTCCAACTCTGTATCAACAACACTGTTGTGTAACTTCAGTTAAATACTTGTATGTGTGTAGATTAGAAAGAGGTAAGATAAAGGATCTGCAGTATTTTATGAAGTATTCATCGTTTTATACAAGTAGAAGTGTGTATTTACCTGGTAGTTTACCTGGTAGTAGGCTGTCAGTAATGGCTACGCCTCTCTATTTGGACTGGTAGATCTCGGCAGACTGGTAACTTTAAAAGTAGCTCTCGGTTCAAAAAAGGTTGGGCACCCCTGGTGTAGAGGAAAACAATGGCAAAGAGAATCACCTACTGATATAATTTGGTTTCTTATTTTACATTTTCTGATACTATTCATCTGAAGTGAATATAATACGGATAGTTAACATTTTACTTCAAACAACATTTAAAAGAACCTTGTTTTGTGTTATGTATACATGTGTTGGTGATTTATTGTTTTGTTTTTTATATATGCTAGTTGTTCTTTCCTTTTTAAAAAGACAAATACAGCTTAATTAAAATAAGTTCCTTTATTGTAAGGCACAAAATGTTCAGCATTCTCAACACATACAATACACAACAGCAACACAACATGTTCTTCAGTTATATTCTGTCTCTAGGTTATAAATTGTTTTAGACTGAACAAAGCTGTTTGTGTCACACTGGGATCAAAGATGATTGACATGACTTTTTTAAATCAAGTTTTAAAACATGACTATTTTATTTCAACAGAACCCAAAAACACAAGGGGTATAAAATGGCAAATACATACTGTGATTGAACAAAAAAACACCATCTACACTGAACAAAAATATAAATGCAACACTTTTGTTTTTGCTCCCATTTTTCATGAGATGAACTCAAAGATCTAAAACATTTTCTATATACACAAAATAACCATTTCTCTCAAATATTGTTCACAAATCTGAAAGAATCTGTGATAGTGAGCACTTCTCCTTTGCCGAGATAATCCATCCCACCTCACAGGTGTGGCATATCAAGATGCTGATTAGACAGCATGATTATTGCACAGGTGTGCTTTAGGCTGGCCACAATAAAAGGCCACTCTGAAATGATCAGTTGTATCACACAGCACAATGCCACAGATGTCGCAAGTTTTGAGGGAGCGTGCAATTGGCATGCTGACAGCAGGAATGTCCACCAGAGCTGTTGCCGTGAAGAGCTGCCGACCTGACTCCGGTTCGTCGTCGTAACCGACTTGAGTGGGCTCAATGCTCACATTCGATGGCGTCTGGCACGTTGGAGAGGTGTTCTCTTCACGGATGAATCCCGGTTTTCACTGTTCAGGGCAGATGGCAGACAGCGTGTGTGGCGTCGTGTGGGTGAGCGGTTTTCTGATGTCAATGTTGTGAATCGAGTGGCCCATGGTGGTGGTGGGGTTATGGTATGGGCAGGCGTATGTTATGGACGACGAACACAGGTGCATTTTATTGATGGCATTGTGAATGCACAGAGATACCGTGACGAGATCCTGAGGCCCATTGTTGTGCCATTCATCCACGACCATCACCTCATGTTGCAGGATGATAATGCACGGCCCCATGTTGCAAGGATCTGTACACAATTCCTGGAGGCTGAAAACATCCCAGTTCTTGCATGGCCAGCATACTCACCGGACATGTCACCCATTGAGCATGTTTGGGATGCTCTGGATCGGCATATACGACAGCGTGTTCCAGTTCCTGCCAATATCCAGCAACTTGGCACAGCCATTGAAGAGGAGTGGACCAACATTCCACAGGCCACAATCAACAACCTGATCAACTCTATGCCAAGGAGATGTGTTGCACTGCGTGAGGCAAATGGTGGTCACACCAGATACTGACTGGTTTTCAGACCCCCCCAGACCCCCCCAATAAAGCAAAACTGCACGTTTTAGAGTGGCCTTTTATTGTGGCCAGCCTAAAGCACACCTGTGCAATAATCATGCTGTCTAATCAGCATCTTGATATGCCACACCTGTGAGGTGGGATGGATTATCTCGGCAAAGGAGAAGTGCTCACTATCACAGATTTTTCAGATTTGTGAACAATATTTGAGAGAAATGGTTATTTTGTGTTTATAGAAAATGTTTTAGATCTTTGAGTTCATCCCATGAAAAATGAGAGCAAAAACAAAAGTGTTGCATTTATATTTTAGTTCAGTGCATTATTGACCTTTATAGCAAATTCAAAACATTTACTATATAAATGATACAAAACACCACCTTTTAGTATTAGACAGACAATAGGTGACGAGACACATTTCAATTTTTTTTAGATTAGGCCACTGTGGTGAGAGTAATACATATAGCTTGTATTCCATTTGTTTTGGAAATGTATATTTATACTTTATAAACAAACTGGTTACCCTTTTTTTTTTAATTAGCATACAGAACATTATGAAAACAAACTTGACTAATGGTCGGCTCATAACCTCAGAACACAGAAGAGGAAACACTGCATAGATTCTCGTTTCATTTTGAAGGATCTGCAGACCTAAAGTGTGTAGACTTAAATGATTACAAAGGTCACAATCACAATAATAAAACTGTACTTAGGTTTTAGTTTCACTTTTACAAAACAGAGTTCCACTTTCTAGCATGTATGGCCATCTCCTCACTAGCCCTATGCTGCTGCTCCCCTGCCAGCTCTGTCTCTCCTTTACTCATCTTCTTCTTAAAATAAGAAGAGATGTCTGTTGACCTTCTCTTCATTTTCTGCAAATTGACATTACACACAGCAGTGATTAATAGTAGCCTACGCACAGGCCCGGACTGGCCATCGGGAGGACCGGGAGGTTTCCCGGTGGCCTGGACTGTTAAGTGGCCTGCTGGCCTGAGGATGTATTTTTTTATATGTATTGTGAACGCAACGCTCCGCAAATGTGGGTCTGACTCTGCCTCACAGAGTGTGACTGGCTGTCTACATGATGTGGCCTGCCGACATGGCCACTTTCATACAGATCATACTAATGCCCTCGATTGGTCTGTGTGTCATTCAAGCTCGGGAGGGTGTGTGTTAGTGAGTGTATGTGTGGCGCGAGCGAGTGAGATAAAGCGCGCGCACCGGTTACGTGTATTGTTGTTGTTAGCATCTGGTGCTAGCTAGCTGCGCTAACGGATATAAGGAGCTTTTTTCTCTGTGGGTTCTCTGTGGGTCTCAAACGGTTTGGTCACCATTTATGTAAACACATATTTCCATTTGAGGGGGAAGTGATTAGTAAAATATGCATGAATAATAAAAAAAAAACGTTAACTAGGTGAAAAAAGGTAAGATACACTTTAAAAACTTGTTGAGAGCTAAAACTAGTCTTTGCTGCTGCCTCAAAGAGGAGCAGGGGGGAGAGGAGGGAGAGGAGGGAGACAGGTGAGGCTGGTTCAGGAGCACAGACACACTCACAACTATAAATGAACCAAAAACAAATAAATACACAAGTTTCAATGTTTTTTCATATTGGATATGGTATGTTATTGGTTATGGCCATGTTCTTATGATTTTATGATTATTTAAATGTATACAGTTATGTTTCATATGGGTGTAGTCTCTTTATTTCCCCCTCAAAATGCACCAGATTGATGCATTTAAGTCCAACATTTAAAAAAAAATCGTACCGGGGGACCCCCCAATAGGATTTGAGGTCCACGTCCACTTAAAATATGTTCACATAGGTCCCTAAATAGATTTGCACTTTTTTTTTAAATAGTAACCTATCTCATATGTTTATTTTTGGGTAGTAGATTTAGAGGGCTATCACTATGGGCAGCAACGCTGTAAATATTGACAAATAAATCCAGCAAAATGGCACAAAAAACTGGTTGTGGCCTGGCTGGGTGTATAATTCCCGGCCTGATATATTGTCCCAGTCCGGCCCTGCCTACGCATTACACCAGCCCAGCATACCAACAACAGCTAACGTTAGCTTAGCAAGCTAAACTAACGCTAACTAGGATAGCCGCCAAAGTGTGTTTACAGACGAATTATACCTGAAGTCAAGCCAGCCTTTACTGAGTCCCGAGCCTGTTTTCCAGGTCTTCCAGCGGTTTTCTCGTTTTAATGCCATTGAACACACATTTTGATCAGAATAACAGCTAAAGCAGGGTTGCCAACTTTGGGTACCTGGCTGGAGTGAGATTTTGATATCATGGGTTTAATTACACATATGCGCACTAAATGACTGCTATCGTGTCAGTAGCAGGACCTTATATATATTATATATGATATATATACAATATATACAAATACAGAATATTGGACACAGATAAAGGGCACAAAGTTTCATTCAGTAATGGAAGTCAAACACATGTTTGTTTCCACTGTTTTATTGTGTGTCTGTCGCGATAAGCAATTAATTGACTTATCGTACGATAAATAAAAATAAACTCCATAACTTTTCTGACCTCGATAAATTGTCATTTACATGAGGATGTGACTAGCAGTTTGAAAGGATGTGCTTGAATTATTATTATATATTATCATTATATCAGTGTCTAAAATGGTCGACAGCATTATAGTTTATCGCAATAATTTCCGCGAAAATGTATCCAACAAAATTAATTATCGTGAGAGGCCTATACACGAAACACACACACAAACAAACAAATCTACAGACTTACTCCAAACTGCCAAATATATGAATTAACACATTCTCACTCTCATATACTCTTTGACTCTGTTTTGGCCTAGTAGAACAATAAGCAGCAGACTTTTACTTTTGATCATTTCTACTGGATCTTAGATCTATGGGTCGGGGATTGTGGAGTGAGAGTATGTTGAACCGGCTCCCACTGCTCTACTGTCTGTTAACGTTGAGAGTGGTGGGGACGGGGAGGGAGTGGATCGACAGCTTGAGCAGCTGTCAACTCAACATTGTAAATAACCAACCAAAAACGATCGCCGCTTCATCTTGTTTTTGGCGTGAGAATAGTTTGGGCAGCGTGAGAGCGTGAGATTGAGAGTGAAAGCCTGTGTCACACGCCAGATGCGTGAGAGTTGGCAACCCTGGCTAAAGGTAAGCATATCTCCGTTTTTTTTGCTACCTAAAGCTAACACGCTAAAGCCTAAAGTGTTGTGGGGCTTAACAGGCAACGAACGTATACGACTTACCTTCTAGAAGTCTGGTGGATTTTTGTCAACTCCAGTCCAGTCAGTAGAAAGAGACGTTTTGTTTCAACCTGCAGCTGTCTGTGCGAATCTTAGAGAGTGGTGTGCCGAGTATCAGAGTGTTACCATGGTAGCAGTGGGAGAGGGGGGGGGGGCTGCAGTATGAGCGTTGGAAGCTCAAATCAAGCGACACGCTGGCTGTGTATTTGTTGTTAAATATCAGATAAACTACTACGCATACGTGACTGGCGAGGCGGTGTGTGTGGTACCAGGATACCAGTTAAACAATAATCTGTTTTAATTATAAAAGGTAATAATGCAATACAATTCAATAATACAATTAGGAGCACTCCTGCTCTAGTTTCTCGTGCTGTTGTGATCGTTCGGTCATCGCAGCAAGAGGAAAAAGAGGACGAACTAAATACAAAACAAACTTATATACCATAAAACACGGGCGGAGCTGAGTCAGATACTCCTTTTTTAAGGTCATCTCATTGGGAGATGTAAAACACTGGCGTCTCTTAGCGAATCAGCGCGAGCCAGCCAGATAATAAACAAGTGTCTCTGAGGTGGTAGCAAAATACATCTGGTGTCCGTTATCTTCACATTCTGGCCTAAACTTTCACACACACCCTTTCCTGCCACATTCCAGAAGCTTGAGCTGTGTCCAAATAATATCCCCTTGCTCACAAAGATAATCCTTACATTTCTCATATTTCCAGCTTTTGTTTACAAACTGCTATTATTAATACAAAGTAATTAAACACACATATACCATTCAAGATATGTAGACTTCACTGACATGTTGGAGATCTTAACAAGAAGGTACTCATCCACCTAGCCCGCTGTCCTGCATAACTATACCTCCCCCACAGAGTAATAAACACCTGTTTACGCTAACCACCCCACAATGTTCATAGCAATTTTAGTCCTCACATTTATGAAAGAATAAAACAGAGAAATCAATATAAAACACAAACACAGTTATTGTTTGAGCAGTCTTCACATAGCTGCTCCAATAGTCTTATATCTGGGGGAAATCCCCCTGTTATTTGCACAGATTTTCTGAAAAACACTTAACGGGTAATCTTTCCACTCAAAACAGAACTCACAAATAGCCAAAAAACCACCCTTTTGATTATATGTAAAAGTGGAAGAAAAAGACTATTGCGCTAATCTACTTTTAAGAAAAAGGGAATATTGTTGAATATATACAAACCTCTCTATATTTAAGAGGAAAAATGTACTTTGTTCCTTCAACTATTAACACACAGGAATGTATAAAGCCACACATATATTAGTGATAACATGATGCAACACACTTCTATATATCAGGTGTCATTAAAATGAATATACCAAAAATACGCTGTATTAACTTTTCACTTCAAACCCTCAGGATGCATTTCCGGGAACGGTGGAGGCTTTACGCACGGCCGGACTTATCTCAGCCAATGACAGCTCTGCATACATCCAGCAATTTGGCAACTTACCACATACGTTTTAAAAAGCTTAATAAGCACCGTAACTTTCATGATATCATTTTTCGGTCATAATCGGTTGTTTCCGTGAACGGCCGACTGTTGAGTGACGGCAAATGCTGCGGCCGCAACGTATTGTGGGGCAGCATTTTCTCCCCTCCTTTCGGTGAGGGAGGTCCAGTGGTTCCTAAGCTAAAGGAGGTTATAAAGGAAGTTTGAAACCTCCTTTCCTTTCATTTAGAGAATTGGAACGGCACTTATCATGGCTGCCACTGAGGGACTTCCGGGTCATTTCACTTGGTTAGGAAGGTCCCTAAGCTAAATGGACTATTGGAACGCAACCTAGATATTATTTTAGAAACTGCTTTCATCGCGTCGCGATGTTTCCAGAGAGAACAGCTGTGAGGTCCGTGCAGAAAGCAGAGCAGTGTGTAAATATATATCACTCAGTATAACAGGCCTACTCTCTTTATTTGCTTTAGTTTAGTAGATAACTACAAACAAAGAGTCGATATTTTTCTAAGACCATTTAGTGCTTCACATAATAAAATACACAACGGCTGTAGCCTGATTATGCTTTAGGAGCTGTGTGTGTGGTACAGTGTGTAGGTGTGTATGGTACAGTGTGTAGGTGTGTGTTGTACAGTGCGTAGATGCGGTGAACAGACAGGTCTCAGTTGGTTTGGTGTCCTCTGCTTACTTTTAATACTTGTAAATACAACTTTTAGCCCGTAATTTCAATTCCCCATTTCAGCGACCAGAGAGAGGGGGGGATATATCCAGTCTCTGATTGTGTTACGTTATTATGAGAGTGCTCTCATACTTTAAATTGTATATATTTATATAAATATATTTGTGTGTGTGTGTCCGCATCTGTAGCCTGTTATTGTCTCATGTTATTGTCTCACTCTCAATGAATTCAAAGTAAATATGTGGGGGAACAATGTTCAGCTGATCTAACAGAGATTATAAAAGCACTATGACAAAACACTCGACAGCTGATGCAGCTGTTGCCATGTAATAATGAACGGACGTCGCTTTAATATGACCGCTCAGAGGAGAGGAGTTCTCATTTCTTTAAACGTCTGCTGCTAACCCCTCCTCTCTCATCGGTTCCCCTCCTCGGTCCTCCGCTCGCATCTCCTGCGGGTGGGACTAAGTCTCGAGGAGGGGAGTCGAGGAGGGAAAATTTAAGAATTGAGAAGCCTCTATAATGTTATGAGTGAGCGAGCTGCCTGTGGCAAGATGGCCGCCATGTGGCAACGTCGGCCTCCATTAGCCAGCAGCTCGGGCGAGTCATCTAGTGTTTATATATATCTATGTGTCCCCCTGCCCGATCTGTACTGTGCATGTGCGAGATGGTCCGCCATATTGGACAACTCCGGACGGAAAATTAAGGCTTAAAAATATGAGATAATCCATAATCTTCAGTGTGGTTAGCTATGAATCTTCCAAAACTGTGCAACAGTACAGTAGGCCCACACAAACTGCAGAACACTGGTGCTTTGGGAACACTCAAATGATTTAATTCCCATTTAAAATCAGGAGACTAAATACGAACATTGTGTGCGTGTGTGTGTGTGTGTGTGTGTGTGTGTGGTGTGTGTGTATCATACTTCCCAACCCTCCCGATTTTCGTGGGAGACTCCCGATTTCATTGCCCTCTCCCCGGTTTCCTCCCGGGGTCATATTTCTCCCGATTTCTGACTAAATCAGATTTACTCACGACTGTTTCCACTCGGACTTTAATACAGCTACACCATTGTTTTGTTTCCATGGTAGCGCGTCTCTTTAGCAGCGCGCGCAACTCAAAGTTTGAGAGGGTGAGGAAGATGAAAACTGAACAAGAATCGACAACTCCACCCTCTGCTCACTCCTTTACTGTAAAACACAGGTCCAGCCCACACATATGCTCCATGGTGCCACAGGCATTGCCCTTACAACTACAATAAGCATGTAAATGTTAATCTACAGCTCCGGCGATCCACTAGCACCAAGACGCAGCCATCCTCGACAACTACTGTATCGTCACCTTGGATACGAGTCCAAACAACTCACAGACACACAGGCCAGGGCGCTGACAGGGCGCCCTTTGAGCATCAGATCTGACGACGCTGAATGACTGAAATTATGTTCTGGCGGCGTAGTTTACAGATAGCAACAGTCAGCTTGACTGAGGGCTCCTTTCTACCGCCCGGACGAGAGAGGGTAATGATACACGCTGCGGCCAGGCAGGAAACATGTGACTTATCAGTAACTTTAGATATCGGAAAACAATTTTAAACGAGATTTTATTGTAGATTATACATTTTACTGATACCAATTATATAATATTTACCTTGTTCATTAAAATAAAAAATATGTTTTTTTAAATATATATTTTTATTTACTTTTAATGACAATCAAACATGTGGGAAGAGGGTGGGCGGCGCCCCTAGCGCCCCTATGGGCCGGCCACCACTGCAATGTACTTAACCCCAAATAAAAGAACCCAATAAAAAGAGTTGTTAAATAATAGTGAAGTCACGTTGTAATAACAATAACTCATCTCTCTCGAGTTTTATTTTTGAGCTTTGCTAAAAGCCACTGTGTCAAGTGTCGTACTTGGTTTGCCGTCCGGAGTTGTCCAATATGGCGGACCATATCGCACATGCGCAGTACAGATCGGGCAGAGGGACGGATCGGGTCGTGAAAAGGGCAACCATGGCAACCATGCTCCGGGGTCTTCTTCGCTGCTTTTGGTGTATTTTGTGGCGGCAGCAGCGCCACTTACAGGCCTGGCATATGTACTACAGCATTTCCAGCGGTCTCGTGTGAACGGACACGTTAATGAATCGAATGCGTGTGAACCTGGTGTGAACGGAAGACTTTTTGCGTTTGCGAAAAAATGAGGGGAAGCCAATAATACGTCCTTTCTTTTGGGTCGGGGGTGTGGTGGTCAATATAACAACGTAACCAGATGAGTGATTACAGCACCCGGTATCATTTTACACACATTTGTATCATACAGATGCAGGACTTACACACGCCTGTTATCTAACCGACAGGTCCGCACTCACTCTCCAGCCGAAACTCTAATAAGCATTCATTTACAAACTAAATCAGGAGACCTTTAACGTTTTACGTCCGATTCGCTCCTTTTTTCCTCTCTGTACACAGCTCCAGTTTGGGCATCGGCCTGTCATCAGATTGTATTTGTTGTTGCTGCTGGAGCGGAAATTTAGTACAATTATTTTTGATTAAATACTCCAAATCTTCACCCTCCATAATTGCACTTGCTTCAGTTGCTTGCTACTTTCTAACGGCGGTGAGAGTGATGCAGTGACGCTATCTATCTTCTATCGATTAGATTTATGATTCGAAAATTATAAAAGTAGGGTAGACATGTGGATATTATCCGACTGAACAAAACGTGCATTTATCTAACAGGTTCGTTTTCCACTGACCCTATTTCGAGCTATTTTCCAAAATCCTATGGAGAAATCCCATTGCTTTCTGTCGAGGGAAACATGAGGGAAACCGAGCGCAGCTTACTTCCGGGTTTTAGGACGCGTCACTGAAACACTAAGTTGATGCGATTTGATTAGATTGTGAGGCAAGGGAAGCCAGCCGCCTCTGGCTTCCCTTGGCATGGCCCTGACTAATCACAGGTTGGCAGGGGCATCACGTGGGCCTCATCTGATTGGTCAATCCCTCCATTTTTTTTCACCAAGGGAAGCCAATTTCGGCTGGCCTCCTCTCGCAACAGAGAGTGCAATCTACTGTTTCACCATAACATCTACAGGGGCGCTGTTTCACTCTTTGTAAAATACTCAATGAGAATGGGGGAGAGACGGACCGGCAGCAACACACAACAAAGAATTTCCGAAACTAAACTAAGTGTTTTTATTTATTTATTTATTAAAATTATAACTACAATCCGAAAAAACAGGGGAAGCCTGGCTTCCCTTGGCCTACAGGAGAAAACGCCACTGGCGTGAGTGGCAATAACTCTCCTTACCAGCAGGCGGCGGTAGTGTGTATTCGTCACTCAAAAGAGGCAACAACCGAAAGACAGACTGCGTGATAACCGAGAGAAGAAGAACAGACTGCGTGATATAAACAAACAACAAATAGCGTGTACGTTCCATTTTCACTCTACAGCGAGAAGCTCATGGGGCTTTCCCGAACCTGTGTCGAGAGCTGGAGTTCTGAAATCTCAGATTTTCCTTCTTAATCGTTTGTTTGGTCCCTCACTTCCGTTTCGCTTCTCATGCACTGATTCGCTAAGCTGAACAGCCAATCAGAGTGATTTCTTTAGCCGACGTCCTTTTACCGACCAATTGAACCAATTCAACATGAATCGGCGGCGGAAGGTGTCGGCACGGCCAAAAAGACACAACGGTGTGGGACACACCAATCTGAGTAGGGCGACAAGACGCTCATCGACGGCCCGACATCTATCGACGCCGAAAATCGGCCTGATCTGTAGGGACCTTAAAACCACAAGACGTTAATTACCTGTACTCTGTGCGCCATATTGTCTGTTCTCTGTAAACCTCGATGTCTCTTTAAATATCCTTGCGTCAGCGTCTCACGTGTTTGGTGTGCTCTCTTCTGACCATATTTGGAAGTACTGTTATGTCAAGTCTTGGACCTTCTCAACATAACTATAATGACTGTATGTTATTGAATTACAGTTTCCATATTTAGAAGAGGCCCATGACTCTCTTTGCTAATTATCAATGGTCTTTGCAAACAGATGTACCCACAGCTTCTCTGTCAACACATTGCTGTTTGTTCATATCTCTCCCCCACCGTGGTTGGGCTTCTTTAGTTATTGGATGCCCATCTTCAGAATGCCCTTAGAGTTTTGGCCAATTCTGCATCCTTAACTGCTAGCGTTTATTACGTTACAGAATTTGCTGTTCAAAAAGACCTCATGAAAGACGACACAAGGAGTGAGGATACCCGGCCCGGAGGAAGCCCGGGGTCCCTTTCTGGAGCCAGGCCCAGAAGGAGGACTCGTCGGCGAGCGTCTGGTGGCCGGGCTTGCCACGGAGCCCGGCCGGGCCCAGCCCGAAAAGGCAACGTGGGCAACACCTCCGCTTCTCCATCCCGCGGGCCCACCACCTACGGGAAACAACGATGGGGTCGGGTGCGCTGCCAGAAGGGTGGCAGTGAAAGCGGAGGGTCTCGACGGACCAGACCCGGGCGACAGAAGCTGGCTTTGGGGACGTGGAACGTCACCTCTCTGGGGGGGAAGGAGTCGGAGCTTGTGCGGGAGGTGGAGCGGTACCAGTTGGATCTGGTTGGGCTCACCTCTACGCACAGCGTCGGCTCTGGAACCTTACTTCTGGATAGGGGTTGGACTCTATTCTTCTCCGGAGTTGCTCAAGGTGTGAGGCGCCGGGCGGGTGTGGGGATACTCACAAGTCCCCGGTTGGGTGCTTCGTTGTTGGAGTCTACCCCAGTGGACGAGAGGGTTGCCTCCCTACGCCTGCGGGTTATGGGGGGGAAAACTCTGACTGTTGTGTGTGCTTATGCACCCAACAGCAGTTCAGAGTATACGGCCTTCTTGGAGACCCTGGAAAGAGTTCTGTATGGGGCTCCTGAAGCGGACTCTTTAATCTTGCTGGGAGACTTCAACGCACATGTGGGCAATGATGGAGACACTTGGAGGGGAGTGATTGGGAGGAACGGCCCCCCTGATCTGAACCGGAGTGGTGGTTTGTTACTGGACTTCTGTGCTAGTCATGGATTGGCCATAACAAACACCATGTTCGAACATAGGGATGCTCATAAGTGTACGTGGTACCAGAGCACCCTAGGCAGAAGGTCCATGATCGATTTCGTTATCGTATCATCGGACCTGAGGCTGTATGTTTTGGACACTCGGGTAAAGAGAGGGGCGGAGTTGTCAACTGATCACCATCTGGTGGTGAGTTGGGTCGAGTGGCAGGGGAAGCCTTTGGATAGACCTGGTAAGCCCAAACGTGTAGTTCGGGTGAACTGGGAACGTCTGGAGGAGGCCCAGGTTCAGGAGGCCTTCAACTCACACCTCCGGCGGAGCTTTTCGGGCATTCCTGTGGAGGTTGGGGACATTGAACCAGAGTGGTCGGTGTTCAAAGCCTCTATTGCCGAAGCCGCGGCGGGGAGCTGTGGTCTCAAGGTCCTAGGTGCCTCAAGGGGCGGTAACCCTTGAACCTCCTGGTGGACACCGGTGGTCAGGGAAGCCGTCCGACTGAAGAAGGAGGCCTTCAGGGATTTGTTATCCCGGGGGACTCCCGAGGCAGTTGCAAGGTACCGACAGGCCCGAAGGGCAGCAGCCTCAGCCGTGGCCGAGGCAAAGCAGCGGGTGTGGGAGAAGTTCGGAGAGGACATGGAAAAGGACTTTCGGGCGGCACCAAAGTTGTTCTGGAAAACTGTCCGACACCTCAGGAGGGGGAAGCAGGGAACCATCCAAGCTGTGTACAGTAAGGATGGGACGTTGTTGACCTCAACTGATGGAGTGTTAGGGCGTTGGAAGGAGCACTTTGAGGAACTCCTGAACCCGACAACTCCGTCCTCTATGTTAGAGGCAGAGCTGGAGTATGACGGGGGATCAACACCAATCTCCCGGGGGGAGGTCACTGAGGTTGTTAAACAACTCCACAGTGGCAAAGCCTCGGGGGTGGATGAGATCCACCCAGAAATGCTGAAGGCTCTGGGTGTTGAGGGACTGTCTTGGTTGACACGTCTCATCAACATTGCGTGGAAGTCGGAAACGGTACCGAAGGAGTGGCAGACCGGGGTGGTGGTTCCCCTTTTTAAAAAGGGGGACCAGAGGGTGTGTGCCAATTACAGAGGCATCACACTACTCAGCCTCCCCGGGAAAGTTTACTCTAAGGTACTCGAAAGGAGGGTCAGGCCGATTGTCGAACCTCAGATTGAGGAGGAACAATGCGGATTCCGTCCTGGTCGTGGAACGACGGATCAGCTTTTTACTCTCGCAAGGATCCTGGAGGGGGCTTGGGAGTACGCTTATCCGGTCTACATGTGTTTTGTGGACTTGGAGAAGGCGTATGACCGGGTTCCCAGGGAGTTACTGTGGGAGGTGCTGCGGGAGTATGGGGTGAGGGGGTCTCTACTCAGGGCCATCCAATCTCTGTACTCCCAAAGCGAGAGCTGTGTCCGGCTCCTCGGCAGTAAGTCGGACCCATTTCCGGTGAGGGTTGGCCTCCGCCAGGGCTGCGCTTTGTCACCAATCCTGTTTGTAATATACATGGATCGGATTTCGAGGCGTAGTCATGGGGGGGGGGGTCTGCAGTTCGGTGGGCTAAGGATTGCACCACTGCTTTTTGCAGATGATGTGGTTCTGATAGCTTCATCGGTCTGCGACCTTCAGCACTCACTGGATCGGTTCGCAACCGAGTGTGAAGCGGCTGGGATGAGGATCAGCACCTCCAAATCTGAGGCCATGGTTCTCAGCAGGAAACCGATGGACTGTCCACTCCAAGTAGGGAATGAGTCCTTACCCCAAGTGAAGGAGTTCAAGTATCTCGGGGTTTTGTTCTCGAGTGAGGGAACAATGGAGCGTGAGATGGGCCGGAGAATCGGAGCAGCGGGAGCGGTACTGCAGTCGCTTTACCGCACCGTTGTGACGAAAAGGGAGCTGAGCCAGAAGGCAAAGCTCTCTGTCTACCGGGCCATTTTCGTTCCTACCCTCACCTATGGTCATGAAGGATGGGTCATGACCGAAAGAACGAGATCGCGGATACAAGCGGCCGAGATGGGTTTTCTCCGCAGGGTGGCTGGTGTCTCCCTTAGGGATAAGGTGAGAAGTTCGGTCATCCGGGAGGGACTCGGAGTTGAGCCGCTCCTCCTTCGCGTCGAAAGGAGCCAGTTGAGCCAGTTGAGGAGAATTTGTGAAAGGCTGGACCTACAATCTTCTCAATCTCAAAGTGTCACCTTAAAGTGGTGGACAGACACTTGTCCCATGTCGTTTTGCAAACACTAGAAGTACAAAAGAAGAGCAAGAAAAAAAAAAATCTTTGTTTTGTCATTTGACAGATAATATCTTAAATGTGTTCTTTCCACGATAGCAGATGTTCTCACCCAAGTATTTATACGACAATAGCTGCTTGGTTTTTCCCGAATGGATGATTTAATCACTGATATATGAATATGTCTAATAGCAGATCTGTCATACATGTTTATCTAAGAAACAGCTCATCTTTACCTAGTGATTACACTGTTTGAGTTTCTTTTATTGAACTTGAATCTCCATTTAGTCTGCTCTCCCCCATTGACTGCCTCCTGTTTTTTTTTTTACAGTAAAGTTATTGCTGTTCTTTCCTCTTTTCCACAAAGCCCATCATCAGGAAAAAATGACCTTTAAATATCTCCCTGAAGTTGTGCAAACCCGTCATTTATCATAATGGAACAGATAATGGGCTAATGATTATTCCCTAAGTTGCATTTCTTATCATCACTCTGATAAGGCTGTCTCAGTTATGGCTCCCCTTTCTAAAATCTGAAGGGTTATTCACTTCTTTAGCAAATCACTTTAAGAAACATTTTGGCATGGTTTAATTGCTTGATTCATGAAATATAGATTATTATATGGTGCACCCCTCCTGTGTGTCTACTCTTCCTGTACTTCTTGTGTTTTCTCCCCCATGTGAGCTGAGAGCAGGTTTATCCGATGCATCAGTTGTGGTCCTGCCCATGGTACCCGAGGTAGATCAAAGAAGTACCGTGTTTTTTCATTGCTTTAATAATGACAGAAAAGTATAAAGATACCTTTCGCATTTTTAATTGTTCCATTTCTGCCTATAAATCATGTGTGTTGATGGTAAAAGGTATTGATATAACCTTTGCTTTATTGTATATGCGTTGCCTTTCTGTGAACCTATGCAGAGTGGTGTGATTCGGATCATTATTTCCAGAGATACATAAGGCCCACACGGCCCCTTTTCATCTGTTATGGGAAAGTTCTTAAACTTGACAGTAATGAAAAAACATGTTTGTGCTTTCTTCTACATGCAACAGTTTCTTAAACAATTTTTCTCTGTGCCGTGGGCCGGTAAATAAAACCAAAGATATAACACTATAATTCTTATTGTCAGAAACATGAGTTGGAGAATGATTGTTTCCATATGGGGGCCCTGTTGCACTAAGTCACTTTGTATTGGACTTCCATATAGTAATGAACCAGACTAGGGAAAAGGACATGACTTGCATTCATTGGAATGACTTATAGTAATAGAGCAATTAGCAATTAGTTATGTTAAATACAATAAACAAAATCATATCACAAAAATATAACTACTTTCTGTTTAGTTATTTCAACATAACTGTCTTCAGTTAATACAACTTAACTGCATGATGTTGCATTTAATTAAGGTAGTTTGGTAAGATTTTCTTAAAAATGACTCAACCTGCTTTTGTGCAACCGGTTGCCATAACTAAGTTAAGTGAATGTGACATTTCATTTATTTTAAGTATAACGTGGGCCTGTTAATTAAAATAAATAAATAAATATGACTTTCTAATTCTTACTGTCAGAAGAATGATTGTTTCCACATTGGTCCGTATGGGGGCAGTGTTGCCCTTAGTATGTGACTTCACTATAATAACAAACAAGACTATGGAAAAGGACATTGAACCAAATGAACTGCATTCATTTGATCAGCTAGACGACAACAGACAGGTAATGGCTTTCATTAACACACTGCCTTTAGCTGTTGGGTTATAGTGATAGGCTAAAGTTTTGTTGACATGTTTTGTGAATTCTCCTCAGTCACTGTTTGAAGTTTCTAGTTTCATTCAAGCCCCACAGACCAAAGCTTGATTTCCCTGCAGGTTAAATCTATACAATATTAAAGATTGTCTGATTGCCTGATGTTTGAATGGGAACTAAAGAAGTCATCTTGAAAATAAAAAGAGAACCACACAGATAATTAGGAGATACTTTGATTTTTAGTTTTGAACATTAGCACACCGAAGACATGAACACATGAATGCCTATTCCTCTGATTGAATTTAAATTGTCACACCAGTTGGATCACGCTAATTGCAGGCAAATGAAATGGTCTCATGTATTTTAAGGTTGGTGTACTCCTTTAAGTTGTTTTATGAAAAGTGAGTCAAACAAGAGAAACGGTAGTGATTGAGAGAGGCCCTATTGTGCGTTCCCTTTTCTGTAGTTTGTTAGACAGGTTGTTGTGCATGTTGTCTGTGTTCCCTCGAGAAGGAGTGTGGAGCATTTCAAGAGCCAGGTGTATTACATGTGTGAGGAACTGGGGAAGACCAAAACGGAGGGAAAGTGAATATTGGACAGTCATACAGGCTCACAGGATTGAATAAGGTTAGACTGAAAGCAATCACTTGTGCACCGATATTTGAGCATGTTTCTCTTCAGTGATCGTGATATATTGTTAAATGTCTGTTTCCTTGCATCTTGTCTTAGATATTTGTCCTTGTTTGATGTTCCAAATGAAGCTGCTGTGAGGCAAGAAACATCTCAGACTTGATCTGATTGAGTTTATAAGTCGTTTGGACAAAAGTGTCAGTTTAATGCAATATAATGTAATGTAATCTGACAATAAAGTGTGTCTGCTAAAAGTGTAAATTAGTCATTGTTTGCCATCAAGTTTTTTTCGACACAAAAAGGTATTTTTATGTCAGTATTATCTTGACATCTTATACAGTCAAAAGCACTGTAGGTTTAAAATCAATAATAGCAAGTTTATCTTAGAATGTGTGGCAAACACATTTAACTTAAATACTTCATAATGAGAGAAAGCAGTGGGTAACAGAGCCCCGGGGTGAAGTCAGGTCCCTCCTCTCCGTTCAGCTTCACATTCCTTCTGTGATTCCTCTGCTGTGATAACCTAGGCATCTGTGGGAGGATAATACCTGAAACATTTGTATAGCGCCTTTCAAGGGACCCAAGGCCGCTTTACATGGTGAACAAACAAACAAACAAAGGGGCAAATAATAAAGTAACTTATTTAATAAATAGCAGTAGGTGAGTTTTTAATGATGACTTGAAGATGTCCAGTGAGGCAGCATTACGGATCTCTGCAGGAAGTGCATTCCAGATGGTGGGGGCCGCAACACTGAACACCCTGTCTCCAACATTTCGGAGGCGAGAGCGGGGAATGGCGAGCAGGCCCGTGTCTGAGGACCGCAGACTCCGAGAAGGGGTGTAGGGATGGAGGAGGTCCGATAAGTACTGGGGGGCGAGGCCATGGAGGGACTTGTAAGTGAGGAGGAGTGTTTTGTACTGAATCCAGGACTTGACCGGCAGCCAGTGTGGGTGAATGAGAAATGTAGATGATGTGCATGTAACACATCCCAGAGAACATTAGCTTACCTGGTTCCAAGCATCGGTCATAGTGTCCTGACCGTCCTGACTCATATCCAAAAATATCAAAAACCTAGGAGTCCAATGCAAAAAGGCTGCAAGCTTCCCTCGCTTAAATATTAAAACCCATAAAATAAATAAAACAATATAAAACATAAAAAGACTAATCAAAAGGGGATGCCATTAATAAAAAGCTAATCCAAAAAAATATACACTTCAAAACACGTCAAATGTAATCAGTGACCTAATTTGAGTATCTTAATATAAAAGTAATGTAATCTGATTACTTTCCATTACTTTTGGATTACCTCAATATCAAATGCAATGCAAATATAGAAAACATCAATAAATTGTTTTTCATTTCAGTATATTATGTAATGCATTGTACTATATTATCAGGCTTCGGGGAGTAACAGTAATATATTTATATTTTTCCTATGTGTGGTGTTTTTTCCGCATGCAGGAGACCCTCGCAGACGCTGAAGAGAGCCCCCCCTCACACAGCTTCTCTCCATGCCTCTGTAGTTCCGTAGCACTGGGAGAAGAGCTGTGTTTGGACTCTCCCTGCACGGAACCTTCTCAGAGATTCTGCTGCAACCCACTCCTCTGAGTCATATGTGACAACGCTTTCATCAACACCACGTTTCTACTGAGCTCTGTGGTGCCCTGTGCACAGATCATGGGGCTGTCAAGGCTGCACACCTTTATACAGACCTTCACTTCATAATCAAACGTTTTCACTCCTTATTCTTATTACCAAGGATGGGTTACTATACAAATCTAATCCATTACACTAACTAGTTACACGTACAAATTTAACCAGTAACCTAATCTGAGCATCACAATATAAAAGTAAAATAATCCAATTATTTTCCGTTACTTTTGGATGACCTCAATATCAAATTCAATGCAAATAAAAACAGAAGAAAAATCAATAACAATTAAATGTAGTAAATGTAATGATGTAACCTTAGAAAAAAGAAACAATATTTCATATAAAAAATTTAGTAACAGTAAAAGTTTAAAAAAGCATGGACTGTATTCTTGTTTAATAAATCCACATAGGTGTGTGTCCACATACTGCATTAAAAAAGACATGTATTGAAAAATAAAGAAGAATTAAAGTAGCCTAATTATCAAACTCACTACGTCTACCTATAATATATCAATCTTTAAATCAAAATGAATTGTAACGCTGTAATCCTGCTAGTAATCCGTTTTTTTTAAACTTCAACAGTAATCTGATACTCATTTTGGTGTAATTGTAATCGAATACAGATACCATTTTTTGTATCCTGTTACTCCCCACACCTGCCCATATACAGAGTTTATGCAAATGTATCCCTCCCCAGTTTCCATTCTGTTAACAAAGTCAACACAATTTATTATCTGATATTGTTTGTATGAATCCACTTATAAGTCCATCGCACAGCGCCTCAGGACTCCCAGCCGAATTTCTGTGTGCCTCAATGATAGCTAATACTTGTATCTGTGCTGTATCTATCCACAGACACCGTTGGAATACAAATGTTAATGGAATCCATCCCACAGAAAGACTGGATCTTTTTGTGGAAATTGAATGCTTTATAACAATTCAATGTCATTCCATTCTAAGTCTGAGTTCCTTGCTCGACGCAGGTTTTATCCAATTAGAAACAGCAGATTGGGTTCCTTCCTGCCAGGAGAGCTTTCATTTCATGCTGAAATATTGTTGATGTAGCATTTTCTGCCTAATCTGATAATCAGATCCCCAAGGACTTCCGTCTTCCCCTGTCTCACTAGTTTCCCATGGACCCCTAATCCTCTCTCCTGTGCCCATCCCTCCTCTTTCTCCTTATCTGCTCCCTGTTTCTACTCCTCTTGCTCTCTCTGCCTCCCTTTTCCTCTAACCTCCCCCCCTCTTCTACCCCACACACCTTTCCCTCTCCAAGTCAACACATTCCGCTGCCAACAAAGATAAAAAGCTCAACTCGGGCTAATGCATATGCTAACACATATGTGAGAATGCTGTTCATTGACTACAGTTCAGCTCAGAGACCTCGGGCTTAACAGCGCCCCCCTGTGGATCCTGAATTTCCTGACTGGCAGACCCCAGGCAGTGCAGGTGGGAAACATCACATCCTCCACCCTGATCCTCAACACCGGAGCCCCTCAAGGCTGCGTGCTCAGCCCTCTCCTCTACTCAATGTTCACACACGACTACGTGGCCACACACAGCTCCAACACCATCGTGAAGTTTGCTGACGACACGACCGTCATCGGCCAGATCACTGACGGCAACGAGACGGCGTACAGAGAGGAGGTTGCAAACCTGACATCTTGGTGCCAGGATAACAACCTCCATCTCAACGTCAGCAAAACCAAGGAGCTGATTGTGGATTACAGGAAGCAGCAGAGAGAGGGACACGCCCCCATCGTCATGAATGGGACTACAGTGAAGGGAGTCAGCAGCTTCAGGTTCCTCGGGGTCCACATCACTGAGGACCTGAGATGGACTCTTCACACCACCACCATCACCAAACAGCGGCTCTTCTTCCTCCACAGGCTGCGGAGGTTCAACATGGACTCCAGGATACTCTGCAACTTCTACAGGTGCACCATAGAGAGGATCCTGACCTTCTACAGGTGCACCATAGAGAGTATCCTGACCTTCTACAGGTGCACCATAGAGATGATCCTGACCTTCTACAGGTGCTCCATAGAGAGTATCCTGACCTTCTACAGGTGCACCATAGAGATGATCCTGACCTTCTACAGGTGCACCATAGAGAGCATCCTGACCTTCTACAGGTGCTCCATAGAGAGGATCCTGACCTTCTACAGGTGCACCATAGATAGTATCCTGACCTTCTACAGGTGCACCATAGAGAGGATCCTGACCTTCTACAGGTGCACCATAGAGAGTATCCTGACCTTCTACAGGTGCACCATAGAGAGCATCCTGACCTTCTACAGGTGCACCATAGAGAGGATCCTGACCTTCTACAGGTGCACCATAGATAGTATCCTGACCTTCTACAGGTGCACCATAGAGAGCATCCTGACCTTCTACAGGTGCACCATAGAGAGCATCCTGACCTTCTACAGGTGCTCCATAGATAGTATCCTGACCTTCTACAGGTGCACCATAGATAGTATCCTGACCTTCTACAGGTGCACCATAGAGATGATCCTGACCTTCTACAGGTGCACCATAGAGAGCATCCTGACCTTCTACAGGTGCACCATAGAGATGATCCTGACCTTCTACAGGTGCAGCATAGAGAGGATCCTGACCTTCTACAGGTGCTCCATAGAGAGGATCCTGACCTTCTACAGGTGCACCATAGAGAGCATCCTGACCTTCTACAGGTGCACCATAGAGAGGATCCTGACCTTCTACAGGTGCACCATAGAGAGGATCCAGACCCTCAGGGTTTTTAAATCCACACTTAAGACCCACTTCTTCTCTCAGGCCTTCTAGTTAGAGCGGAGCACGACTCCTGACTTTTCCGTGTGTTTTGTTTTTATATTTGCTGTTGCAATGACTGTCTTTTGTTGTTATTGTACTGTCGTAAATTGTTTTTATTACTTGTACAGCACTTTGGCTCGACCAAACATCGTTTTTAAATGTGCTATATAAATAAAACTTGATTTGATTTGATTTGATTCTACAGGTGCACCATAGAGAGCATCCTGACCTTCTACAGGTGCTCCATAGAGAGGATCCTGACTAGCTGCATCACGGCCTGGTACGGCAGCTGCACCGCCCTCAATCGTAAGGCTTTACAGAGGTTGGTGAAAACTGCACAGAACATCACCAGGACGGAGCTGCCATCCATGGAGGACCTTTACTCCCAGCGGCTCAGGAAGAAAGCCCTCAGGATTATAAAAGACCCCCATCACCCCAGCCACAAACTGGCTTTTTTTCACTTCTGGCAGGCGTTACCGCAGCATCTAAAACCACCAGATTCAGAGACAGTTTCATACGACAGGCAATAAGACTGCTACACAACTGAACTGCTGAAACAACATCTGTTAAACACCTGAACTGTTGAAACAACATCCATAACATTCATCTGCTACTTAGTAATTATTTATCTAATATATAATTCCAATAACTTGCATATAGACTCTTATTGCACTATTTCACTTTTGGTGTTGTTTTGCCCTCAGGGTCTGGACCCTGAGTAGTCAAGTCGTCTGCGCTCTTGGATAAGAGCACCTTATCTTCTCTCTCAGAGGGGCGAGAGCCCTCGCCACCTGTCGTTGGGACCTTTACAGCTTCATCTAGTAGGGCGTTCTTGGCCAGGTACAGCAAACCCAGGATGACGATGATGATGACTGCCTTCACACGGCAGCATCCGGTAGAGGGGAGAGACGACATCTGGAGGCGTGAATCCACTCCGCTCTGCCTTGGACTCTTAGGGCGGTTCTGGTCACGATCAACACCTGGAACGGACCTTTCCACCTGTGTGACAGGGAATCTTTTTCAAGAGATTTGATTAATATATCATCACCAATCTTAAAAGGGTGGGTGGGCTCCTCTCCAGGCTGAGGGAGCCTGTCAGCCACCTGCCTGTGAAACTTTCTCAACATGTCAGTTAGATATTTGACATAGTTAGTCATGTAATCCTCTGTCCACAAAAGGGTGAGTGTGTGGGGTGCTACTGGGGGGCTAGACCCTGTGAACATTACCCTTCCCATCAATACTTCGTGTGGACTAAGCCCTGTCGTTGCATTTGGTGCGCTTCTGATGAAGCACAGAACTAGCGGCAGCGCGTCTACCCATTTTAGTCCTGTGGTCAACATTGTTTTAGTGAGTTTCTCTTTTATAGTCAAGTTCATTCTCTCAACCTGGCCTGAGCTCTGCGGGTGATAGGGGACATGCAATTGCCATTTAAACCCTAACACTGTAGCTAGACTCTGGGTTATCTTAGAAATGAATGCTGGACCTCTGTCACTGTTAATCCCTGCTGGAACACCAAATCTAGGGATAACATCTTTGAGAAGACACTTTACAACTGTTCTAGCGTCTTCTTTTCTGGTAGGGTAGGCCTCTACCCATTTGGAGAACTGGCACACTATTACCAAAAGATATTTAAATCCTTGGCATGGTGGCATGTGCGAAAAGTCAATTTGCATATTTACAAAGGGGCCATAAGGGGGCGGTAGATGCTCATGCTGAACCAGACCACTTCTTCTTCTTGTCTGCTGGCATATCATGCATCTATCTACTAGGGTCTGTGTGACTAGTGTGATGCCTGGAGCAAACCATTGTGACTTTATAATCCCATTCATCCCTCCTTTTCCTACATGTGATTTGCCATGTGCAACATGTGCCAGAACGTGGAGGAACGAACGGGGACAAACCATCCGGCCGTCTGGGTGGAGCCACAAGCTGGACTCAGCGTCAAGTGTACAACCTCGTCTTAGCCATAAATCTTTCTCCCTAACATCAGCGCGGGCTTGCATTACCGCGACATCATTAAAGGAAGGCAAAGAAATCGGTTCTGTGGGTTGTGTCAGGGGCATTGGAGCACCATAGAAGAACATGTAACTGCTGCTTGTTTAGCCGCGGTGTCGTCTAACGCATTTCCACGCGAAATAGGATCATCAGAATTTGTGTGAGCAGCACATTTCACTACTGCTAGCTGTGCAGGGAGCAGGATAGCATCTAATAACTGAGCTACCAACGCATGATGTTGAATAGGTTTACCAGCCGATGTTAAGAAACCGCGCATCTTCCACAAGACACCAAAATCATGGCACACACCAAACGCATACCTGGAGTCTGTGAAAATGGTTGCAACTTTTCCTTTAGCCAAAATACACGCCCTCAGCAGAGCATGCAACTCTGCAGCCTGAGCCAACGTGCCATTTGGCAAGGCCTGGCTTTCCAAGACCTCCCAGTCGTTCACAACAGCATAGCCTGCTAAATGTACTGTGTCAGACGCCCTGCTCGCAGATCAGTCTGTGTAGAGAATCATATCTGAATTAGGGATAGGAGTTTGCAACATATCAGCTCTGGGGAAAGAAGACATGTCAATCGTTGTGACGCAGTCATGTGTTATTTCAAAATCTGGAATTGGCACCAGCGTAGCTGGGTTTAGAGGGGGGGAGCGTTTAAGAGTGATGTGTGGGCTTGAAAGAATTACTGCTTCATAACCAGATCGCCTTGCTGCTGTCATATGCTGAGTAGCAGAGGTGTTCAGAATATGCAAAACTGCATGTGGGACATGAACTGCACAGTCACTGGCCAGTACAATAGAAGAGGATTATTTAATAACAATTGCAACTGCGGCTACTGCTCGCAGGCATGAAGGCATACCAAGTACCACAGGGGAAAGTCGAGATGAATAGTATGCAACAGGCCGGAAATTAGAGCCATGCTTTTGTACCAAGATGCCGGTTGCAAAGCCCAACTTCTCATGGACGTGTAGATGAAAAGGTTGATGGTAATCAGGGAGACCCAGGGCCGGAGCCGACGTGAGGGCTCGCTTTAAGTCCTGAAAAGCTGTGTGCATGTCCTCAGACCAGTGAACAATGTTAGGGGCGGCCTGCAGAGTTGCAGCACGTAGGATGGAGTCCATAGCAGCGTACTCGTATATCCAATGTCTGCAGTAGTTTGCCATGCCCAAGAAGGAAAGCATCTCCTTCTTTGTACGTGGTGGTGGCACTTTGTTCAAAAGGCAGATTCTCGCAGGTGAGAGGAGGCGGTGTCCATCTCTCAGAATGTGACCCAAATACGTGACCTCAGTCTGGCAGTATTGCAACTTGGCCAGGGATGCTCTGTGTCCGCATTCAGAAAGTCTTTTCATGAGCAGAATGGAATCGATGCGACAGGCGTCGGATAGTGGTGGCCTAATGGATAGTGAGGTGGGCTGAAGATCGGAAGGTTGTGAGTTCAAATCCCACCAGGAACACCACCACTAGTGTGCCCTTGAGTAAGGCACTTAGTCCTTAGTTACTCCAGGGAGAATGTCCCTGTAATTGGTAATTGTAAGTCGCTTTGGATAAAAGCGTCAGCTAAATGTAATGTAATGTAATGTCTCTGTTAGGGGATGCAATCAACAGGTCATCTGCATACTGAAGTAGGGTGCTTCCTCCTGTCAGGATCAGAGTGTCCAGATCTCTTTTAACAGCTGCTGCGTACACAGTAGGCGACTCAACATAGCCCTGTGGGAGGTGCGTGTATGTGATTTGTTTACCTTTAAAAGTAAATGCAAACAGATACTGGCTTTCTGGATGCAAAGGAATAGAGAAAAACACTGAACAGAGATCAATGACTGTGTAATACTTGGAATCTGGGGGTAGAGAAGCAAGGATCAAATTAGTGTCAGTCACTATGGGAGCTGTTGGGATGACAATGGCATTAATAGCTTGCAAATCTTGGACAAAACGCCACTCATCAGGGCGGTTGTGTTTAGGTATAGGTAGAATTTGAGTATTACAGGGACTTTTTGTATGTTTTAATACACCCTGATCAAGCGGAGATTGGATAACTCCTCCAATTCCCAAAATGGCTCTATGGGGTAAATTGTACTGTCTGATAGCAGGCAATCTGGCATTGCTTTTAAGGGTCACTCTGTGGGGGGGGGGGGGGTGAACTAACAAAGCCCACATGGTTCTTGTGTTTGGCCACAAACTGGGTGGAATGTCGGCAAAGTCTGAAGGGGGGGCCAAATTCTGTGGGTGGGGGTGGCTGTAAATTAAGGAACGTGCTTTGGGGGAGGGAAATGTGGTCTGCGAGACGCAGCATGTAATGCTCTTCTCCAAGGCTAATTACATTAGGTGTGGTGTGGGGGTCAGAGACCATTGCTGCTTCCAGCTGAGCATGGCAGTGGGCTGTCATAGCCCCCACCTCCTCCTTTTTATAACCTGGGGTCACCGCCAGTGTGACATGAGGGATAATGTCTCCTGTAATAAACGCCTTTTGTGCTGGAGTCAGCCTAAGAGGCAACGCACATCCTTGTGGTCCCAAAAACAGAAATTGCTCGCATTCCAACTGATCTGAGCTGTTGCAAAAACCTCTTACTGATAGCGCATAATCATCTGATGGGTTAAAAGCAGCTGTGCAATGACATTTCAACACAGGCCGCATAAGAGACATTAAGGAAGCACACACAGGGGAAATGCTAGCAATTTTCTGAATCCCTGTTGTGGAGAAAACAGAAATCATATTGAAATCTGGAAGGACCAAATAAAGGTTGTCCTGAGATGATTGAATGAATTGGACAGCTTGATAGACTTTACTGTCAGGAATTGTCAAAAACAATCCATCTGGAGTACAATGTATTGTTGCCTGTAATTTACAAAGTAAATCTCTGCCCATCAAATTAATCGGGCTTCCATCTGAAATAATGAAAGAGTGTTGCACATTTGACCCCTCGATTGAAACATTAGTACTCTCTGAAATGGGCTCGGACATAGTAATGCCAGAAACGCCCATTGTTGTAACAAAATCATTTGTTGCTTCACACACTTTCTCTTTTGTGCGTACTGCTGACAATGTGGCGCCGCTGTCAATCAAAATATCTACAGCTGTTCCACTAAATCAACGGGCATAATCGGATCTTCACGCGGGTTATTGGAAAGGCGAATTGTTGCTGCTTGAATGGGGAAATGTTGTGAGTCTGATCCTATTTCTCCATGGCACCCCTATCTTCTATTAAATCCATTTTGCAGACCGTGTTGCTCATGTGGAGCCTGTCTATCATAGTTTTGAGGGGGCATTAATGCAGGATGCCTGGGTGGCTGGGGTAAAGCAGGCAAGGATTGTGTATTCTGCTGCGCTCCCAATCTCTTTTCGCACTGTCCCGCCCAGTGGTCCATTGAACCACAAACGTGACACGGCTTTCTTGGATTTTTGTTCTGCTGTTGTCTATTCTTATCATGATAACCCTGTGATTTTCCATGATTTTGCGGCTCTGTGCGGTTCTGTCCCCTGAAACTGCTGGGAGTTATCTGCACCCTGATAAGCCTGTGTATTTTGAGGCAATTGTTGCACCATCTGAGCATTTCTAGGATGCAAAAATATCTGGCTCCTATGCAAGGCACGCATTGTGGCTATCGTGGCTTGCCAGGTTTTAATTTGCCAGTCAGGTGTTGCTATCAAGCTTTGCACTAAGCTTTGTATGGCGAACAAATCATTGCCCTCCCTTTTAATGCCTGCATTATTATCCCACACTGTCATGAAACGCTGGATAAATTCTGGGACAGTTTCTGTTGGGCTCTGTACGCAAGCCAACACTTGGGAAAAATCTGTGTGAGTCTTAGCGCATGCTCTAACAGCCAAAGCAGCGACGTTCTGAATCCACATGTTGCGCGTCTGTGTCAAAGGCCAATCGCCTGCAGGCGTGCATGCAGGGAATTTAAACTCGTCTCTGCATGTGGACCAATCTGCCTTGTATGTTAGGATTATCAGCTGTTTAACATCATGAACCAAACAGTTATAAACTGAGCAGACATTAGTCAACCACGACAGATACTCATCTGGGCTTTTAGTGGGGCTGGGAGCGTGATTAGTGACATCCATGACCTCCGCGGGTGTCCAAGGCTTATAAACTGGAACATCTCCTATCAGAATTTTCGGGGCGGTTACAGTTTCAGCAGAATTATTATTCTGAGATGTTTGCGTTTCGATGATCCTTTTACACTGGACAGTCCTTTGAAAACCTCTGCCGTACGGTGTGACTGTGTAATCGATTAAACGGAGCGGCGGAAGTGAAAGGAGGGGGGGTTTGTGACCGGCTGCTGTCTGAAAAATCCCCCTCAGTCTCCGCTGCACTGTGCTCCTGCTGTGTCAAATCTAGTTCGTTATAATGTCCTGGCTGATATCTCAATCTATTTTTATTTATGATAGCTGCCGCTGACATTAACAGATCATCATCGGAGTTTCTCGCAGCAGGATTTGAGAGATCTGTTGCGGGGATCATTTTTGTACAGAGGGAAACAGCCTGTTCCTCTTCCAGCAGCCCTGCGTCTGTTAAAATGCAATAGAGCTGAGAGGGACTGGGAGATTTCCCTTGTCTTTTCAACCAATCGTATATCACTGACTTAGCAATGGCTCCAACATCCTTTCTGTGTCTTTCCCTAATTCTGGACATGTTCTCTGATTTAACATCAAAAGCAGCCTCTAGGCTGAGCAAATGACAACTCGTCGCACATTTGGAAATCCTATCAATCAAAGCCTTGAGCTCTGTGGAGCCTCGCTTGCTGCCAACTGATTTTCATTCTTTCGTTCATTATATCCTCTTTTCTCTGCAATAGACATCCAAGCTTTGAGACAACTCCACATGTATTCTGCATCCCATGAGGGGTTCGGATCATTTTTCACAATTTTAAATGCTTGCCACAACACGGCCATGTCAAAACTCCCTGTTAAAGGCCAATCAAATTGAATCTTCCCTTTCTGATTATTTTGTTGTGAGTGCTCACAAAGTAACGAGGTAAACGGCATAACTTTAGACCAATCCAAGCTTCTTCCGACAATCCCTGACGGCATGTTGGGCGAAAACATGTGAAAATAGTGGCTGTCTGTAATTGGATCTTTAGAAAATGTTTTATTGCGTTCATTCGTTTTCCTCTGACCAACTGACTCCTTTGTGGACTGATTATTACCCATGTTTAACGGTTAGTACAATCAACAAACACTGCAGTTTAGACAAACAAACATAAAACCGCAGCAAACCTCCGCGTGACAGAAAGTTTAATTTAATCCGAATAAAAAGACTTCAGCGGGGGTTGGGAAATATAATTAATATGAGTGCCTTCTTACTCATATTAGCTTGTACAAGTGCTAAAGACTAGATCTGTTGAAGAGCAATAACGAATTTATCCTCAAATCAACAACCACTATGCTAATTTAGTGGGCGATTCCCTCTGTCCAGAGAATAAAACCATCAGTTTATCCTCCGTATTTATCAACCCATAATTTTCTTCCAACAATGAAAAAATTATCGTTTAATGCCACATTCTCGCATTCCGCCCATATATGACGATTTAGTTTAGTTCCTAAACGACTATGGTGCGAGGAAAAGAATGTTATACCACTAAGCTTAATTTCTCCTGCCCTGCCGCTCTCCGCAGGGGGGGAGGGAACATACAGACACGCTCCCCTTTCTGCAGCGGCACAGGGTCTGCTTTAAACAGCTGTTTTATTTTTATTTTGACCGCTGAAGTCTCCAGAATTCGGCGATTTGTTTCAATACAAATCTATGACATTGCTCTAATGCAGAAATCCACTTTACTGATTCTCTATTTTAAGGTCTCTCCGAAATTCAAATAGAGACACCGAGAAAAAAAATGTGCAGCCTTTCAGCTTCACAGGTAATTTTATGATATCGTCAATCACAGATCCTGGTAAGGCAATGTTCAAATAGATTTGAAATTACACTTACCAGTATTCTGAAGATATATTTGATATTCTGTCGTGACGCCAATCTGTGAAGAATAATCTTCTGGGATTCAATGCAGAGCCAATGTTGAAGAATGAGAACTTTCATCAAAGACGGAGATTTATTGAAGTATCGGCCGGAGAGGGCACACTCAGTTTCACACATGAACAGTCTTCCACCGAGTAGCACTCTGAAGGTACATAGAATAATCACACAATATATTGACCAAGGGCGGATCCCAAACTACGCGCCCTTTCTCTGCTAATTATTAACAGATGCCACAAACTGGACAAACACTTAGCCAGGACAGGATGCCCCCCTTCCTCCACAGAGCAGGCATTTGACCTCTGACCTGACCCTGAAAATGGCACGATCGTATTTCACAGATTGAAGGGAACAACACTTTAATTAGAAACAGAAGTTTCGCAGATAAGTTCCCAATTCGATACAGGGAACAGACAGGATTAAAATATTCTCTAACACCCCCCAGATCATTTAAAAGTGAGAACCCCTCAAGGACATTCGTTGAACACTAACCATGGATCTGAGAAAAAACAAAATCTCTCCCCGCGAGTTGCAGCCTGGAAGCAAACGCCTGGGAGACCACCATCCTCTCCAACAATCTGGACAACCGATCTCGACAGCTATATGGCGGGCATTGATATTACTGGCTGGCTGGATATGTATCAACCTCCATCTACTCCATCCGAGTCTCCAGCGGAATCAACAGCTTATTCCGCAGCAGCAGGCGCTGATTCGCCGTGCTTCCCTTTTCCAGAGGGTGATGCTGCAGAACGTGTTAGGACATCTTCATTCCTGAGTACGGTAAAAGCTGTGGTGGTTCATCTGCTAGATAGGGTCCTGCATCTGTACAGAAAGGAAAAATGTTATGGATGTCAAGTCGACCACCTCAGTCAAATGCAACACAAGTGTTTGTTTCCGACCGAGAATACTATCTGGATCGTAACTATGATGAAGTGGTAAAGAGACTGTGGACCGTTCGTTTCATTCCAGCCATTCGGGACGCTCTACACCAGGGCCACCTTCATGTCTCGAAGAGGAGAGTCTTTGGAGCTACCGAGGCGATTCTGCACAATCTCAGAAACACCAGACTCTTTGAGGCTAAAATCGAGAAGCTTTACGTCCAGCTTATAGAGAACGACGAGACCCAGCTGAAGAACATAAGAACAGCTTGGGACTTTTGGCAGCAATAGGAAGAGTTTTGATACTTTATCGTTAAAGTATGTTTTTTTATTTTATCTGTTTTATTTTTATTTTACTTGATCTACGTATCCTGCTTAAAAATCATGTTTATTATTCTCTGCTTGGCGAAAATGTTTTTTTTGATGTGTGAACATATCAATAAAATGCGTTGTAAGAAAAACGGTTGTATTCATTACCTCGTCGGGGTTGTACAGGGAACATGTCTGAGAAACGTGTCATGCAAAGGGTGTACTACACTCCTTCTAATCCAGGGAGTTTAGGAGGTGTGGACTCCATAGAGCTGTACAGACATGAATGTATTGAAATGGGTAAACAAGTAAATGTAGAGAAAGTCAGAGAATATCTATCTGAGCAGGATGCATATACTTTGCATAAACCGGCCAGGGTGCCATTTTGTAAGAAACAGAGTTTTCACATACTCAGACCGCTACAACAATTTCAAGCAGATCTTTGCGATATGCAGTCGCTCTCCAAATATAATGATGGTTTTAATTATTTGTTAACAGTCGTAGATGTATTTTCGAAAAAAGCCTATGCTCAGGCATTTAAAGAAGAAGACGGGTACAGAGGTTACCAAAGCCTTTGATACAATTTTAACACACAGTCAGATCCTAAAAAGATACAAACAGATGCAGGGAAAGAATTCTTAACAAAGTTTTTCAAACCTTATTGAAAGAAACGAGGGTATTGCACATTATGCAACAGTCAGTGATATGAAGGCATGTGTGGTAGAGAGATTTAACCGTACGCTGAAAACTAAAATGTGGCGGTATTTACAGCTAAAAACACTCATAGATATATAGAGACGTCTTACCTGAACTAATTGAAAGTTACAATAATAGTTATCATCGAAGTATTAAAATGACACCAATGCAGGTGACCAAGGAAAATGCGGCTCAAGTGTTTCGGAACCTGTATACCCCCTCTGGCGTTCCTAAAAAAGCTGCTGCCAAAATGAACTTTAAGGAGGGGGAGCTTGTAAGGATATCCAAATTGAGAGGGTATTTGATAAAAATATGAGCAGAGTTATACGGACAAATTATTTACGGTGTCTGAGGCCTACCACGAAGCCACCTGTTTACAAACTCCAAGATTATGATGGAGAAGAGATCAAGGGGACTTTTTATTGAGAAAGAGAGTTACAAAAAGTGAAGATATCCAGTGACAAGGCTTTTTCAAGTCGAGAAAATTCTGAAAGGGCGTGTGGGTGAGAAGGAAAAACCAAATGTTTGTATCTTGGAATAACTGGCCCGATAAATTCAACAGCTGGGTTGATGCTGGCGAAATCAAAGATGTATAAAAACAAACAGACTCAACGCTCAAGTACTTCATTACAGACATGGAGATAAATGAAGGGTTCTACATTACGCTGCCGTCCAATGCCAGCCTTGATGTATTTCAAACAATACAAGCTCTAGTTATCAGGTGAACCTGGCACAACCTTTACACTTGGATGGTTCGTGGCAGGTCGCCATGACAGAAATGTCATACCCACACACCTGGTATAACATACCTATGTAAGTAGCCTGTTTGAATGGATTAAGAAACCAAAACCCCCCGCCGGATAGCGAGCAAGTTAAAGCTACAGATGTTTCGAGGTGGTTACTATAGTAGCATAACTCAGCTCAAGGAGGAACTCGAGTCCTGCTTCAGAAAAATTGACTCTGATGTCAGTTTGTACTATAGTCCAATTCACAGGAAAATTGAATTTCAGGGGCGGGGGACAATATCGATTTCGCTTTCCAAACCTGTCGCTTATATACTTGGAATAAAACCGGACCAATGGCTCAAATTTGAATGATAAATCAGCAGCCTACCCAGCGGATATAAATGCAGGCGTAACTCATCTATACTGCTATAGTAACGTGGTCAGTCACCAGAGGGTAGGTGATGCTTTTGCTCCTCTCCTGAGAACCGTAGATATAAAAGGAACATTCGCGACACCATCACCCAATATTTTAGTCCTGCGTATACTTGCCGGTAACAAAAACACACATCGAGAATATACAGATAGAGATAAAAAACGATTAGAACGAACCAATAAAGTTTACCTACGGTAAGAGTGTAGTGAAACTTCATTTCCGAACTTCAAAAGCCGGACAATCTTTTGCAAAACGATGATTCATCACGACCCCCAACGTTTTGTGAGTTACTATGAAATCAAGCGGGAGGCTCATTAGGCAAGGCAAGGCAAGTTTATTTATAGAGCCACTTTTCAACACAAGGCAATTCAAAGTGCTTTACAACAAATGAAAGACATTAAGAAAATGGCATTTAAAATCAGTCATAAAAAGAAAAGCTAATAAAATAAACATTAAAAGAAGAAATACATGGATAAACACTAAAAGAAAAAATACATGGATAAAAGTTACAGTGCAGTCTAAGATATGAATAGTTCAATTAAAAGCAGCGACAAAAGAAAAGTTTTCAGCCTGGATTTAAAAGTAGTCAGAGTTGCAGCGGACCTGCAGGTTTCTGGGAGTTTGTTCCAGATATTTGGAGCATAATAACTGAACGCTGCTTTACCATGTTTAGTTCTGACTCTGGGGACAGAAAGCTGACCAGTCCCTGAAGACCTGAGAGATCTGGATGGTTCATAATTTAGCAGTAGATCAGAAATGTATTTTGGGCCTAAACCATTCAAAGCTTTATAAACCAGCAGCAGTATTTTGAAATCTATTCTTTGACACACGTAGCCAGTGTAAAGACTTCAGAACAGGAGTGATGTGATCCACTTTCTTAGTGTTAGTGAGGACTCGAGCAGCGGCGTTCTGAATCAGCTGCAGCTTCCGAATAGACTTTTTAGTGAGACCTGTGAAGACACCATTGCAGTAGTCGAGTCTACTGAAGATAAAAGCATGGACAAGTTTTTTCCAAATCCTGCTGCGACATTAGTCTTTTAATCCTAGATATGTTCTTTAGGTGATAGTAGGCTGATTTAGTAACTGTTTTAATGTGGCTGTTGAAACTCAGGTCAGAGTCCATGACTACACCTAGATTTATGGCTTTATCTGTTGTTTTGAACATTGCAGACTGAAGCTCAGCGCTAACTTTTATACGTTCTGCCTTGGCTCCAAAAACCATTACCTCAGTTTTATCTTTTTTTCAATGCACTTACTCAGTGTTTGAATTGGAGCATAGTCTCCTGTTGAAACTGTTACGTAAATTTGTGTGTCATCTGCATAGCTATGGTAACTTATTTTGTTGTTTTTCATTATCTGAGCCAGTGGTAGCATGTAGATGTTAAAGAGAAGAGGCCCAGGATGGAGCCTTGAGGAACCCCACATGTCATATTTGTCAACTCAGATGTGTATTTACCAATAGAAACAAAGTTGTTTCTGTCCTTTAAGTACGATTCAAACCAATTTAGGACGGTTTCCGAAAGTCCCACCCAGTTTTCCAGTCGGTCTAGTAATATGCTGTGGTCAACAGTGACAAACGCAGCACTGAGATCTAATAATACTAACACTGAAGTTCTGCCACTGTCTGTGTTTAAGTGGATGTCATTAAAGACCTTTACAAGAGCAGTCTCAGTACTGTGGTTTGGACGAAAGCCTGACTGGAACACATCGAAATAGTTATTTAAATGCAAAAATTACTCAACTGTTGAAAAACCACTTTTTCAATGATTTGACCTAGAAATGGGAGGTTTGATACGGAGCCCCTAAAGGGACATGGGAAGACAAAAAAAAAAGGAAGTGCAGCACACAGTAGACCAACATTTCAATGCAGACTTGTATGTATACGTTTTGAAATGACAGTGGAAAGTTTAATTCGGGTATATTTTAATCTCGGACTTCCTTACGCGGACATTACGTTCCTGCTTGCACGTCGTCACCGTTACATTCTTTCCGAACGGCAGTTAAAACGGATGTTGAAGTCTTGTCGTCTGTCCCGGCGCAAGAAATACTCCAGTTTTGAGACAGTAATTACTTTCATCTCTGAACAATTACAAACATCTGGCCAACTTCATGGGTATAGGTGGATGTTCACAAAATGCAAGGAGAATGGATTACTCGTCAGAAAAGAAGATGTACGTTTAATCCTCAAAGAACTAGATCCAAGGGGGGTTGAACTCAGCAAGCAGGACCGTAATGTCCTTAGGCTATAAGGAAGTCCGAGATTAAAATACACCTTTCCACTGTCATTTCAAAACGTATACATACAAGTCTGCATTGAAATGTTGGTCTACTGTGTGCTGCACTTCCTCCTTGGCGCACTGGTTAATAGGAAGTGGATTCAAAAATAAAGTCAGGATAACGGATTAGTTTCGCGTGCGCACGAGAAAGGAACCCGTTTTCCTGACTTTATTTTTTCTCTCTCTGTTTTTTTTTTTGTCTTCCCATGTCCCTTTAGGGGCTCCGTAGTTTGATATGGGCCTATAATTGTTCATTACTGAAGCATGTAGATTATTCTTTTTTAAGAGCGGTTTAATGACTGCAGTTTTCAGGGCCGTGGAAAAATACCTGAGTGAAGAGATTTGTTTACTATATGAAGTAGATCTGAGGCCATGCAAGGCAAAACATCTTTGAAAAATCCTGTTGGAATAATATCAAGGCAGCAGGACGAGGTTTTCAGAAGTTGTATAATGTCCCTAGGTTTTTATCATTAATCTGATGGAATTGTGTCATGGTGTTTGAATTGATGTTAAGTGGACACAGAGACAACACATTTGCTGTTCCTGATGCAGAGGCACTGACTGCTTGTCTGATTTTCAGAATTTTGTCAGTGAAAAAGGAGGCAAAATCATTGCACGCCCTGGTGGATAGAAATTCAGAGGCTACTGACACTGGGGAGTTAGTTAGTCTGTCGACGGTAGCAAAACAAGGCACGTGCGTGTTTTTTGTTTTTGGTAATGATGTCAGAGAAGAACGATTGTCGTGCATTTTTCAATTCCAAATTATAAAGGCCAAGTCTCTCTTATAGATTTCAAAGTGAACCTGGAGATTTGTTTTTCGCCACCTACATTCAGCTTTTCGAGACTCTCTTTTTTCTGTTTTCACGGTCATGGCCTTTCTCCATGGAGATATTTCCTTGCCAGACACTTCCTTTAGTTGGAGCAATGGCATCTATAATATTTTAATCTTTGAATTAAAATGATCTACTAGCTCATTTACTGAGATGTTAGCAGGGGCAAGTGTGGAAGAAAAATTCGAGTAAACATTTCCCTAGTATCTTCAGTTAAATATTGCTTTGTGGTTACCTCTTTTTGAACATTTTTGTGAACAGAAATAGAGCTCTCAAAGAAAACACAGGAATGATCAGAGATCGCAACATCAGTCAGCACAACCTTAGAGATATTCAGACCCTTTGAGATAATTAAGTCCAGAGTGTGCCCCTTATTGTGCGTGGGCTCCGTCACATGCTGAGTCAGTCCATAGCTATCAAGAACACAAAACAGTTCTTTTGCCCCTCTGTCCTGAGGGTTGTCAACATGGATGTTAAAATCACCAACAATGACTAAACGGTCAAAGTCAATACACACTATAGACAGCAGTTATATACTAATAAAGGACTGGCTTATCTATAGCCAGTTGAGTAGCACTTGAAATGTTTGGCTCTATGATACCTGATGTACTTATATGATTCTGTTTTCTTCAAGGTTGTGTCTTCCTGGTCGAATGTACTTATTGTCGCTTTGGATAAAAGCGTCAGCTAAATGCAATGTAATGTAATGTAATGAAGGACGTCAAGTGTCTTAAGGGGCAACTTCAGGCTGTACCTGTTGTCCTGTAGTGTTGAAGATATATTCATGATTTCCATAAATGTTTGGTCTTCCCTTGACATCTCTTTTTCCTCTGAGGGCTTTTCATTAAAGTCATGATTATACTGACTGCTAAGCATGAGCTCCAATTTGGAAATAGAAATCCTATTCACCACAACAGAAGAAAGCTCCATGTCAACATCGCTGCCATTGCTGCTTCCATGTAAAGGACCATTGATGGTCCATCCCAACACTGTTCTTATAGCGTATGGGCCATTTCCACAACTATTGACAATTTCCCAAGGTTCCAATATCTTGGGAGCGTTGGTTCCAATCAACATGTCAACATTGGCATTTATGCTGGGGATATGAACTTTTAACAAATGATTCCACCTATTCACATCTGCGGCTGTAGCAATGTTTTTTTTGGTTACTGGCATTTGCTTCTGTGTGAGGACTTCTGGAAGAGGATAAAGGTTATTTTCCTCAAGACCAGATACCTCATCCCAAATAAGGAGTAAGCTGGAATGACCTTTTTCTGTCCCATAGTCTTCAAAAGAAAATTAGTTATTTTTCCTGTGATGTTTAATCTGTGCATGAGATCTTCTGAGCAGAATGTGGCTGTGCTTCCAGGGTCTAAAAATGCATAGGTCTGTATAATCTCACTTCCCTTTGTGGACTTGACCTGCACTGGAATAATTGAAAGAATGCAGCCATCATTTCCGGCCCCTGTACGCAGTGGCGTTTCTATATGTACAAAAGTGGTGGGGCACAAAAACTCAGATGTCTATATATAAGCTTCTGCAGTGAGGTTCATGGCTGGTGAGGCACTGGCACTGACTCTTCAGGTTTACAAATATTATATTTTGACCTAAATCAAAATATAATATTATTTTCAAAAGCTTTTTTAGTCTGATGCTTCAATTAATTTTAAACAGACAGTTCAACACAAGGATACCCAAAAAAATGTAATTTTATCATTTAAATATTGAATTGTTCTCTCTTAGTAAGATCCCATTTTCAATACAATTGTGGTCTTACCTTGACTTGAAGATGAAGTCCATTTGCCTATCCTTCTGGACAAAAATCTCTATTACTTTTTTGTAAAAGTCCTCCTTATCTTCTTGTAGTTTCAAAAGTCTATCATAAATCTAAATGATGGATTTATGATTCGAAAATGATAAAGTAGGGTAGACATGTGGAGATTATCCGGCTGAACAAAACGTAAATTTATCTAACAGCTACGTTTCCCACAGATCTTATTTTGAGCTATTTTCTAAAATCCTATGGAGAAATGTCATTGCTTTTTTGTGGAGAGAAGCCATGTGCAGCTTACTTCCTGGTTTTAGGACGCGTCTCTCTCCTCCTCTTCACACACCACACTTTTCGAGGCACACGTATTTACAGCCAATCAGCTCTGAATGATGTGAGAGGACGTATGGTGGGGATGGCAGCTCTATGCCCCTATGGTCATTATTTTTTGCCACACACATTAAATAGGAAAATACTCTGAGCATGCGCAGTGTAGTTTTTACAGTCACCGTTCACCAGACAGTGAGAGGGAGGGGCAGGATCGGGTTTTGTCGCACATGGCTCTAAACAGCTCAATAGGCACACACTGTAGACACTAATTAGAAGAACACAGACTAAAACAGCAATGTACAGACGAATCAGATGATTAAACATGATCTTAAAATATATTTTATATATTTTTTAATTTTTTTTGCATTTTGTTGTAATTATTATTTTAATACTTTCTGCTGACACAAGGTGGGGCTGTGCCCCACCTGCCCCTAATTACCAGTCGCCACTGCCTGTACGTCCACATGTCTGGGGGGAATTTGTGATTTAGTGGTTTGTCCCAATTCCACATTAGATGTATTTATGTGGAGCGCAGTAGGATGTTGCTTTTCACAAACCTCACAGATCAAGCGTTGTTTACAGTCCCGGCTTATGTGTCCAATACACAAGCATCCAAAGCAAATTCCTTTCTCCTTTAGAAATTGAATTTTGTCTCTGTGCTTCCTTTTGCTGAACTGCTTACATCTGTCCAAAACGTGAGTGCTGTGATCACAACAATGACACACCAAGCTCTCCTGTGGTTTTGAGTTATTTGTCGTTTTAATTCCTACGTCACTCATTGGGAATACTGTAGCGGCAAAACTACTACTTCCTTTCATTCTGTTCTTTGATTGTGGCTGAAACATGTTGGAAGATTTTGTAGCAACTGATTTATGTCCTGAATCCTCGATGTCTCCAAAGATTGTATCAGAAAGTACTCTTACATGTCTCTCAATGAATTTGACCAAGTCAATGAAATGAGCTCTGTTGTTTGAGGCTTCCATGATGTTATGAGCTTTGTTTCTCCATTGTTCCCTTAGTTTGTATGGCAACTTGAAGACAACCATTTTCATATTGGAGGGCATATCCAACTCCTGCATGTACTGAAGTTCTTCCATCACATTAGCACATCTACGCAGAAATAAAGCATAGGCTTGTAGTGCTTTAATGTCTTCTGCCTTTGTTATTGTTGGCCAAGCCATTCTATGTAAGCAGCAGCGATCTTGTACTCATTCCCAAAATGTTCTTGCAAAAGACCCTTTGCCACAATGTAGCCACGTTCTGGAGCCATGTGCTGGCATACGAACCAGTTCCTGTGGCTGTCCTTTTGTGAACTGTTCTAAATAGTATAAGCAGTCGGCTTTGCTGGCTTTGTTTTCCACTCCTTGTTCAAATGCTTTAATGAAAGCCTTGTACTGAAACAGGTCTCCATCAAATATAGGAATGTCTCTTGCTGGTAGAGACAGTAAACGTTGCTGGTGAACCAGTGCAGCTGTTATTGTCCCATGTAGTTGATTCACCAGTTATAAACTCATGTGATGTTCCCAGATAATGTTGATTTTGTACATAAGCATCTTCCTTAAATGCAAACTGCCTTTCAGCTTGCTTTGGTTCCATGTCCATCTTTGTTGGTTTGCTGGAGGATATTTTCCATGATGTGGAATCATACTCCTTTTCCAGGGGTTAAGTATGTTTAACGATGCCAGTTTCCTTTTTTCCTTTTCCAGGTATGAGTTCATTCCATTTGTTGGTGCAAGAGAGGGACGTCGTGAATGTGAAGCCTGTAAAACTGCTAGCCTAGCAGTAGATACAGCTAGCTCAGTTTCCAAATCAAGCTGTTCCTTTCTCCGCTTTAATAGCTTGGTTTCACTTGACGTCACACCGCTGCGTTCCTTTGGCGCGAAATTCCATTGGAGGTCAGGAAGTAATTTTCTACAGAGGATCTAGCTGCTGTTATCATTGTGAAAATGTCGGTGTGTTGTGTAGTTTATGGTTGTTCGAATCGATCTGGCCGAGAGAAAAACAAGCGGTTTTACCGAGTGCCGAAGGTTGTCGTCCATAAAGCTGAGCAATTTAAGAAGCTAACCGAAGAACGCCGGAAAAATGGCTTTCAAACCTACATCTGCGGTCGGGAGGAGCAGAGTCGTCTAATGCACGTGTCTGCAGCGACCACTTCATCAGAGGTATTAGCTAACTTGGTTTTTGGTGCTTTGTTTATGTATTATTGGGTCGTGGTTAAATGCTTATTTACTTAGTAATACTGATCATGTTTATGTTACCTGTAGTCTAATATGGACTTTGTTTGGACTTTTTAGGGTGCCCTAGCGCTTGGGTGACGTTGAGTCGGTAGACGGGCTCCCACTGTTAGCCTCGGTTACCACACAACAATTAAGCCCAGATCAGAGGCATCTCTTCGACGAGAGCAGAGGATGGAGCTCAAGGAAAACCAACAAAGACAATCAGAATGTGCAGAGGCTTTGTTCGATCTCCTGCAGACAACCGAGAGCCCAGAACCGACGCAGCCCCCGTCTGACGGCCCACAACCAGAGGACACCAGTGGGATATTAAATGACCAACAAGGTAAATTAACCACCAGCATTATTATTAAATATTACAAATGTGATTGTCAGAAAATCAATGCAAACTTTGAATTAGGTTTAGAAATAGAATACTAACTTGAGAATCTGCAATAAGAACATGCATGTCTGTAAAAAGGTTGTCAAAAAGATAACTTCACAACAATTCACATTCATATTTGACTATTTTAAATAACTAATTATGCTTGCTACTGCTATATTGTATGCAGATGCAGGATGCCAGACTGATTTAACGATGGAGGACATCGAGAGGATGGAGGATGTTCTGAGACAGAACACAACAGAGCTGGGAGATCTTCGGACAAAGGCACTGGACACAAAGTTCAACCAGGAGTCCTTTGAGAACAACGAAGAGAAGACAAAGTTTTACACCGGGCTCCCCAACTTCTTAGTTTTACTTCAGGTTTTTCAACTGTGCGAGCCCTACATCACCTGTGGCCCTATGTCTGTGCTCTCCAATTTGAACAGTTCATTTTAGTTTTGCTGAGGCTGAGATTAAATCTCCCTCTGAAAGATTTGGCTTTCAGGTTCAACATCTCTCTCTCCACTGCTTAGAATTTGGCATAAGTTAATTGACATACTTATGAGAGTACAGAATTTATAATTGAGTGGCCAGAGCGACATGTACTTCAAGCTACAATGCCAATGGGATTCAGACAGGCATTTGGATGTAGAGTTGCTGTGATTGTTGACTGTTTTGAAGTTTTTATCGAGAGGCCCTCTAATTTACTAGCTAGAGCACAAACATGGTCCAACTACAAGCATCACCATACTGTTACATTTCTGATTGGTGTTGCTCCCCAAGGCTATGTCACTTACATATCTTGTGCCTGGGGAGGAAGAGTTAGTGATAAACAGATCACAATACAGAGTGGGCTCCTAAAAAACCTGTTACCTGGAGATATTGTCCTAGCAGACCGTGGGTTCGATATTGGCGATAGTGTGGGATGTTACTGTGCTTCACTAAAGATGCCTGCATTCACCAGGGGGAAAGTCAGCTGTCAGCATACGAGGTGGAAGAGACAAGAACAATAGCTAATGTGCGTATTCATGTCGAAAGAGTCATAGGATTAGTCAGAGGAAAATATCAGATTCTGCAAAGCAGGGCTGTGCCCATAGAGCACATGCTAACAAAACCATGCAGCAGCATTGACAAGATTGGGGTTATTTGCTGTGCCTTGTCTAATCTGTCAGTGTCTGTCATCCCATTGGAGTAAAGTCATGGCGCTGTAGTCTTGTAAATAAGAAACCATGTATTATTCAGTATCATTTAATCTTTTCAGTAAACATCTTTTTGTGTTCAAACATCTTGTGTTCAAGTCTTTTCAGTAAACATCTTTGTGTGTTGTAAATTGTGTAGCCCTACTCAATATACAACTTTCATCTACATTCAGGCTTAATTCATTCAACAATATTCTAGAGATGACAATTGGTCTGGTGACGCTCCCATGTATGGCCATTGAGGGTTATTGTAAATGTAAATAAGAAACCATGTATTATTCAGTCTTCTTAGTATCATTTCATCTTTTCAGTAAACATCTTTTTTACAATAGCAATATATCACACAGCCCTACTTCCTCTAGTGAGTGTGGTCAGTGGATATGAAGGTGCTGTAATGCAGGTTAAAGAGCTGCCACTGTGCAAATAATAATGCAACAAGGAGAGAACCACAACTTCCGGGACCAGGACAGACCACAGGTGCTGGTAATCACGCCTTCTCTCCCTCCTGATCATCTTGCAACTGAAACTGAGAAATGGAACAGCAGACAGGGAGAGGAGGCTTTTAGTCACCTGATAGTTATGCACTATCATGTTCTTGTGGAAAAAAATGAGCACACCAACTCGTTATGACTTTTACCTTTCCCCTTGTAAGTTGCTGTCCCACACTTCAGGGAGAACACATAGTCTGAAGAAACTCAACTCTGGGAATGATGTTGTCTCACAGGTCCACATCATGCACAATTCTCTCTACAAAGAGGTCATTTTTAGTCCAGACAACAACGTTGCAGTAGTCAACGTCAACGACGTGGAGCTGAGCCTGTACTTGATGGTAGTAGGCATGTCTCCTGTCCAGCTTCACAGTAGCTGTTCTCTCCACACAGGCGAAGATTGGCCTCCTCTTGTTTGCTGTGTGGGCACTAAAAGTTCAATGAAAAAAAGTAATATATGTTCTGTAAATAACCCCTAGTTTCCACTGGGTCCGTCTGCGCCGCGGTGTCCGCAAGGATCGCGGCCACTCTAGTCAATGGGTGCTATTCCACCAGACGCGCCACGTTACGGCTCAGAAGCGTCCCAGAAGCGTCTCGCCGCTTGGCTCCCCTCGAAATAGGATTGAAGTCTATTTTTCGACGCGACGCAGGCAGGAAGTCGGAGGCAGTGGAACGTTCAGAGCATATATATATATATATATATATATATATATATACACACACAAACTCATTTTGCAGACCCTATCCCTCCGTAGTCGTTCAAGTAGGAGGAGAAATGCCAGCGTTCTCCTCCGGTTTACAGGCACTGTGTAAATTATATATATAGAATAATTATGATACAGCAACACATCTTTGATTCATGTCGTTTATAACTGGACTATTACAATTATTATTAACTTTGTCTGCACAAAGTAGCCTGTCCAGGGAATATGCCCAAATCATGAAACTGCGAGCCGGCAGGCAAGACGCTCCGCTTCTGAAATGCTTATGAAACGCGCCCGGTAGGGTATGACGCCGGAGGAGGCTGGACCAAAACCGCGGCGCGCCGTTACGCGACGCAGACGGACCCGGTGGAAACTAGGGGTAAGTTGTCTGCAGCTCAAAATGTATTGGGAGAGTATCCCCAGACTCAGGATCACGTCACAATCCTATACTTACCCGCTTTACTGTAGCACAATACTGAACAAATAACTTACCTTTATCTCACAGATACCAGTTCCATGGCAGGTGCACGTGACACATCCGTCTGGCGACGCTCCCATGTATGGCCATTGAGGGTTCAGCCAAAGCCCACTGTCTTTATAGCTGAAACCCTGGTGGTGCAGACTTTGTACTCCTTCATACTGCTTTCGGGCAGTTGCCTCGTATTTGCATCCATACCTGTAATGTATACAACAAGGAACAGAAATAGAACATTGTGCATTATAAAACGGACAAGTCAAATCAAGCAATCTGATTGGTTCTTAGCCGTGATATAATCAGCGTATACCACGGGTAGAATTGTTGAATTGAAAAACTGTATACAGTTGCGTTGAAAAGCAAACTGGAACAAGGAAGTAGAGGAGAAGTAACGGGGCAGAAACCCTCCTTTTTACGCAGCGGTCCAGACGCTTCGCGTCGGGCCGAACCACGCCCCTTAGCTGTGATATAATGAACATATACCACGGCCTGTGTCGTAAGCTATTGCTTAATTATACCATGGTCTGGGTGAATACTCCATTCTGATTGGCTCCCTAATCCCTAATAATACCTTGTTGCAGCTGTAGAGAACTTGGTGCCTCTGGGTAGCATATGGACTTGATCAAGGACTTTGATGGTTGTGCAAGACTAGTAGAACCTGCTTCAGTCTTGAGGCTGTGATCCTTCCTGCTCTTTGGCTAAACCATATTGGTGATAAGCTCTGGTTTCTGGTCTCCTCCTCTACTGCCTGGACCTGTGGCTGTGTCAGCTCTTCCTGTCTGAAGTCCTGGCATGCATTCTGCAACTCTGTTGGGGATAGCTGTAGCATCTCTGGTGTCCTATACTGAGGTAGTGGTTTAGGTAGCTTGCTCACAGATTTAGGGACAAATTCTTTGTAATATGGTTCCCTGCATCAGTGCAGCACTTCTTGGGGAATTTCTGCTCAAAGTCTTGAAAAACTGCATATACCTCTCTGATCCTCGCTCCAATTTTGAACCCTGGACAGTGGGACGCTGAAATGTGTGCTTCTCACCTGTCCTTCCAGCAATGGCATCATCCAGTTTTTGCTTTTGGATTTTGCAGATGAAAAGTCTATCATCGCAACTGAAGCAGCAGGAATCTGCACATGTGAGAGACAGACCAACATGTATGTGAACATACATGTAGGTGCAGTGTAACAATGAGACAGGCAAGGACGGCATGAACAGCTGACTGACCACTGGGGTCTGAATAACTTTTTGACATGTGATGGCATTAGCCACTTGCACTTCTCAGTGGTGCAGGATGCAGTCTCTCTCATCTTCACACCTGCTTCGATTGCAAACAGAACTGCTCCAACATGTGAGCAGGATTCTGACAAACTGTATAGACAGAGACATACTAGAATAGCTAGATTGATCGTAAAAGCTAGTAATGGTATAACATGAATATTATAGCAGGCATTATTTTGTCTGAGCTTAAGTGTTGTGTCAAATATGCTTTGGGTTGGGATATTTATTTTATGACTTACCCAGCCATACAGTTACAGTGTGCTGTAACAACCTCTCCATTCTTTAGCTACAATCCACGTTTTTAAAATGGTGTTTCTCCAGTCCTCTGGGAATGGTTGACCTACAAAATTGAAGCTCCAGTTAACAACTTGCTAGTTAGTAACATACATTTAACAGCATCAAGCCATAGCTAGCTAGTCTAGTTCTGTTACGTCCCCAGCTCGTTTCGGGGTAAAAGAAGCAACACATAACCAGATGGTCTTGGTAAAGAGGTTGTTTTTCATATTAACCTCAACATAGAGTGATATAAGCAACGTGCAGGCTGTCCAAAGGCTCTGAGCTGTCTATACACAACAGTACACAAAAACGAAGGCCACAGAATATCACAGTCACAAATCAGGACACTTAAGACAGAACTGGTGAGACGTTTCGCACAAGTACAACGCAGTCACCAAAACACAATATATCCTAAGCTAAACACATACACTCACATCGATATCATAAGTACACACACACCATAAGCACCCGAGTTAACCTCCGGCAACAATATAGTAAGGAAACACACATCATAAGCACCCGAGTTAACCTCTGTTAACAATATCATAAGGACACACATAAGCACCAATAACACACAAACATTCTGAGGTATGGTAGCATGGCGTCCTAGCACAGATCCAGCGCCCCGAATGTCAACAACGTCGTTTCGCTTCTCATGCACTGATTCGCTAAGCTGAACAGCCAATCAGAGTGATTTCTTTAGCCGACTCCTTTTACCGACCAATTGAACCAATTCAACATGAATCGGCGGCGGAAGGTGTCGGCACGGCCAAAAAGACACAACGGTGTGGGACACACCAATCTGAGTAGGGCGACAAGACGCTCATCGACGGCCCGACATCTATCGACGCCGAAAATCGGCCTGATCTGTAGGGACCTTAAAACCACAAGACGTTAATTACCTGTACTCTGTGCGCCATATTGTCTGTTCTCTGTAAACCTCGATGTCTCTTTAAATATCCTTGCGTCAGCGTCTCACGTGTTTGGTGTGCTCTCTTCTGACCATATTTGGAAGTACTGTTATGTCAAGTCTTGGACCTTCTCAACATAACTATAATGACTGTATGTTATTGAATTACAGTTTCCATATTAGAAGAGGCCCATGACTCTCTTTGCTAATTATCAATGGTCTTTGCAAACAGATGTACCCACAGCTTCTCTGTCACACCATTGCTGTTTGTTCATATCTCTCCCCATCCGTGGTTGGGCTTCTTTAGTTATTGGATGCCCATCTTCAGAATGCCCTTAGAGTTTTGGCCAATTCCTGCATCCTTAACTGCTAGCGTTTATTACGTTACAGAATTTGCTGTTCAAAAAGACCTCATGAAGACGACACAAGGAGTGAGGATACCCGGCCCGGAGGAAGCCCGGGGTCCCTTTCTGGAGCCAGGCCCAGAAGAGAGGACTCGTCGGCGAGCGTCTGGTGGCCGGGCTTGCCACGGAGCCCGGCCGGCCCAGCCCGAAAAGGCAACGTGGGCAACACCTCCGCTTCCTCCATCCCGCGGGCCCACCACCTACGGAAACAACGATGGGGTCGGGTGCGCTGCCAGAAGGGTGGCAGTGAAAGCGGAGGGTCTCGACGGACCAGACCCGGGCGACAGAAGCTGGCTTTGGGGACGTGGAACGTCACCTCTCTGGGGGGGAAGGAGTCGGAGCTTGTGCGGGAGGTGGGAGCGGTACCAGTGGATCTGGTTGGGCTCACCTCTACGCACAGCGTCGGCTCTGGAACCTTACTTCTGGATAGGGGTTGGACTCTATTCTTCTCGGAGTTGCTCAAGGTGTGAGGCGCCGGGCGGGTGTGGGGATACTCACAAGTCCCGGTTGGGTGCTTCGTGTTGGAGTCTACCCAGTGGACGAGAGGTGCCTCCCCTACGCCTGGGGTTATGGGGGGAAACTCTGACTGTTGTGTGTGCTTATGCACCAACAGCAGTTCAGAGTATACGGCCTTCTTGGAGACCCTGGAAGAGTTTCTGTATGGGGCTCCTGAAGCGGACTCTTTAATCTTGCTGGGAGACTATCAACGCACATGTGGGCAATGATGGAGAACACTTGGAGGGGAGTGATTGGGAGGAACGGCCCCCCTGATCTGAACCGGAGTGGTGGTTTGTTACTGGACTTCTGTGCTAGTCATGGATTGGCCATAACAAACACAATGTTTCGAACTAGGGATGCTCATAAGTGTACGTGGTACCAGAGCACCCTAGGCAGAAGGTCCATGATCGATTTCGTTATCGTATCATCGGACCTGAGGCTGTATGTTTTGGACACTCGGGTAAAGAGAGGGCGGAGTTGTCAACTGATCACCATCTGGTGGTGAGTTTGGGTCGAGTGGCAGGGGAAGCCTTTGGATAGACCTGGTAAGCCCAAACGTGTAGTTCGGGTGAACTGGGAACGTCTGGAGGAGGCCCAGGTTCAGGAGGCCTTCAACTCAACACCTCCGGCGGAGCTTTTCGGGCATTCCTGTGGAGGTTGGGGACATTGAACCAGAGTGGTCGGTGTTTCAAAGCCTCTATTGCCGAAGCCGCGGCGGGGAGCTGTGTCTCAAGGTCCTAGGTGCCTCAAGGGGCGGTAACCCTTGAACCTCCTGGTGGACACCGGTGGTCAGGGAAGCCGTCCGACTGAAGAAGGAGGCCTTCAGGGATTTGTTATCCCGGGGACTCCCGAGGCAGTTGCAATGGGTACCGACAGGCCGAAGGGCAGCAGCCTCAGCCGTGGCCGAGGCAAAGCAGCGGGTGTGGGAGAAGTTCGGAGGAGGACATGGAAAAGGACTTTCGGGCGGCACCAAAGTTGTTCTGGAAAACTGTCGACACCTCAGGAGGGGGAAGCAGGGAACCATCCAAGCTGTGTACAGTAAGGATGGGACGTTGTTGACCTCAACTGATGGAGTGTTAGGGTTGGAAGGAGCACTTTGAGGAACTCCTGAACCCGACAACTCCGTCCTCTATGTTAGAGGCAGAGCTGGAGTATGACGGGGGATCAACACCAATCTCCCGGGGGGAGGTCACTGAGGTTGTTAAACAACTCCACAGTGGCAAAGCCTCGGGGGTGGATGAGATCCACCCAGAAATGCTGAAGGCTCTGGGTGTTGAGGGACTGTCTTGGTTGACACGTCTCATCAACATTGCGTGGAAGTCGGAAACGGTACCGAAGGAGTGGCAGACCGGGGTGGTGGTTCCCCTTTTAAAAAGGGGGACGCAGAGGGTGTGTGCCATTACAGAGGCATCACACTACTCAGCCTCCCCTGGAAAGTTTACTCTAAGGTACTCGAAAGGAGGGTCAGGCCGATTGTCGAACCTCAGATTGAGGAGGAACAATGCGGATTCCGTCCTGGTCGTGGAACGACGGATCAGCTTTTTACTCTCGCAAGGATCCTGGAGGGGGCTTGGGAGTACGCTTATCCGGTCTACATGTGTTTTGTGGACTTGGAGAAGGCGTATGACCGGGTTCCCAGGGAGTTACTGTGGGAGGTGCTGCGGGAGTATGGGGTGAGGGGGTCTCTACTCAGGGCCATCCAATCTCTGTACTCCCAAAGCGAGAGCTGTGTCCGGCTCCTCGGCAGTAAGTCGGACCCATTTCCGGTGAGGGTTGGCCTCCGCCAGGGCTGCGCTTTGTCACCAATCCTGTTTGTAATATACATGGATCGGATTTCGAGGCGTAGTCATGGGGGGGGGGGTCTGCAGTTCGGTGGGCTAAGGATTGCACCACTGCTTTTTGCAGATGATGTGGTTCTGATAGCTTCATCGGTCTGCGACCTTCAGCACTCACTGGATCGGTTCGCAAACCGAGTGTGAAGCGGCTGGGATGAGGATCAGCACCTCCAAATCTGAGGGCCATGGTTCTCAGCAGGAAACCGATGGATTGTCCCACTCCAAGTAGGGAATGAGTCCTTACCCCAAGTGAAGGAGTTTCAAGTATCTCGGGGTTTTGTTCTCGAGTGAGGGAACAATGGAGCGTGAGATGGGCCGGAGAATCGGAGCAGCGGGAGCGGTACTGCAGTCGCTTTACCGCACCGTTGTGACGAAAAGGGAGCTGAGCCAGAAGGCAAAGCTCTCTGTCTACCGGGCCATTTTCGTTCCTACCCTCACCTATGGTCATGAAGGATGGGTCATGACCGAAAGAACGAGATCGCGGATACAAGCGGCCGAGATGGGTTTTCTCCGCAGGGTGGCTGGTGTCTCCCTTAGGGATAAGGTGAGAAGTTCGGTCATCCGGGAGGGACTCGGAGTTGAGCCGCTCCTCCTTCGCGTCGAAGGAGCCAGTTGGGGAGAATTTGTGAAAGGCTGGACCTACAATCTTCTCAATCTCAAAGTGTCACCTTAAAGTGGTGGACAGACACTTGTCCCATGTCGTTTTGCAAACACTAGAAGTACAAAAGAAGAGCAAGAAAAAAAAAAATCTTTGTTTTGTCATTTGACAGATATATCTTAAATGTGTTCTTTCCACGATAGCAGATGTTCTCACCCAAGTATTTATACGACAATAGCTGCTTGGTTTTTCCCGAATGGATGATTTAATCACTGATATATGAATATGTCTAATAGCAGATCTGTCATACATGTTTATCTAAGAAACAGCTCATCTTTACCTAGTGATTACACTGTTTGAGTTTCTTTTATTGAACTTGAATCTCCATTTAGTCTGCTCTCCCCCATTGACTGCCTCCTGTTTTTTTTTTTACAGTAAAGTTATTGCTGTTCTTTCCTCTTTTCCACAAAGCCCATCATCAGGAAAAAATGACCTTTAAATATCTCCCTGAAGTTGTGCAAACCCGTCATTTATCATAATGGAACAGATAATGGGCTAATGATTATTCCCTAAGTTGCATTTCTTATCATCACTCTGATAAGGCTGTCTCAGTTATGGCTCCCCTTTCTAAAATCTGAAGGGTTATTCACTTCTTTAGCAAATCACTTTAAGAAACATTTTGGCATGGTTTAATTGCTTGATTCATGAAATATAGATTATTATATGGTGCACCCCTCCTGTGTGTCTACTCTTCCTGTACTTCTTGTGTTTTCTCCCCCATGTGAGCTGAGAGCAGGTTTATCCGATGCATCAGTTGTGGTCCTGCCCATGGTACCCGAGGTAGATCAAAGAAGTACCGTGTTTTTTCATTGCTTTAATAATGACAGAAAAGTATAAAGATACCTTTCGCATTTTTAATTGTTCCATTTCTGCCTATAAATCATGTGTGTTGATGGTAAAAGGTATTGATATAACCTTTGCTTTATTGTATATGCGTTGCCTTTCTGTGAACCTATGCAGAGTGGTGTGATTCGGATCATTATTTCCAGAGATACATAAGGCCCACACGGCCCCTTTTCATCTGTTATGGGAAAGTTCTTAAACTTGACAGTAATGAAAAAACATGTTTGTGCTTTCTTCTACATGCAACAGTTTCTTAAACAATTTTTCTCTGTGCCGTGGGCCGGTAAATAAAACCAAAGATATAACACTATAATTCTTATTGTCAGAAACATGAGTTGGAGAATGATTGTTTCCATATGGGGGCCCTGTTGCACTAAGTCACTTTGTATTGGACTTCCATATAGTAATGAACCAGACTAGGGAAAAGGACATGACTTGCATTCATTGGAATGACTTATAGTAATAGAGCAATTAGCAATTAGTTTATGTTAAATACAATAAACAAAATCATATCACAAAAATATAACTACTTTCTGTTTAGTTATTTCAACATAACTGTCTTCAGTTAATACAACTTAACTGCATGATGTTGCATTTAATTAAGGTAGTTTGGTAAGATTTTCTTAAAAATGACTCAACCTGCTTTTGTGCAACCGGTTGCCATAACTAAGTTAAGTGAATGTGACATTTCATTTATTTTAAGTATAACGTGGGCCTGTTAATTAAAATAAATAAATAAATATGACTTTCTAATTCTTACTGTCAGAAGAATGATTGTTTCCACATTGGTCCGTATGGGGGCAGTGTTGCCCTTAGTATGTGACTTCACTATAATAACAAACAAGACTATGGAAAAGGACATTGAACCAAATGAACTGCATTCATTTGATCAGCTAGACGACAACAGACAGGTAATGGCTTTCATTAACACACTGCCTTTAGCTGTTGGGTTATAGTGATAGGCTAAAGTTTTGTTGACATGTTTTGTGAATTCTCCTCAGTCACTGTTTGAAGTTTCTAGTTTCATTCAAGCCCCACAGACCAAAGCTTGATTTCCCTGCAGGTTAAATCTATACAATATTAAAGATTGTCTGATTGCCTGATGTTTGAATGGGAACTAAAGAAGTCATCTTGAAAATAAAAAGAGAACCACACAGATAATTAGGAGATACTTTGATTTTTAGTTTTGAACATTAGCACACCGAAGACATGAACACATGAATGCCTATTCCTCTGATTGAATTTAAATTGTCACACCAGTTGGATCACGCTAATTGCAGGCAAATGAAATGGTCTCATGTATTTTAAGGTTGGTGTACTCCTTTAAGTTGTTTTATGAAAAGTGAGTCAAACAAGAGAAACGGTAGTGATTGAGAGAGGCCCTATTGTGCGTTCCCTTTTCTGTAGTTTGTTAGACAGGTTGTTGTGCATGTTGTCTGTGTTCCCTCGAGAAGGAGTGTGGAGCATTTCAAGAGCCAGGTGTATTACATGTGTGAGGAACTGGGGAAGACCAAAACGGAGGGAAAGTGAATATTGGACAGTCATACAGGCTCACAGGATTGAATAAGGTTAGACTGAAAGCAATCACTTGTGCACCGATATTTGAGCATGTTTCTCTTCAGTGATCGTGATATATTGTTAAATGTCTGTTTCCTTGCATCTTGTCTTAGATATTTGTCCTTGTTTGATGTTCCAAATGAAGCTGCTGTGAGGCAAGAAACATCTCAGACTTGATCTGATTGAGTTTATAAGTCGTTTGGACAAAAGTGTCAGTTTAATGCAATATAATGTAATGTAATCTGACAATAAAGTGTGTCTGCTAAAAGTGTAAATTAGTCATTGTTTGCCATCAAGTTTTTTTCGACACAAAAAGGTATTTTTATGTCAGTATTATCTTGACATCTTATACAGTCAAAAGCACTGTAGGTTTAAAATCAATAATAGCAAGTTTATCTTAGAATGTGTGGCAAACACATTAACTTAAATACTTCATAATGAGAGAAAGCAGTGGGTAACAGAGCCCCGGGGTGAAGTCAGGTCCCTCCTCTCCGTTCAGCTTCACATTCCTTCTGTGATTCCTCTGCTGTGATAACCTAGGCATCTGTGGGAGGATAATACCTGAAACATTTGTATAGCGCCTTTCAAGGGACCCAAGGCCGCTTTACATGGTGAACAAACAAACAAACAAAGGGGCAAATAATAAAGTAACTTATTTAATAAATAGCAGTAGGTGAGTTTTTAATGATGACTTGAAGATGTCCAGTGAGGCAGCATTACGGATCTCTGCAGGAAGTGCATTCCAGATGGTGGGGGCCGCAACACTGAACACCCTGTCTCCAACATTTCGGAGGCGAGAGCGGGGAATGGCGAGCAGGCCCGTGTCTGAGGACCGCAGACTCCGAGAAGGGGTGTAGGGATGGAGGAGGTCCGATAAGTACTGGGGGGGCGAGGCCATGGAGGGACTTGTAAGTGAGGAGGAGTGTTTTGTACTGAATCCAGGACTTGACCGGCAGCCAGTGTGGGTGAATGAGAAATGTAGATGATGTGCATGTAACACATCCCAGAGAACATTAGCTTACCTGGTTCCAAGCATCGGTCATAGTGTCCTGACCGTCCTGACTCATATCCAAAAATATCAAAAACCTAGGAGTCCAATGCAAAAAGGCTGCAAGCTTCCCTCGCTTAAATATTAAAACCCATAAAATAAATAAAACAATATAAAACATAAAAAGACTAATCAAAAGGGGATGCCATTAATAAAAAGCTAATCCAAAAAAATATACACTTCAAAACACGTCAAATGTAATCAGTGACCTAATTTGAGTATCTTAATATAAAAGTAATGTAATCTGATTACTTTCCATTACTTTTGGATTACCTCAATATCAAATGCAATGCAAATATAGAAAACATCAATAAATTGTTTTTCATTTCAGTATATTATGTAATGCATTGTACTATATTATCAGGCTTCGGGGAGTAACAGTAATATATTTATATTTTTCCTATGTGTGGTGTTTTTTCCGCATGCAGGAGACCCTCGCAGACGCTGAAGAGAGCCCCCCCTCACACAGCTTCTCTCCATGCCTCTGTAGTTCCGTAGCACTGGGAGAAGAGCTGTGTTTGGACTCTCCCTGCACGGAACCTTCTCAGAGATTCTGCTGCAACCCACTCCTCTGAGTCATATGTGACAACGCTTTCATCAACACCACGTTTCTACTGAGCTCTGTGGTGCCCTGTGCACAGATCATGGGGCTGTCAAGGCTGCACACCTTTATACAGACCTTCACTTCATAATCAAACGTTTTCACTCCTTATTCTTATTACCAAGGATGGGTTACTATACAAATCTAATCCATTACACTAACTAGTTACACGTACAAAATTTAACCAGTAACCTAATCTGAGCATCACAATATAAAAGTAAAATAATCCAATTATTTTCCGTTACTTTTGGATGACCTCAATATCAAATTCAATGCAAATAAAAACAGAAGAAAAATCAATAACAATTAAATGTAGTAAATGTAATGATGTAACCTTAGAAAAAAGAAACAATATTTCATATAAAAAATTTAGTAACAGTAAAAGTTTAAAAAAGCATGGACTGTATTCTTGTTTAATAAATCCACATAGGTGTGTGTCCACATACTGCATTAAAAAAGACATGTATTGAAAAATAAAGAAGAATTAAAGTAGCCTAATTATCAAACTCACTACGTCTACCTATAATATATCAATCTTTAAATCAAAATGAATTGTAACGCTGTAATCCTGCTAGTAATCCGTTTTTTTTAAACTTCAACAGTAATCTGATACTCATTTTGGTGTAATTGTAATCGAATACAGATACCATTTTTTGTATCCTGTTACTCCCCACACCTGCCCATATACAGAGTTTATGCAAATGTATCCCTCCCCAGTTTCCATTCTGTTAACAAAGTCAACACAATTTATTATCTGATATTGTTTGTATGAATCCACTTATAAGTCCATCGCACAGCGCCTCAGGACTCCCAGCCGAATTTCTGTGTGCCTCAATGATAGCTAATACTTGTATCTGTGCTGTATCTATCCACAGACACCGTTGGAATACAAATGTTAATGTATTCCCCCCCCCTTATATCCCACAGGAATCCATCCCACAGAAAGACTGGATCTTTTTGTGGAAATTGAATGCTTTATAACAATTCAATGTCATTCCATTCTAAGTCTGAGTTCCTTGCTCGACGCAGGTTTTATCCAATTAGAAACAGCAGATTGGGTTCCTTCCTGCCAGGAGAGCTTTCATTTCATGCTGAAATATTGTTGATGTAGCATTTTCTGCCTAATCTGATAATCAGATCCCCAAGGACTTCCGTCTTCCCCTGTCTCACTAGTTTCCCATGGACCCCTAATCCTCTCTCCTGTGCCCATCCCTCCTCTTTCTCCTTATCTGCTCCCTGTTTCTACTCCTCTTGCTCTCTCTGCCTCCCTTTTCCTCTAACCTCCCCCCCTCTTCTACCCCACACACCTTTCCCTCTCCAAGTCAACACATTCCGCTGCCAACAAAGATAAAAAGCTCAACTCGGGCTAATGCATATGCTAACACATATGTGAGAATGCTGTTCATTGACTACAGTTCAGCTCAGAGACCTCGGGCTTAACAGCGCCCCCCTGTGGATCCTGAATTTCCTGACTGGCAGACCCCAGGCAGTGCAGGTGGGAAACATCACATCCTCCACCCTGATCCTCAACACCGGAGCCCCTCAAGGCTGCGTGCTCAGCCCTCTCCTCTACTCAATGTTCACACACGACTACGTGGCCACACACAGCTCCAACACCATCGTGAAGTTTGCTGACGACACGACCGTCATCGGCCAGATCACTGACGGCAACGAGACGGCGTACAGAGAGGAGGTTGCAAACCTGACATCTTGGTGCCAGGATAACAACCTCCATCTCAACGTCAGCAAAACCAAGGAGCTGATTGTGGATTACAGGAAGCAGCAGAGAGAGGGACACGCCCCCATCGTCATGAATGGGACTACAGTGAAGGGAGTCAGCAGCTTCAGGTTCCTCGGGGTCCACATCACTGAGGACCTGAGATGGACTCTTCACACCACCACCATCACCAAAACAGCGGCTCTTCTTCCTCCACAGGCTGCGGAGGTTCAACATGGACTCCAGGATACTCTGCAACTTCTACAGGTGCACCATAGAGAGGATCCTGACCTTCTACAGGTGCACCATAGAGAGTATCCTGACCTTCTACAGGTGCACCATAGAGATGATCCTGACCTTCTACAGGTGCTCCATAGAGAGTATCCTGACCTTCTACAGGTGCACCATAGAGATGATCCTGACCTTCTACAGGTGCACCATAGAGAGCATCCTGACCTTCTACAGGTGCTCCATAGAGAGGATCCTGACCTTCTACAGGTGCACCATAGATAGTATCCTGACCTTCTACAGGTGCACCATAGAGAGGATCCTGACCTTCTACAGGTGCACCATAGAGAGTATCCTGACCTTCTACAGGTGCACCATAGAGAGCATCCTGACCTTCTACAGGTGCACCATAGAGAGGATCCTGACCTTCTACAGGTGCACCATAGATAGTATCCTGACCTTCTACAGGTGCACCATAGAGAGCATCCTGACCTTCTACAGGTGCACCATAGAGAGCATCCTGACCTTCTACAGGTGCTCCATAGATAGTATCCTGACCTTCTACAGGTGCACCATAGATAGTATCCTGACCTTCTACAGGTGCACCATAGAGATGATCCTGACCTTCTACAGGTGCACCATAGAGAGCATCCTGACCTTCTACAGGTGCACCATAGAGATGATCCTGACCTTCTACAGGTGCAGCATAGAGAGGATCCTGACCTTCTACAGGTGCTCCATAGAGAGGATCCTGACCTTCTACAGGTGCACCATAGAGAGCATCCTGACCTTCTACAGGTGCACCATAGAGAGGATCCTGACCTTCTACAGGTGCACCATAGAGAGGATCCAGACCCTCAGGGTTTTTAAATCCACACTTAAGACCCACTTCTTCTCTCAGGCCTTCTAGTTAGAGCGGAGCACGACTCCTGACTTTTCCGTGTGTTTTGTTTTTATATTTGCTGTTGCAATGACTGTCTTTTGTTGTTATTGTACTGTCGTAAATTGTTTTTATTACTTGTACAGCACTTTGGCTCGACCAAACATCGTTTTTAAATGTGCTATATAAATAAAACTTGATTTGATTTGATTTGATTCTACAGGTGCACCATAGAGAGCATCCTGACCTTCTACAGGTGCTCCATAGAGAGGATCCTGACTAGCTGCATCACGGCCTGGTACGGCAGCTGCACCGCCCTCAATCGTAAGGCTTTACAGAGGTTGGTGAAAACTGCACAGAACATCACCAGGACGGAGCTGCCATCCATGGAGGACCTTTACTCCCAGCGGCTCAGGAAGAAAGCCCTCAGGATTATAAAAGACCCCCATCACCCCAGCCACAAACTGGCTTTTTTTCACTTCTGGCAGGCGTTACCGCAGCATCTAAAACCACCAGATTCAGAGACAGTTTCATACGACAGGCAATAAGACTGCTACACAACTGAACTGCTGAAACAACATCTGTTAAACACCTGAACTGTTGAAACAACATCCATAACATTCATCTGCTACTTAGTAATTATTTATCTAATATATAATTCCAATAACTTGCATATAGACTCTTATTGCACTATTTCACTTTTGGTGTTGTTTTGCCCTCAGGGTCTGGACCCTGAGTAGTCAAGTCGTCTGCGCTCTTGGATAAGAGCACCTTATCTTCTCTCTCAGAGGGGCGAGAGCCCTCGCCACCTGTCGTTGGGACCTTTACAGCTTCATCTAGTAGGGCGTTCTTGGCCAGGTACAGCAAACCCAGGATGACGATGATGATGACTGCCTTCACACGGCAGCATCCGGTAGAGGGGAGAGACGACATCTGGAGGCGTGAATCCACTCCGCTCTGCCTTGGACTCTTAGGGCGGTTCTGGTCACGATCAACACCTGGAACGGACCTTTCCACCTGTGTGACAGGGAATCTTTTTCAAGAGATTTGATTAATATATCATCACCAATCTTAAAAGGGTGGGTGGGCTCCTCTCCAGGCTGAGGGAGCCTGTCAGCCACCTGCCTGTGAAACTTTCTCAACATGTCAGTTAGATATTTGACATAGTTAGTCATGTAATCCTCTGTCCACAAAAGGGTGAGTGTGTGGGGTGCTACTGGGGGGCTAGACCCTGTGAACATTACCCTTCCCATCAATACTTCGTGTGGGCTAAGCCCTGTCGTTGCATTTGGTGCGCTTCTGATGAAGCACAGAACTAGCGGCAGCGCGTCTACCCATTTTAGTCCTGTGGTCAACATTGTTTTAGTGAGTTTCTCTTTTATAGTCAAGTTCATTCTCTCAACCTGGCCTGAGCTCTGTGGGTGATAGGGGACATGCAATTGCCATTTAAACCCTAACACTGTAGCTAGACTCTGGGTTATCTTAGAAATGAATGCTGGACCTCTGTCACTGTTAATCCCTGCTGGAACACCAAATCTAGGGATAACATCTTTGAGAAGACACTTTACAACTGTTCTAGCGTCTTCTTTTCTGGTAGGGTAGGCCTCTACCCATTTGGAGAACTGGCACACTATTACCAAAAGATATTTAAATCCTTGGCATGGTGGCATGTGCGAAAAGTCAATTTGCATATTTACAAAGGGCCCTGAAGGGGGCGGTAGATGTTCATGCTGAACCAGACCACTTCTTCTTCTTGTCTGCTGGCATATCATGCATCTATCTACTAGGGTCTGTGTGACTAGTGTGATGCCTGGAGCAAACCATTGTGACTTTATAATCCCATTCATCCCTCCTTTTCCTACATGTGATTTGCCATGTGCAACATGTGCCAGAACGTGGAGGAACGAACGGGGACAAACCATCCGGCCGTCTGGGTGGAGCCACAAGCTGGACTCAGCGTCAAGTGTACAACCTCGTCTTAGCCATAAATCTTTCTCCCTAACATCAGCGCGGGCTTGCATTACCGCGACATCATTAAAGGAAGGCAAAGAAATCGGTTCTGTGGGTTGTGTCAGGGGGCATTGGAGCACCATAGAAGAACATGTAACTGCTGCTTGTTTAGCCGCGGTGTCGTCTAACGCATTTCCACGCGAAATAGGATCATCAGAATTTGTGTGAGCAGCACATTTCACTACTGCTAGCTGTGCAGGGAGCAGGATAGCATCTAATAACTGAGCTACCAACGCATGATGTTGAATAGGTTTACCAGCCGATGTTAAGAAACCGCGCATCTTCCACAAGACACCAAAATCATGGCACACACCAAACGCATACCTGGAGTCTGTGAAAATGGTTGCAACTTTTCCTTTAGCCAAAATACACGCCCTCAGCAGAGCATGCAACTCTGCAGCCTGAGCCAACGTGCCATTTGGCAAGGCCTGGCTTTCCAAGACCTCCCAGTCGTTCACAACAGCATAGCCTGCTAAATGTACTGTGTCAGACGCCCTGCTCGCAGATCAGTCTGTGTAGAGAATCATATCTGAATTAGGGATAGGAGTTTGCAACATATCAGCTCTGGGGAAAGAAGACATGTCAATCGTTGTGACGCAGTCATGTGTTATTTCAAAATCTGGAATTGGCACCAGCGTAGCTGGGTTTAGAGGGGGGGAGCGTTTAAGAGTGATGTGTGGGCTTGAAAGAATTACTGCTTCATAACCAGATCGCCTTGCTGCTGTCATATGCTGAGTAGCAGAGGTGTTCAGAATATGCAAAACTGCATGTGGGACATGAACTGCACAGTCACTGGCCAGTACAATAGAAGAGGATTATTTAATAACAATTGCAACTGCGGCTACTGCTCGCAGGCATGAAGGCATACCAAGTACCACAGGGGAAAGTCGAGATGAATAGTATGCAACAGGCCGGAAATTAGAGCCATGCTTTTGTACCAAGATGCCGGTTGCAAAGCCCAACTTCTCATGGACGTGTAGATGAAAAGGTTGATGGTAATCAGGGAGACCCAGGGCCGGAGCCGACGTGAGGGCTCGCTTTAAGTCCTGAAAAGCTGTGTGCATGTCCTCAGACCAGTGAACAATGTTAGGGGCGGCCTGCAGAGTTGCAGCACGTAGGATGGAGTCCATAGCAGCGTACTCGTATATCCAATGTCTGCAGTAGTTTGCCATGCCCAAGAAGGAAAGCATCTCCTTCTTTGTACGTGGTGGTGGCACTTTGTTCAAAAGGCAGATTCTCGCAGGTGAGAGGAGGCGGTGTCCATCTCTCAGAATGTGACCCAAATACGTGACCTCAGTCTGGCAGTATTGCAACTTGGCCAGGGATGCTCTGTGTCCGCATTCAGAAAGTCTTTTCATGAGCAGAATGGAATCGATGCGACAGGCGTCGGATAGTGGTGGCCTAATGGATAGTGGTGGCCTAATGGATAGTGAGGTGGGCTGAAGATCGGAAGGTTGTGAGTTCAAATCCCACCAGGAACACCACCACTAGTGTGCCCTTGAGTAAGGCACTTAGTCCTTAGTTACTCCAGGGAGAATGTCCCTGTAATTGGTAATTGTAAGTCGCTTTGGATAAAAGCGTCAGCTAAATGTAATGTAATGTAATGTCTCTGTTAGGGGATGCAATCAACAGGTCATCTGCATACTGAAGTAGGGTGCTTCCTCCTGTCAGGATCAGAGTGTCCAGATCTCTTTTAACAGCTGCTGCGTACACAGTAGGCGACTCAACATAGCCCTGTGGGAGGTGCGTGTATGTGATTTGTTTACCTTTAAAAGTAAATGCAAACAGATACTGGCTTTCTGGATGCAAAGGAATAGAGAAAAACACTGAACAGAGATCAATGACTGTGTAATACTTGGAATCTGGGGGTAGAGAAGCAAGGATCAAATTAGTGTCAGTCACTATGGGAGCTGTTGGGATGACAATGGCATTAATAGCTTGCAAATCTTGGACAAAACGCCACTCATCAGGGCGGTTGTGTTTAGGTATAGGTAGAATTTGAGTATTACAGGGACTTTTTGTATGTTTTAATACACCCTGATCAAGCGGAGATTGGATAACTCCTCCAATTCCCAAAATGGCTCTATGGGGTAAATTGTACTGTCTGATAGCAGGCAATCTGGCATTGCTTTTAAGGGTCACTCTGTGGGGGGGGGGGGGGGGTGAACTAACAAAGCCCACATGGTTCTTGTGTTTGGCCCACAAACTGGGTGGAATGTCGGCAAAGTCTGAAGGGGGGCCAAATTCTGTGGGTGGGGGTGGCTGTAAATTAAGGAACGTGCTTTGGGGGAGGGAAATGTGGTCTGCGAGACGCAGCATGTAATGCTCTTCTCCAAGGCTAATTACATTAGGTGTGGTGTGGGGGTCAGAGACCATTGCTGCTTCCAGCTGAGCATGGCAGTGGGCTGTCATAGCCCCCACCTCCTCCTTTTTATAACCTGGGGTCACCGCCAGTGTGACATGAGGGATAATGTCTCCTGTAATAAACGCCTTTTGTGCTGGAGTCAGCCTAAGAGGCAACGCACATCCTTGTGGTCCCAAAAACAGAAATTGCTCGCATTCCAACTGATCTGAGCTGTTGCAAAAACCTCTTACTGATAGCGCATAATCATCTGATGGGTTAAAAGCAGCTGTGCAATGACATTTCAACACAGGCCGCATAAGAGACATTAAGGAAGCACACACAGGGGAAATGCTAGCAATTTTCTGAATCCCTGTTGTGGAGAAAACAGAAATCATATTGAAATCTGGAAAGGACCAACAATAAAGGTTGTCCTGAGATGATTGAATGAATTGGACAGCTTGATAGACTTTACTGTCAGGAATTGTCAAAAACAATCCATCTGGAGTACAATGTATTGTTGCCTGTAATTTACAAAGTAAATCTCTGCCCATCAAATTAATCGGGCTTCCATCTGAAATAATGAAAGAGTGTTGCACATTTGACCCCTCGATTGAAACATTAGTACTCTCTGAAATGGGCTCGGACATAGTAATGCCAGAAACGCCCATTGTTGTAACAAAATCATTTGTTGCTTCACACACTTTCTCTTTTGTGCGTACTGCTGACAATGTGGCGCCGCTGTCAATCAAAATATCTACAGCTGTTCCACTAAAATCAACGGGCATAATCGGATCTTCACGCGGGTTATTGGAAAGGCGAATTGTTGCTGCTTGAATGGGGAAATGTTGTGAGTCTGATCCTATTTCTCCATGGCACCCCTATCTTCTATTAAATCCATTTTGCAGACCGTGTTGCTCATGTGGAGCCTGTCTATCATAGTTTTGAGGGGGCATTAATGCAGGATGCCTGGGTGGCTGGGGTAAAGCAGGCAAGGATTGTGTATTCTGCTGCGCTCCCAATCTCTTTTCGCACTGTCCCGCCCAGTGGTCCATTGAACCGCAAACGTGACACGGCTTTCTTGGATTTTTGTTCTGCTGTTGTCTATTCTTATCATGATAACCCTGTGATTTTCCATGATTTTGCGGCTCTGTGCGGTTCTGTCCCTGAAACTGCTGGGAGTTATCTGCACCCTGATAAGCCTGTGTATTTTGAGGCAATTGTTGCACCATCTGAGCATTTCTAGGATGCAAAAATATCTGGCTCCTATGCAAGGCACGCATTGTGGCTATCGTGGCTTGCCAGGTTTTAATTTGCCAGTCAGGTGTTGCTATCAAGCTTTGCACTAAGCTTTGTATGGCGAACAAATCATTGCCCTCCCTTTTAATGCCTGCATTATTATCCCACACTGTCATGAAACGCTGGATAAATTCTGGGACAGTTTCTGTTGGGCTCTGTACGCAAGCCAACACTTGGGAAAAATCTGTGTGAGTCTTAGCGCATGCTCTAACAGCCAAAGCAGCGACGTTCTGAATCCACATGTTGCGCGTCTGTGTCAAAGGCCAATCGCCTGCAGGCGTGCATGCAGGGAATTTAAACTCGTCTCTGCATGTGGACCAATCTGCCTTGTATGTTAGGATTATCAGCTGTTTAACATCATGAACCAAACAGTTATAAACTGAGCAGACATTAGTCAACCACGACAGATACTCATCTGGGCTTTTAGTGGGGCTGGGAGCGTGATTAGTGACATCCATGACCTCCGCGGGTGTCCAAGGCTTATAAACTGGAACATCTCCTATCAGAATTTTCGGGGCGGTTACAGTTTCAGCAGAATTATTATTCTGAGATGTTTGCGTTTCGATGATCCTTTTACACTGGACAGTCCTTTGAAAACCTCTGCCGTACGGTGTGACTGTGTAATCGATTAAACGGAGCGGCGGAGTGAAAGGAGGGGGGGTTTGTGACCGGCTGCTGTCTGAAAAATCCCCCTCAGTCTCCGCTGCACTGTGCTCCTGCTGTGTCAAATCTAGTTCGTTATAATGTCCTGGCTGATATCTCAATCTATTTTTATTTATGATAGCTGCCGCTGACATTAACAGATCATCATCGGAGTTTCTCGCAGCAGGATTTGAGAGATCTGTTGCGGGGATCATTTTTGTACAGAGGGAAACAGCCTGTTCCTCTTCCAGCAGCCCTGCGTCTGTTAAAATGCAATAGAGCTGAGAGGGACTGGGAGATTTCCCTTGTCTTTTCAACCAATCGTATATCACTGACTTAGCAATGGCTCCAACATCCTTTCTGTGTCTTTCCCTAATTCTGGACATGTTCTCTGATTTAACATCAAAAGCAGCCTCTAGGCTGAGCAAATGACAACTCGTCGCACATTTGGAAATCCTATCAATCAAAGCCTTGAGCTCTGTGGAGCCTCGCTTGCTGCCAACTGATTTTTCATTCTTTCGTTCATTATATCCTCTTTTCTCTGCAATAGACATCCAAGCTTTGAGACAACTCCACATGTATTCTGCATCCCATGAGGGGTTCGGATCATTTTTCACAATTTTAAATGCTTGCCACAACACGGCCATGTCAAAACTCCCTGTTAAAGGCCAATCAAATTGAATCTTCCCTTTCTGATTATTTTGTTGTGAGTGCTCACAAAGTAACGAGGTAAACGGCATAACTTTAGACCAATCCAAGCTTCTTCCGACAATCCCTGACGGCATGTTGGGCGAAAACATGTGAAAATAGTGGCTGTCTGTAATTGGATCTTTAGAAAATGTTTTATTGCGTTCATTCGTTTTCCTCTGACCAACTGACTCCTTTGTGGACTGATTATTACCCATGTTTAACGGTTAGTACAATCAACAAACACTGCAGTTTAGACAAACAAACATAAAACCGCAGCAAACCTCCGCGTGACAGAAAGTTTAATTTAATCCGAATAAAAAGACTTCAGCGGGGGTTGGGAAATATAATTAATATGAGTGCCTTCTTACTCATATTAGCTTGTACAAGTGCTAAAGACTAGATCTGTTGAAGAGCAATAACGAATTTATCCTCAAATCAACAACCACTATGCTAATTTAGTGGGCGATTCCCTCTGTCCAGAGAATAAAACCATCAGTTTATCCTCCGTATTTATCAACCCATAATTTTCTTCCAACAATGAAAAAATTATCGTTTAATGCCACATTCTCGCATTCCGCCCATATATGACGATTTAGTTTAGTTCCTAAACGACTATGGTGCGAGGAAAAGAATGTTATACCACTAAGCTTAATTTCTCCTGCCCTGCCGCTCTCCGCAGGGGGGGAGGGAACATACAGACACGCTCCCCTTTCTGCAGCGGCACAGGGTCTGCTTTAAACAGCTGTTTTATTTTTATTTTGACCGCTGAAGTCTCCAGAATTCGGCGATTTGTTTCAATACAAATCTATGACATTGCTCTAATGCAGAAATCCACTTTACTGATTCTCTATTTTAAGGTCTCTCCGAAATTCAAATAGAGACACCGAGAAAAAAATGTGCAGCCTTTCAGCTTCACAGGTAATTTTATGATATCGTCAATCACAGATCCTGGTAAGGCAATGTTCAAATAGATTTGAAATTACACTTACCAGTATTCTGAAGATATATTTGATATTCTGTCGTGACGCCAATCTGTGAAGAATAATCTTCTGGGATTCAATGCAGAGCCAATGTTGAAGAATGAGAACTTTCATCAAAGACGGAGATTTATTGAAGTATCGGCCGGAGAGGGCACACTCAGTTTCACACATGAACAGTCTTCCACCGAGTAGCACTCTGAAGGTACATAGAATAATCACACAATATATTGACCAAGGGCGGATCCCAAACTTACGCGCCCTTTCTCTGCTAATTATTAACAGATGCCACAAACTGGACAAACACTTAGCCAGGACAGGATGCCCCCCTTTCTCCACAGAGCAAGGCATTTGACCTCTGACCTGACCCTGAAAATGGCACGATCGTATTTCACAGATTGAGGGAACAACACTTTAATTAGAAACAGAAGTTCGCAGATAAGTTCCCAATTCGATACATGGGAACAGACAGGATTAAAATATTCTCTAACACCCCCCAGATCATTTAAAAGTGAGAACCCCTCAAGGACATTCGTTGAACACTAACCATGGATCTGAGAAAAAACAAATCTCTCCCCGCGAGTTGCAGCCTGGAGCAAACGCCTGGGAGACCACCATCCTCTCCAACAATCTGGACAACCGATCTCGACAGCTATATGGCGGGCATTGATATTACTGGCTGGCTGGATATGTATCAACCTCCATCTACTCCATCCGAGTCTCCAGCGGAATCAACAGCTTATTCCGCAGCAGCAGGCGCTGATTCGCCGTGCTTTCCTTTTCCAGAGGGTGATGCTGCAGAACGTGTTAGGACATCTTCATTCCTGAGTACGGTAAAAGCTGTGGTGGTTCATCTGCTAGATAGGGTCCTGCATCTGTACAGAAAGGAAAAATGTTATGGATGTCAAGTCGACCACCTCAGTCAAATGCAACACAAGTGTTTGTTTCCGACCGAGAATACTATCTGGATCGTAACTATGATGAAGTGGTAAAGAGACTGTGGACCGTTCGTTTCATTCCAGCCATTCGGGACGCTCTACACCAGGGCCACCTTCATGTCTCGAAGAGGAGAGTCTTTGGAGCTACCGAGGCGATTCTGCACAATCTCAGAAACACCAGACTCTTTGAGGCTAAAATCGAGAAGCTTTACGTCCAGCTTATAGAGAACGACGAGACCCAGCTGAAGAACATAAGAACAGCTTGGGACTTTTGGCAGCAATAGGAAGAGTTTTGATACTTTATCGTTAAAGTATGTTTTTTTATTTTATCTGTTTTATTTTTTATTTTACTTGATCTACTGTATCCTGCTTAAAAATCATGTTTATTATTCTCTGCTTGGCGAAAATGTTTTTTTTGATGTGTGACATATCAATAAAATGCGTTGTAAGAAAAACTGTTGTATTCATTACCTCGTCGGGGTTGTAACAGGGAACATGTCTGAGAAACGTGTCATGCAAAGGGTGTACTACACTCCTTCTAATCCAGGGAGTTTAGGAGGTGTGGACTCCATAGAGCTGTACAGAATGAAATGTATGAAATGGGTAAACAAGTAAATGTAGAGAAAGTCAGAGAATATCTATCTGAGCAGGATGCATATACTTTGCATAAACCGGCCAGGGTGCATTTTGTAAGAAACAGAGTTTTCATACTCAGACCGCTACAACAATTTCAAGCAGATCTTTGCGATATGCAGTCGCTCTCCAAATATAATGATGGTTTTAATTATTTGTTAACAGTCGTAGATGTATTTTCGAAAAAAGCCTATGCTCAGGCATTAAAGAAGAAGACGGGTACAGAGGTTACCAAAGCCTTTGATACAATTTTAACACACAGTCAGATTCCTAAAAAGATACAAACAGATGCAGGGAAAGAATTCTTTAACAAAGTTTTTCAAACCTTATTGAAGAAACGAGGTATTGCACATTATGCAACAGTCAGTGATATGAAGGCATGTGTGGTAGAGAGATTTAACCGTACGCTGAAAACTAAAATGTGGCGGTATTTTACAGCTAAAAACACTCATAGATATATAGACGTCTTACCTGAACTAATTGAAAGTTACAATAATAGTTATCATCGAAGTATTAAAATGACACCAATGCAGGTGACCAAGGAAAATGCGGCTCAAGTGTTTCGGAACCTGTATACCCCCTCTGGCGTTCCTAAAAAAGCTGCTGCCAAAATGAACTTTAAGGAGGGGGAGCTTGTAAGGATATCCAAATTGAGAGGGGTATTTGATAAAAAATATGAGCAGAGTTATACGGACAAATTATTTACGGTGTCTGAAGGCCTACCACAGAAGCCACCTGTTTACAAACTCCAAGATTATGATGGAGAAGAGATCAAGGGGACTTTTTATGAGAAAGAGTTACAAAAAGTGAAGATATCCAGTGACAAGGCTTTTCAAGTCGAGAAAATTCTGAAAAGGCGTGTGGTGAGAAGGAAAAACCAAATGTTTGTATCTTGGAATAACTGGCCCGATAAATTCAACAGCTGGGTTGATGCTGGCGAAATCAAAGATGTATAAAAACAAACAGACTCAACGCTCAGTACTTCATTACAGCCATGGAGATAAATGAAGGGTTCTACATTACGCTGCCGTCCAATGCCAGCCTTGATGTATTTCAAAACAATACAAGCTCTAGTTATCAGGTGAACCTGGCACAACCTTTACACTTGGATGGTTCGTGGCAGGTCGCCATGACAGAAATGTCATACCCACACACCTGGTATAACATACCTATGTAAGTAGCCTGTTTTGAATGGATAAAGAAACCAAAACCCCCCGCGATAGCGAGCAAGTTAAAGCTACAGATGTTTCGAGGTGGTTACTATAGTAGCATAACTCAGCTCAAGGAGGAACTCGAGTCCTGCTTCAGAAAAATTGACTCTGATGTCAGTTTGTACTATAGTCCAATTCACAGGAAAATTGAATTTCAGGGCGGGGGACAATATCGATTTCGCTTTCCAAAACCTGTCGCTTATATACTTGGAATAAAACCGGACCAATGGCTCAAATTTGATGATAAATCAGCAGCCTACCCAGCGGATATAAATGCAGGCGTAACTCATCTATACTGCTATAGTAACGTGGTCAGTCACCAGAGGGTAGGTGATGCTTTTGCTCCTCTCCTGAGAACCGTAGATATAAAAGGAACATTCGGCGACACCATCACCCAATATTTTAGTCCTGCGTATTACTTGCCGGTAACAAAAACACACATCGAGAATATACAGATAGAGATAAAAAACGATTAGAACGAACCAATAAAGTTTACCTACGGTAAGAGTGTAGTGAAACTTCATTTCCGAACTTCAAAAGCCGGACAATCTTTTGCAAAACGATGATTCATCACGACCCCCAACGTTTTGTGAGTTACTATGAAAATCAAGCGGGAGGCTCATTAGGCAAGGCAAGGCAAGTTTATTTATAGAGCACTTTTCAACACAAGGCAATTCAAAGTGCTTTACAACAAATGAAAGACATTAAGAAAATGGCATTTAAAATCAGTCATTAAAAAGAAAAGCTAATAAAATAAACATTAAAAGAAGAAATACATGGATAAACACTAAAAGAAAAAATACATGGATAAAAGTTACAGTGCAGTCTAAGATATGAATAGTTCAATTAAAAGCAGCGACAAAAAGAAAAGTTTTCAGCCTGGATTTAAAAGTAGTCAGAGTTGCAGCGGACCTGCAGGTTTCTGGGAGTTTGTTCCAGATATTTGGAGCATAATAACTGAACGCTGCTTTACCATGTTTAGTTCTGACTCTGGGGACAGAAAGCTGACCAGTCCCTGAAGACCTGAGAGATCTGGATGGTTCATAATTTAGCAGTAGATCAGAAATGTATTTTGGGCCTAAACCATTCAAAGCTTTATAAACCAGCAGCAGTATTTTGAAATCTATTCTTTGACACACAGGAAGCCAGTGTAAAGACTTCAGAACAGGAGTGATGTGATCCACTTTCTTAGTGTTAGTGAGGACTCGAGCAGCGGCGTTCTGAATCAGCTGCAGCTTCCGAATAGACTTTTTAGTGAGACCTGTGAAGACACCATTGCAGTAGTCGAGTCTACTGAAGATAAAAGCATGGACAAGTTTTTCCAAATCCTGCTGCGACATTAGTCTTTTAATCCTAGATATGTTCTTTAGGTGATAGTAGGCTGATTTAGTAACTGTTTTAATGTGGCTGTTGAAACTCAGGTCAGAGTCCATGACTACACCTAGATTTATGGCTTTATCTGTTGTTTTGAACATTGCAGACTGAAGCTCAGCGCTAACTTTTATACGTTCTGCCTTGGCTCCAAAAACCATTACCTCAGTTTTATCTTTTTTTCAATGCACTTACTCAGTGTTTGAATTGGAGCATAGTCTCCTGTTGAAACTGTTACGTAAATTTGTGTGTCATCTGCATAGCTATGGTAACTTATTTTGTTGTTTTTCATTATCTGAGCCAGTGGTAGCATGTAGATGTTAAAGAGAAGAGGCCCCAGGATGGAGCCTTGAGGAACCCCACATGTCATATTTGTCAACTCAGATGTGTATTTACCAATAGAAACAAAGTTGTTTCTGTCCTTTAAGTACGATTCAAACCAATTTAGGACGGTTTCCGAAAGTCCCACCCAGTTTTCCAGTCGGTCTAGTAATATGCTGTGGTCAACAGTGACAAACGCAGCACTGAGATCTAATAATACTAACACTGAAGTTCTGCCACTGTCTGTGTTTAAGTGGATGTCATTAAAGACCTTTACAAGAGCAGTCTCAGTACTGTGGTTTGGACGAAAGCCTGACTGGAACACATCGAAATAGTTATTTAAATGCAAAAAATTACTCAACTGTTGAAAAACCACTTTTTCAATGATTTGACCTAGAAATGGGAGGTTTGATACGGAGCCCCTAAAGGGACATGGGAAGACAAAAAAAAAAAGGAAGTGCAGCACACAGTAGACCAACATTTCAATGCAGACTTGTATGTATACGTTTTGAAATGACAGTGGAAAGTTTAATTCGGGTATATTTTAATCTCGGACTTCCTTACGCGGACATTACGTTCCTGCTTGCACGTCGTCACCGTTACATTCTTTCCGAACGGCAGTTAAAACGGATGTTGAAGTCTTGTCGTCTGTCCCGGCGCAAGAAATACTCCAGTTTTGAGACAGTAATTACTTTCATCTCTGAACAATTACAAACATCTGGCCAACTTCATGGGTATAGGTGGATGTTCACAAAATGCAAGGAGAATGGATTACTCGTCAGAAAAGAAGATGTACGTTTAATCCTCAAAGAACTAGATCCAAGGGGGGTTGAACTCAGCAAGCAGGACCGTAATGTCCTTAGGCTATAAGGAAGTCCGAGATTAAAATACACCTTTCCACTGTCATTTCAAAACGTATACATACAAGTCTGCATTGAAATGTTGGTCTACTGTGTGCTGCACTTCCTCCTTGGCGCACTGGTTAATAGGAAGTGGATTCAAAAATAAAGTCAGGATAACGGATTAGTTTCGCGTGCGCACGAGAAAGGAACCCGTTTTCCTGACTTTATTTTTTCTCTCTCTGTTTTTTTTTTTTGTCTTCCCATGTCCCTTTAGGGGCTCCGTAGTTTGATATGGGCCTATAATTGTTCATTACTGAAGCATGTAGATTATTCTTTTTTAAGAGCGGTTTAATGACTGCAGTTTTCAGGGCCCGTGGAAAAATACCTGAGTGAAGAGATTTGTTTACTATATGAAGTAGATCTGAGGCCATGCAAGGCAAAACATCTTTGAAAAATCCTGTTGGAATAATATCAAGGCAGCAGGACGAGGTTTTCAGAAGTTGTATAATGTCCTCTAGGTTTTTATCATTAATCTGATGGAATTGTGTCATGGTGTTTGAATTGATGTTAAGTGGACACAGAGACAACACATTTGCTGTTCCTGATGCAGAGGCACTGACTGCTTGTCTGATTTTCAGAATTTTGTCAGTGAAAAAGGAGGCAAAATCATTGCACGCCCTGGTGGATAGAAATTCAGAGGCTACTGACACTGGGGAGTTAGTTAGTCTGTCGACGGTAGCAAACAAGGCACGTGCGTTGTTTTTGTTTTTGGTAATGATGTCAGAGAAGAACGATTGTCGTGCATTTTTCAATTCCAAATTATAAAGGCCAAGTCTCTCTTTATAGATTTCAAAGTGAACCTGGAGATTTGTTTTTCGCCACCTACATTCAGCTTTTCGAGACTCTCTTTTTTCTGTTTTCACGGTCATGGCCTTTCTCCATGGAGATATTTCCTTGCCAGACACTTCCTTTACCTTAGTTGGAGCAATGGCATCTATAATATTTTTAATCTTTGAATTAAAATGATCTACTAGCTCATTTACTGAGATGTTAGCAGGGGCAAGTGTGGAAGAAAAATTCTGAGTAAACATTTCCCTAGTATCTTCAGTTAAATATTGCTTTGTGGTTACCTCTTTTTGAACATTTTTGTGAACAGAAATAGAGCTCTCAAAGAAAACACAGGAATGATCAGAGATCGCAACATCAGTCAGCACAACCTTAGAGATATTCAGACCCTTTGAGATAATTAAGTCCAGAGTGTGCCCCTTATTGTGCGTGGGCTCCGTCACATGCTGAGTCAGTCCATAGCTATCAAGAACACAAAACAGTTCTTTTGCCCCTCTGTCCTGAGGGTTGTCAACATGGATGTTAAAATCACCAACAATGACTAAACGGTCAAAGTCAATACACACTATAGACAGCAGTTATATACTAATAAAGGACTGGCTTATCTATAGCCAGTTGAGTAGCACTTGAAATGTTTGGCTCTATGATACCTGATGTACTTATATGATTCTGTTTTCTTCAAGGTTGTGTCTTCCTGGTCGAATGTACTTATTGTCGCTTTGGATAAAAGCGTCAGCTAAATGCAATGTAATGTAATGTAATGAAGGACGTCAAGTGTCTTAAGGGGCAACTTCAGGCTGTACCTGTTGTCCTGTAGTGTTGAAGATATATTCATGATTTCCATAAATGTTTGGTCTTCCCTTGACATCTCTTTTTCCTCTGAGGGCTTTTCATTAAAGTCATGATTATACTGACTGCTAAGCATGAGCTCCAATTTGGAAATAGAAATCCTATTCACCACAACAGAAGAAAGCTCCATGTCAACATCGCTGCCATTGCTGCTTCCATGTAAAGGACCATTGATGGTCCATCCCAACACTGTTCTTATAGCGTATGGGCCATTTCCACAACTATTGACAATTTCCCAAGGTTCCAATATCTTGGGAGCGTTGGTTCCAATCAACATGTCAACATTGGCATTTATGCTGGGGATATGAACTTTTAACAAATGATTCCACCTATTCACATCTGCGGCTGTAGCAATGTTTTTTTTGGTTACTGGCATTTGCTTCTGTGTGAGGACTTCTGGAAGAGGATAAAGGTTATTTTCCTCAAGACCAGATACCTCCATCCCAAATAAGGAGTAAGCTGGAATGACCTTTTTCTGTCCCATAGTCTTCAAAAGAAAATTAGTTATTTTTCCTGTGATGTTTAATCTGTGCATGAGATCTTCTGAGCAGAATGTGGCTGTGCTTCCAGGGTCTAAAAATGCATAGGTCTGTATAATCTCACTTCCCTTTGTGGACTTGACCTGCACTGGAATAATTGAAAGAATGCAGCCATCATTTCCGGCCCCTGTACGCAGTGGCGTTTCTATATGTACAAAAGTGGTGGGGCACAAAAAACTCAGATGTCTATATATAAGCTTCTGCAGTGAGGTTCATGGCTGGTGAGGCACTGGCACTGACTCTTCAGGTTTACAAATATTATATTTTGACCTAAATCAAAATATAATATTATTTTCAAAAGCTTTTTTAGTCTGATGCTTCAATTAATTTTAAACAGACAGTTCAACACAAGGATACCCAAAAAAATGTAATTTTATCATTTAAATATTGAATTGTTCTCTCTTAGTAAGATCCCATTTTCAATACAATTGTGGTCTTACCTTGACTTGAAGATGAAGTCCATTTGCCTATCCTTCTGGACAAAAATCTCTATTACTTTTTTGTAAAAGTCCTCCTTATCTTCTTGTAGTTTCAAAAGTCTATCATAAATCTAAATGATGGATTTATGATTCGAAAATGATAAAAGTAGGGTAGACATGTGGAGATTATCCGGCTGAACAAAACGTAAATTTATCTAACAGCTACGTTTCCCACAGATCTTATTTTGAGCTATTTTCTAAAATCCTATGGAGAAATGTCATTGCTTTTTTGTGGAGAGAAGCCATGTGCAGCTTACTTCCTGGTTTTAGGACGCGTCTCTCTCCTCCTCTTCACACACCACACTTTTCGAGGCACACGTATTTACAGCCAATCAGCTCTGAATGATGTGAGAGGACGTATGGTGGGGATGGCAGCTCTATGCCCCTATGGTCATTATTTTTTGCCACACACATTAAATAGGAAAATACTCTGAGCATGCGCAGTGTAGTTTTTACAGTCACCGTTCACCAGACAGTGAGAGGGAGGGGCAGGATCGGGTTTTGTCGCACATGGCTCTAAACAGCTCAATAGGCACACACTGTAGACACTAATTAGAAGAACACAGACTAAAACAGCAATGTACAGACGAATCAGATGATTAAACATGATCTTAAAATATATTTTATATATTTTTTAATTTATTTTTTGCATTTTGTTGTAATTATTATTTTAATACTTTCTGCTGACACAAGGTGGGGCTGTGCCCCACCTGCCCCTAATTACCAGTCGCCACTGCCTGTACGTCCACATGTCTGGGGGGAATTTGTGATTTAGTGGTTTGTCCCAATTCCACATTAGATGTATTTATGTGGAGCGCAGTAGGATGTTGCTTTTCACAAACCTCACAGATCAAGCGTTGTTTACAGTCCCGGCTTATGTGTCCAATACACAAGCATCCAAAGCAAATTCCTTTCTCCTTTAGAAATTGAATTTTGTCTCTGTGCTTCCTTTTGCTGAACTGCTTACATCTGTCCAAAACGTGAGTGCTGTGATCACAACAATGACACACCAAGCTCTCCTGTGGTTTTGAGTTATTTGTCGTTTTAATTCCTACGTCACTCATTGGGAATACTGTAGCGGCAAAACTACTTCCTTTCATTCTGTTCTTTGATTGTGGCTGAAACATGTTGGAAGATTTTGTAGCAACTGATTTATGTCCTGAATCCTCGATGTCTCCAAAGATTGTATCAGAAAGTACTCTTACATGTCTCTCAATGAATTTGACCAAGTCAATGAAATGAGCTCTGTTGTTTGAGGCTTCCATGATGTTATGAGCTTTGTTTCTCCATTGTTCCCTTAGTTTGTATGGCAACTTGAAGACAACCATTTTCATATTGGAGGGCATATCCAACTCCTGCATGTACTGAAGTTCTTCCATCACATTAGCACATCTACGCAGAAATAAAGCATAGGCTTGTAGTGCTTTAATGTCTTCTGCCTTTGTTATTGTTGGCCAAGCCATTCCTATGTAAGCAGCAGCGATCTTGTACTCATTCCCAAAATGTTCTTGCAAAAGACCCTTTGCCACAATGTAGCCACGTTCTGGAGCCATGTGCTGGCAGCTACGAACCAGTTCCTGTGGCTGTCCTTTTGTGAACTGTTCTAAATAGTATAAGCAGTCGGCTTTGCTGGCTTTGTTTTCCACTCCTTGTTCAAATGCTTTAATGAAAGCCTTGTACTGAAACAGGTCTCCATCAAATATAGGAATGTCTCTTGCTGGTAGAGACAGTAAACGTTGCTGGTGAACCAGTGCAGCTGTTATTGTCCCATGTAGTTGATTCACCAGTTATAAACTCATGTGATGTTCCCAGATAATGTTGATTTTGTACATAAGCATCTTCCTTAAATGCAAACTGCCTTTCAGCTTGCTTTGGTTCCATGTCCATCTTTGTTGGTTTGCTGGAGGATATTTTCCATGATGTGGAATCATACTCCTTTTCCAGGGGGTTAAGTATGTTTAACGATGCCAGTTTCCTTTTTTCCTTTTCCAGGTATGAGTTCATTCCATTTGTTGGTGCAAGAGAGGGACGTCGTGAATGTGAAGCCTGTAAAACTGCTAGCCTAGCAGTAGATACAGCTAGCTCAGTTTCCAAATCAAGCTGTTCCTTTCTCCGCTTTAATAGCTTGGTTTCACTTGACGTCACACCGCTGCGTTCCTTTGGCGCGAAATTCCATTGGAGGTCAGGAAGTAATTTTCTACAGAGGATCTAGCTGCTGTTATCATTGTGAAAATGTCGGTGTGTTGTGTAGTTTATGGTTGTTCGAATCGATCTGGCCGAGAGAAAAACAAGCGGTTTTACCGAGTGCCGAAGGTTGTCGTCCATAAAGCTGAGCAATTTAAGAAGCTAACCGAAGAACGCCGGAAAAAATGGCTTTCAAACCTACATCTGCGGTCGGGAGGAGCAGAGTCGTCTAATGCACGTGTCTGCAGCGACCACTTCATCAGAGGTATTAGCTAACTTGGTTTTTGTGGCTTTGTTTATGTATTATTGGGTCGTGGTTAAATGCTTATTTACTTAGTAATACTGATCATGTTTATGTTACCTGTAGTCTAATATGGACTTTGTTTGGACTTTTTAGGGTGCCCTAGCGCTTGGGTGACGTTGAGTCGGTAGACAGGGCTCCCACTGTTAGCCTCGGTTACCACACAACAATTAAGCCCAGATCAGAGGCATCTCTTCGACGAGAGCAGAGGATGGAGCTCAAGGAAAACCAACAAAGACAATCAGAATGTGCAGAGGCTTTGTTCGATCTCCTGCAGACAACCGAGAGCCCAGAACCGACGCAGCCCCCGTCTGACAGCCCACAACCAGAGGACACCAGTGGGATATTAAATGACCAACAAGGTAAATTAACCACCAGCATTATTATTAAATATTACAAATGTGATTGTCAGAAAATCAATGCAAACTTTGAATTAGGTTTAGAAAATAGAATACTAACTTGAGAATCTGCAATAAGAACATGCATGTCTGTAAAAAGGTTGTCAAAAAGATAACTTCACAACAATTCACATTCATATTTGACTATTTTAAATAACTAATTATGCTTGCTACTGCTATATTGTATGCAGATGCAGGATGCCAGACTGATTTAACGATGGAGGACATCGAGAGGATGGAGGATGTTCTGAGACAGAACACAACAGAGCTGGGAGATCTTCGGACAAAGGCACTGGACACAAAGTTCAACCAGGAGTCCTTTGAGAACAACGAAGAGAAGACAAAGTTTTACACCGGGCTCCCCAACTTCTTAGTTTTACTTCAGGTTTTTCAACTGTGCGAGCCCTACATCACCTGTGGCCCTATGTCTGTGCTCTCCACATTTGAACAGTTCATTTTAGTTTTGCTGAGGCTGAGATTAAATCTCCCTCTGAAAGATTTGGCTTTCAGGTTCAACATCTCTCTCTCCACTGCTTATAGAATTTGGCATAAGTTAATTGACATACTTTATGAGAGTACAGAATTTATAATTGAGTGGCCAGAGCGACATGTACTTCAAGCTACAATGCCAATGGGATTCAGACAGGCATTTGGATGTAGAGTTGCTGTGATTGTTGACTGTTTTGAAGTTTTTATCGAGAGGCCCTCTAATTTACTAGCTAGAGCACAAACATGGTCCAACTACAAGCATCACCATACTGTTACATTTCTGATTGGTGTTGCTCCCCAAGGCTATGTCACTTACATATCTTGTGCCTGGGGAGGAAGAGTTAGTGATAAACAGATCACAATACAGAGTGGGCTCCTAAAAAACCTGTTACCTGGAGATATTGTCCTAGCAGACCGTGGGTTCGATATTGGCGATAGTGTGGGATGTTACTGTGCTTCACTAAAGATGCCTGCATTCACCAGGGGGAAAAGTCAGCTGTCAGCATACGAGGTGGAAGAGACAAGAACAATAGCTAATGTGCGTATTCATGTCGAAAGAGTCATAGGATTAGTCAGAGGAAAATATCAGATTCTGCAAAGCAGGGCTGTGCCCATAGAGCACATGCTAACAAAACCATGCACTAGCATTCATTGACAAGATTGGGGTTATTTGCTGTGCCTTGTCTAATCTGTCAGTGTCTGTCATCCCATTGGAGTAAAGTCATGGCGCTGTAGTCTTGTAAATAAGAAACCATGTATTATTCAGTATCATTTAATCTTTTCAGTAAACATCTTTTTGTGTTCAAACATCTTGTGTTCAAGTCTTTTCAGTAAACATCTTTGTGTGTGTTGTAAATTGTGTAGCCCTACTCAATATACAACTTTCATCTACATTCAGGCTTAATTCATTCAACAATATTCTAGAGATGACAATTGGTCTGGTGACGCTCCCATGTATGGCCATTGAGGGTTATTGTAAATGTAAATAAGAAACCATGTATTATTCAGTCTTCTTAGTATCATTTCATCTTTTCAGTAAACATCTTTTTTACAATAGCAATATATCACACAGCCCTACTTCCTCTAGTGAGTGTGGTCAGTGGATATGAAGGTGCTGTAATGCAGGTTAAAGAGCTGCCACTGTGCAAATAATAATGCAACAAGGAGAGAACCACAACTTCCGGGACCAGGACAGACCACAGGTGCTGGTAATCACGCCTTCTCTCCCTCCTGATCATCTTGCAACTGAAACTGAGAAATGGAACAGCAGACAGGGAGAGGAGGCTTTTAGTCACCTGATAGTTATGCACTATCATGTTCTTGTGGAAAAAAATGAGCACACCAACTCGTTATGACTTTTACCTTTCCCCTTGTAAGTTGCTGTCCCAACACTTCAGGGAGAACACATAGTCTGAAGAAACTCAACTCTGGGAATGATGTTGTCTCACAGGTCCACATCATGCACAATTCTCTCTACAAAGAGGTCATTTTTAGTCCAGACAACAACGTTGCAGTAGTCAACGTCAACGACGTGGAGCTGAGCCTGTACTTGATGGTAGTAGGCATGTCTCCTGTCCAGCTTCACAGTAGCTCTGTTCTCCAGCACACAGGCGAAGATTGGCCTCCTCTTGTTTGCTGTGTGGGCACTAAAAGTTCAATGAAAAGAAAAGTAATATATTGTTCTGTAAATAACCCCTAGTTTCCACTGGGTCCGTCTGCGCCGCGGTGTCCGCAAGGATCGCGGCCACTCTAGTCAATGGGTGCTATTCCACCAGACGCGCCACGTTACGGCTCAGAAGCGTCCCAGAAGCGTCTCGCCGCTTGGCTCCCCTCGAAATAGGATTGAAGTCTATTTTTCGACGCGACGCAGCCATAAGGTAATGTCGGGCAGGCAGGAAGTGGAACGTTCAGAGCATATATATATATATATATATATATATATATATATACACACACAAACTCATTTTGCAGACCCTATCCCTCCGTAGTCGTTCAAGTAGGAGGAGAAATGCCAGCGTTCTCCTCCGGTTTACAGGCACTGTGTAAATTATATATATATAGAATAATTATGATGATTTTACCACTAAAATACAGCAACACATCTTTGATTCATGTCGTTTATAACTGGGATATTACAATTATTATTAACTTTGTCTGTACAAAGTAGTCTGTCCAGGAAATATGCTCAAATCAACTGAAACTGCGAGCCGGCAGGCAAGACGCTCCGCTTCTGAAATGCTTATGAAACGCGCCCGGTAGGGTATGACGCCGGAGGAGGCTGGACCAAAACCGCGGCGCAGCCGTTACGCGACGCAGACGGACCCGGTGGAAACTAGGGGTAAGTGTCTGCAGCTCAAAATGTATTGGGAGAGTATCCCCAGACTCAGGATCACGTCACAATCCTATACTTACCCGCTTTACTGTAGCACAATACTGAACAAATAACTTACCTTTATCTCACAGATACCAGTTCCATGGCAGGTGCACGTGACACATCCGTCTGGCGACGCTCCCATGTATGGCCATTGAGGGTTCAGCCAAAGCCCACTGTCTTTATAGCTGAAACCCTGGTGGTGCAGACTTTGTACTCCTTCATACTGCTTTCGGGCAGTTGCCTCGTATTTGCATCCATACCTGTAATGTATACAACAAGGAACAGAAATAGAACATTGTGCATTATAAAACGGACAAGTCAAATCAAGCAATCTGATTGGTTCTTAGCCGTGATATAATCAGCGTATACCACGGGTAGAATTGTTGAATTGAAAAACTGTATACAGTTGCGTTGAAAAGCAAACTGGAACAAGGAAGTAGAGGAGAAGTAACGGGGCAGAAACCCTCCTTTTTACGCAGCGGTCCAGACGCTTCGCGTCGGGCCGAACCACGCCCCTTAGCTGTGATATAATGAACATATACCACGGCCTGTCGTAAGCTATTGCTTAATTATACCATGGTCTGGGTGAATACTCCATTCTGATTGGCTCCCTAATCCCTAATAAATACCTTGTTGCAGCTGTAGAGAACTTGTGTGCCTCTGGGTAGCATATGGACTTGATCAAGGACTTTGATGGTTGTGCAAGACTAGTAGAACCTGCTTCAGTCTTGAGGCTGTGATCCTTCCTGCTCTTTGGCTAAACCATATTGGTGATAAGCTCTGGTTTCTGGTCTCCTCCTCTACTGCCTGGACCTGTGGCTGTGTCAGCTCTTCCTGTCTGAAGTCCTGGCATGCATTCTGCAACTCTGTTGGGGATAGCTGTAGCATCTCTGGTGTCCTATACTGAGGTAGTGGTTTAGGTAGCTTGCTCACAGATTTAGGGACAAATTCTTTGTAATATGGTTCCCTGGACATCAGTGCAGCACTTCTTGGGGAATTTCTGCTCAAAGTCTTGAAAAACTGCATATACCTCTCTGATCCTCGCTCCAATTTTGAACCCTGGACAGTGGGACGCTGAAATGTGTGCTTCTCACCTGTCCTTCCAGCAATGGCATCATCCAGTTTTTGCTTTTTGGATTTTGCAGATGAAAAGTCTATCATCGCAACTGAAGCAGCAGGAATCTGCACATGTGAGAGACAGACCAACATGTATGTGAACATACATGTAGGTGCAGTGTAACAATGAGACAGGCAAGGACGGCATGAACAGCTGACTGACCACTGGGGTCTGAATAACTTTTTGACATGTGATGGCATTAGCCACTTGCACTTCTCAGTGGTGCAGGATGCAGTCTCTCTCATCTTCACACCTGCTTCGATTGCAAACAGAACTGCTCCAACATGTGAGCAGGATTCTGACAAACTGTATAGACAGAGACATACTAGAATAGCTAGATTGATCGTAAAAGCTAGTAATGGTATAACATGAATATTATAGCAGGCATTATTTTGTCTGAGCTTAAGTGTTGTGTCAAATATGCTTTGGGTTGGGATATTTATTTTATGACTTACCCAGCCATACAGTTACAGTGTGCTGTAACAACCTCTCCATCTTCTTTAGCTACAATCCACGTTTTTAAAATGGTGTTTCTCCAGTCCTCTGGGAATGGTTGACCTACAAAATTGAAGCTCCAGTTAACAACTTGCTAGTTAGTAACATACATTTAACAGCATCAAGCCATAGCTAGCTAGTCTAGTTCTGTTACGTCCCCAGCTCGTTTCGGGGTAAAAGGGAAGCAACACATAACCAGATGGTCTTGGTAAAGAGGTTGTTTTTCATATTAACCTCAACATAGAGTGATATAAGCAACGTGCAGGCTGTCCAAAGGCTCTGAGCTGTCTATACACAACAGTACACAAAAACGAAGGCCACAGAATATCACAGTCACAAATCAGGACACTTAAGACAGAACTGGTGAGACGTTTCGCACAAGTACAACGCAGTCACCAAAACACAATATATCCTAAGCTAAACACATACACTCACATCGATATCATAAGTACACACACACCATAAGCACCCGAGTTAACCTCCGGCAACAATATAGTAAGGAAACACACATCATAAGCACCCGAGTTAACCTCTGTTAACAATATCATAAGGACACACACATAAGCACCAATAACACACAAACATTCTGAGGTATGGTAGCATGGCGTCCTAGCACAGATCCAGCGCCCCGAATGTCAACAACGTCGCAGCTTAAGTAGCGTCATCAAGAGGCGTCGGGACCTCTTCCGGTGGTAGGACCTATGGTAGGAACGAAACAACGTCACCGACGCTGTAACCATAGTACCTACATGTAATCATAACACACATACACATATACACACACAGAACACTCACAGGCCAGTTAATGCTGAAGGCAAGGCGACAGCCGTAACACTGCCTTACATGAGTCCATGTAGCTAAAGTTAGCTAGCTAGATGTCTCCTAATAATGCTACTTAGAGGTAAGAAGGTAGGTAGTTAACACTCACCCGGGCAAAAACAAGGCGACATTTGTTTAATGCCTCTTTGGTGCCGAGGTCATTCACCCATCCACACACGAAGTAGTTGAAAGCTTCCAGGCTTTTATACGCTTTCATTTGGCTAGCCATGTAGGAGGAGGTATGAAGGACGAGGTAGCTGGTGATATCCATCGCCTCGACAGCGGGCAAATCTGATAAATCACGAGAAAAGTCGCTCTTTTTCAGCTGCTACGGATCGTATTGATTGATTGATTGATTGAAAAGTGTATTAACAGCTTGTATATTGGGTACAGTACAGTACAGCTCAAAACATACAATTGTTAAGGGGATGCAGACCAGAGAAAGACTTTCGTCTTGTTTACATCAGGGTCCCCCATTTCCAATTCATCATATAATTTAAGACATATAAGACATATTTGACATACAGATGGCTTATTTACAATTTACATTGAAGATTAATTATCATCTGATATTTGGGAAGAGTGTTACATTTGAAAAGGCAGAAAGTCTTGTTGCAATTTCCAGATATTGAAAGAGGCCCCTGGAGTTGCTCTGGTAATTATCAATAGTAGCAGTTAAGTGAATACTGTTCAAACAATACCTGTGTTTGTGTTTTGTATTGATTTCTCTGTTTTATCCTTTCATAAATGTGAGGACTAAACTTGCTTCAAACATTGTGGGGTGGTTGGTGTAAACAGGTTTTATTACTCTGGGGGAGGGGAGCAGAGAGGGAAGAATGTGTGTGTGGGAAAGCGACAGAATGAGACAGCGAACACCAGATGTGGTTGTTTTGCTTCAAACCAAGGGACTGTTTCCGGATCATCTCTGCTGGCACGCGCTGATTCGCTAAGAGAAGCCATCTTTTTTGCATCTCCCAATGAGAAACTGACCACAGCTCCTCCTGTTTTATTTTCTGCATAAAAGCCTATTCTGGCTTTTAGTTCTTTCTCTTTTACTCCTGCCGACAAGATGAAAGGCTCTCCCGGCAGTCAGAACCAGAGCAGGGGGTGGGCTCACTAAAACAGATTATTGTTTAACCCTCATCCTGGCTGTTTTGGGTTTTCCTTCTTTTAAAGCACACTCATATAGGATCGGCGCAGAGCAGAGATATCTGCCACAACAACATACAAGTGGTTTTTTACGATTTCGTTCTAATACATCCTAACCGGACATTTAAGACATACCAAGTCTACAGATATACAGTTAGTAACAGAGTCTAAAATGCGAGTATATACATAGATGGGGGGAAAGCTGTCCATTGTACGACAGGTTGAGATTTGTACCATTGTGCCAGTTCTGCAATGCTCTCCCCCGAAGGTGCTCTTTAAGAGAGGTTTTGAAGGTAAGTATAGTTCTACTTTCCTTTACAGTTGTGGGAAGAGCGTTCCACCTTGATGTGGCATAATTGCGAAACGTGTATTCCCCCTTTTTTGTGCCAGATCTGGGTTTCACATGATTTGTGGAGCTCCCTCTGGTGTTATGATCATGGTATTCACTGACCTTTGGGAAGAACTTTGACATGTACATGGGTACCATAGAGGTGTAGTGGATCTTGTAGACCAGACCCATTGCAAGTAGCTGTACTCTGTCGTCTACTCTAAGCCATCCTAGGTATCCGATGTGTGCTTTGATTTTTTCACGATATCTGCGGCGTGCAGGTTCATTTAATTGTTTGACATAGTCGGTGTCCTCCATGATTCCTGTGTTGATGAATGATTGCGTTTTCACTTCCTGACCTCCACTTGAATTTCGCGCATCGTAGAAGTCACGTGACTGAAACCAAGCTATAGTAGCTTTAATAGTAGCTCCTGTTCCTCCAGTGCATGCCTCTCAGTTAAACCTGCCATACGAGCAACAATTGCAGCCTTTTCTGCTGCTGCTATAATTTGTGCAGATGAAGTTGTACTTGACTTTGTACTGCTGTCACTTTTGTTTGAACATTTACCAATATTAGAAACACTGTCATCAGGATTGATATCATCATTATTATCACCAGTACCTTTGGTTTCACAAACCCACACCTTGATTTGGACAATAAATTCATCATTGAACATCATTTTGGCTTTAAACCATGTTTATGTCTTTCCCTTTCATCATGTCGCAATAAACCCATTAAAGTGTCATGCATAGACCTGGCTTCAACACACAATTCAATATAACGATCAAGAGCATTTTGAACCTTAGCATGTTCACCATTTAACATCAAATCTTTTATATTTGTTCTTAATTTGCTAGCTTTATTTAGCTTAGCCTTTCTGCCATTTTGCAACCTCTCAAGTTTTTCCGCAAGTGCTTTGGCAGAGAGTTTAACTACCCGCTTAGTGCTTTGCACATCACTACAGCTGGCCAAGCTATCCAGCTTGCCAGAAGCTGACGCGCTGTCAGCTGCTGGTACGTCCGCAGCGCGCTCCTCCATATTTGAATGTCTTAAAGTCACACGGATTGTCACAAATCAATCAGTACAATACAAGCGCTTATTGTTCATCCCTTTCACAACCAATGCATTGGAATTACGCCCCTTATGTGTGCACACAACTTAATTCCTATGGCCATTTAAACCGGTTGTAGCGCGCTACACATACCTCCTTAGATGAACGTAGTTCCGTGCCAAGCGGCGAAAAGCTTCCCGGCACCATTCAGCGCGTTGCTGCTGTCGCCTTCCTGTGCAGCAGATGAGCAAACGAGTTGTAGCCGTCCTCCTCTCGGCGTCACGTGGCTGATAACAGCTGAGCAGCCGGCGTGTTGTTTTCTTCGGCGTCCGGTCCGATAGAAGGTGAGCAGCCGCTCTCAGCGTTCGATAAACGCAACGAAAACATTTCCTCTTGTGTTACTCCAAAAAAGGCTAGTTTTTGACTATTTGTAGAGGCTAAGCCAACGCTTTAAGCCACTGATGATCCGCTTGGTGGGTGTAATTGATGCACACCTTGTTTGCTGCCGAATAAAAGTTAGAAACAAAGTTTCCAGTTCGAAATAGTTCATTTATTTCCCTTTTTCTTTCCATCATTTACCACACGATATTTACGGTTTACACAATACCTTTTGCTTTGTTTTTAATCCCGTGTTTGTGTGTGTGCATGTTCTCCGTGTGTGCTCCTTGTGTGTGTGTTCCGTGTGTGGTCAAAAACTGTATGGGCCTTCCGGCGGAACCTCTCACCAACACACACAGTTTCCTACCTTTATACCCACAGTTAATTGGCTCCTACACTGATGTTTATTCATGCACGATGCCCCCCTGTTTCTGACTGGCTGGTCCCGATATCTGTATCGGACAGCAGTAGAACTGGGAGTCAATAGCTAGCATTTATAATGTACAGCAAACCAGAGCGGCGCTCAAAAGAGAAAGGACAAGAGAGAACAAGGAGATGTAAAGGCTAAACTGACAAAATTAGACAGTTTTTTTTGTCATACATCGTCCTCGAAATCGAACGCTAACGTTGGTAATGTTGACGTGCAGCGGCAGACGGAGCCGGAGGCTAACGATAGCTCACCGGCCTCACCATCGTCTAGCTCCACAAGTGAAGCTGTATCCGTGGCTGTGCGACCTTCTTCTCCAGCCATGAGCCAGGAGGAGAGGATGGATTTGGCTGTGCCCGGCGGTGGTCCTACAGTTCCAGCAAGGGCCCCTTCCCCAACCGATAGGGGACTCTATGGCGCTATTGAGACCCCTGACGCCAAGATCAAAGGCTATATTATAGCAACTGGCCCATGTAGGCCTACCAGCCCATTCCCCAGAGACACACATCAAGGAAACAGGTGTTTCTCCGAGATCTATTACACCACCACTACCAGAGCAGGTATCAAACTGCCACGGACATGGCTGTGTTACTCCCCCACCCTGGACTGTGCCTATTGTGAGCCGTGCTGGCTGTTCGCAGACCGAGGTGCACCGTTCTACAGTGATGCGTGGGTCAAAGGAGTTCGTGACTGGCAACATTTGTCTGCGAGAATTGACTCACATGCACAATCTCAGGTCCATGTCGGAGTGTGTGTCATATATGAACAGTGGAAGAAAAACGGGAGAATCGATGCAAACATGGAGAGGAATGCAAGGAATGCTGCTAATTACTGGAGACAGGTACTTGAGCGTATTGTCAACATTACAATCACTCTGGCCACTTGTAACTTGGCTTTTAGAGGACATAGGGAGATTATTGGACAGCCCAACAGTGGAAACTTTCTCAGTATGATAGAACTTTTAGCATGTTACGATCCGGTTCTGAAATAACTTGTTGAGCGACCACAAGGTTCTGTGAAATACTTGAGTCCAGCTGTTCAAAATGAGATAATCTACATAATCGCAAAGCGGGTGCAATGCGACATTCAAGTAGAAATAAATAATGCACCGTTTTTTTCTGTGATCATGGACACCACCCAAGATATTTCCAAAAGAGACCAAATTAGCCAAGTGTATAGATATGTGACAATCCAGAGGGATGAAAACGACAACGCAAAAGATATCCTGATAAACGAGGCTTTCTTGGGGTTCGTGGAAACAGTGGACACGTCAGCTCGTGAACTCTAAAGAAAATCCTGGACAGCATAGAGAGTAACGGATTTCACCTGAGCAAGTGTCGGAGCCAGGGATACGATGGCGCGGCGAACATGAGTGGGGTCTATTCAGGTGTACAGGCCAGGATCATGGAGATGGAACCGCTTGCCAAATATGTACACTGTGCTGCACACAATTTAAATCTGACACTGAATGACTCCGTAAAGAATATAGCGGAGCTGCGCAATTTTTATGATATTGTTGAGACTCTTTATACTTTTTTCAGCCAAAGTATTAAGAGATGGTCACTCCTTTCCGGTATCATGTCATCAGAACTCTCAGAGCATGGTAAAGTTACCATGAAGCGCCTCTGCCCAACCAGGTGGTGCTCAAAACATGATGCAATTGCTGCCCTTAGATACCGGTATGTAGATATCATGAAAGCTCTAACTAAAATCGCTCTGGTCAGCGAAAAGAGGGAGGAACGGGACGAGGCTACAGCCCGAAAAAAACATATGGAAAAATTCAGCTTTATTTTCTTGTTGTACAACAGACACACATACTGGAAAACATGAATGCAGTGTCAAAGATGTTGCAGGCAAAGGATGTAGACATCCACAAAGCTGTTGGTGTCCTCCAAAACACAATACAGGCCCTATCTGCATACCGAGATGACTTTGACCAGGTCAAACGCACCACTCAAAATCTTGCTGAGATATGGGGAGCGCAGAGCGAGTTCACGGAAATTCGTAAAAGAAGGATGAAACGCCACTTCGATGAACTCAGTCAAGACGAGAGGCTTAGTGATGGCGAGAGCCGTTTCAGAATAAACGAACAAACTGTTCCTGGCTATCCACCCCGGGACATTGAACCGTGCGCAGGATAATGCCCTTCACCAGCACGCGCAGCGCCTCGCGGACCACAACAGCAGGGATTTATCCCCGAGTTTCCACGTCCAACTCCTTGCATTCAGAGCCTGCTTTAACACTAGAACCGCCAGAGGTCGCTGTATACCTATATCCGCCAACGGGTAAAGTTTACCCGCAATTGATTTCCAAGGTACAATGTATCATACAGAACAGTGAGTTTTGATCGCACAGGGATGAAATATATACCAATATAATCTGTGGACTCTCAGCTTTTCATATTATATAGTTTGTACAGATAGCATGAAGTATAAAATATCGCTACAGTGCTGATTTAAATGCTTGGTGTTAGACTTGTGTTTTGTTTAGGTATATCTCTCTCTCTCTCTATAACTATCTATCTGTCTATCTCTCTATCTATATATATATATATATATATCCATCTATCTATCTCTCTATCTATAGGAACACCAGTAGACAAAAGGCGTTGCTATAGCAACACGTCATGTTTATGTTTACGCCGAAATCAATAGCGCGAGGATCGCTGCATATTCTATGGGAGAAATATTACCCACTCTCGCTAATAAACGCTTGATGTTAGGCTTGTGTTTCGTAAAGGTAAAAATGCTTCATATCGTCTGATAGCCTTCTACTCGTAAAAAAACAACAACATGACAATAATATAATGATATATTTGTTATATAATTGAACAGCAGATAACACAGAACGTATACAAATCACAAAAACCATCAGAGAAGAAGAACAATAAGAACACATCGATCACAACGCTTCACAAACACTCAAACACAATTGTTGCAAACACTGAGCACCTTGGCTGTGCATCTGCCACACACAGCATCCCCACACTTGACACATTTGGAGAACGTTTTATTCTGCATGCAGTGCGCCTTCACCATGCAGGTCATTCCCCTGCGCTCTTCTGCACCAGCACCGCTGAAGGGCAGGTCCGCAAGTGGTGGCGCTTTTGATGCCATCCACTCAGCGCGCAGCTCGTGTGCCAGCTGGAGCATGAAGTCTATCTCTCTATCAATATATCTATCTATCTCTCTCTCAATCTATCTATCTCTCAATCTCTCTCTCTATCTACAGCAGTAGACAAAAGGCGTTGCTATAGCAACACGTCATGTTTATGTTTACGCGCGATGCATTTCTATGAGGTAAATATTACCCGCTGGCGGAAATAGGTATAAATAGCAATTTTTTTGGCGATTTTTTCAATCTGACTTCATATTGACAATGTTTAACAACACAGGGTGCTACATAACACACTTTCAGGAAAAGTCACGGACTGGGAGACGTTAATATTTTATTGAAAAAAAGTTACATACAATAAAAAAACAGCTGCGGGTAAAATGTACCCGTTGGCGGTTCTAGTGTTAAGACTGAAATAGCTAAAGAACCATCTGTGAAGGATATGACCAAGATGCTTATTGTGGACCACAGCTCAATGGCAGCCACATTTAGCGAAGTGTGCACAGCATTGCTGTTATATCTCACCATACCTGTCACTGTTGCGACCGCAGAACGAAAATTGATTAAGACGTATTTAAGAAGCAGCATGGTACAAGAACGACTCAGTGGATTGGCAACACTCTCAATAGAGAACAGCAGGGCCCGGAAGTTAGACCTGAGCAGTGTTGTTGATGACTTTGCTGAGCCCAAGGCCCGTAAGATTAACTTCTAATGGTGATGAGTAGCTTTTCTCTTGTTATGGAGAGGGATCGGAGATTTAAATCTGTAGCAATGTAATTGTGACCTCTCTTATGTTGGAAAATGCGCACGGTGCGCACCTAACCTGTGTCTGTGATAACGTTTGGCCGCTGTGCCATGATGAAGAATGATTCATTCTGTGATTGTGTGATTAGTTCGCTGTGCCGTCGTTTTTTGAAGCATGATTTTTTTGAATAGTCTAATAAATATAAAATAATTGCCAGTGTTATCAGTTGCAAGTGTGTATTTGTTGTAATAATGACGACTTGATTTGAAGCCTGTGTTTGTGAGTGAGAGAGTGAGAGAAAGAGAGATAGAGCGCGTGCTCCAGGAATAATGCCGAATAGCCCTAATCAGAATCATTTCAAGTCCAGATTCAATGTCGTTTGCATAAGTAGGCTATATTTTTCGTTTCGTTTATTTATTAAGTTAATTTCAAGACAACTTTGGGAATTTTGTTTGTTTGTTATGAGTTTTAAATAGATTTTGAAAGTGGAGAGAGAGAGAGAGAGAAAAAGAAGAAGCAAGCAGCGCTGAGTTGGGGGTGGGGGGGCCCAGAACAAATATTTGCACCGGGGCCAATCACAACCTTGTTACGCCACTGGAGTCCAGAGTACTCTGTAACTTGTATTGGTGTTTTTTTACCATTAAAATCAGATTATTGTTATAAATTTTATTCCGGTGTTTTGAACTCCTTCTTTTATTAATCTGACCAGGCTCATCTAACGGACGGCGCGGAGCGGAGGTGTGCTTTAAGCCACCACCACTGTGTTTGCTCCTCCAATTCTGGTGACCCCCGACGTGATGAGTCTCTAGAAGGACCACCGACAGCCAGCGGACAGAATTCAGTCCAGGGGAGGACACTTCGATACCACTGACAACTAAACCAGGGCGCCTAATACAAAGGTAAAACAGATACCTGTTGATTACCAAAATCTGTGATTGACTATACTACAACATTTTAGAGTTGTCAGCGGCGTTCTCAGTGTTCTTAGTCACGATAAAAAATACAATACATATTTTAGTTAAGTAAGAAAGTGCTTAGAGTCAGGTATACAGCAGTCCTGTACCTAAGGCACCAAAATAGTTAAAAAGTGTTTGTAAGAGTCGGGTAGTGCATTCCCGTACCTTAACTCACTAAAGAAAGTAAAGTGAACCAGCGAGTTCCAACTGCGGTCAAGCCAGCCTCCACTCGGGAAAACCTAGTCAAGCCAGCCCGCACGTGATATGATATTGCGGTGCGCGAATATCCTATGCATTACGGTAGAGTCCTGGAAACACTGCCTTCAAAATAAAAGCACTTACTCGGTCAATAACATATACACCAAAATAACATACCAAACATATTAAATTAAGAAATATGTACTATATAATGTGATCAATAATTATTTAAAACAAACTACGTATAACTACCAAATTATAAATGAGTGAATGTAAAACTTAAGGAGTTTCAAAATAAAAGACCTTTGAAATATCTATTGTATGAGCTATCATCCCTCTGTTTTTAGATGAGAATAAAACAAAAACTGTCCAGTATCAAAGACTCATCTCACTCCAGGGTGATAGCAGGACATCCCATCTAGTCACTTAAAAATCAGGACATTCTGAGGTAGAGTTTCAAAATAAAAGACCTTTGAAGTCTCATATATGAGACTTCAAAGGTCTTTTATAAACTAAAGAGAGATGTCGAAGCGCCCTCAAAGGCCACACTTATCTGTTGAAATAATACATCGCACAAAAAAAGCCGGACAGAATGTATAAGGGAATAAACTCTGTGTGATTTTTTACGTCAAATCTGTGTAATAATTGAGAGGAAAGAGCAGAAGTATAGTTTAGGGTCACAGGAGACAAAGTTTGCAGAGCTGAGAGCTTCATCAGACAGAGGAAGCTCATTCGTGGTCAGCTGCTGCCCTCTGGTGGCGAACAGGGTGTGTAACAATATTCTGTGTTGTTTCACGCTGAAAACTTTGAATGTTGGATTCAGACTGTGTGCACGTTTGAATTAAGGACAGGGCATTCAAATAAATAGAATAAGGACATTAAGAGTAACGACAAGAATTGTCCAGTATATTAATAAATACAAGTGAACACATATCAACCTAGTCAGATAATAGATACAAAGTCATAATGGAAGAGAACAGTGGGTTCAAGCAGAAAAATTGATTAGCAGTGGGATTAAAATGGCGGATCGTAAAAAGTCCTCCACAGATCTCCGTTTCCTACGCAATAAAATGATAGCAGAAGACAGAGTAGGGCCGACGAGACGTTCGGAAATCTGTCTGTTGGTTGTCATTGTTGATTAGTAAAGGTCTTGTTTTATGTTGATAAATGTTTTGGTAGACCATAGTTTGTCTTTGTCTGTGAAAGTGTCCCCCCCTTCTCTCTCGAGCAGCCCGGAATGTGTCTGCTTGCTCTTATTCAAATTAAATATAATAGTGGATTTTCCCACCTAGTGTGATTTATGAGAAGCTTGTGGACAGGAGCAGCTGCACAAGGAAAGAGAGAGAGATAGGAGAAGTAAGATGTTCTCAAGAGTGGGAGTTTACACAATGCTTTTTAGTTTTTATTGAAACAATTAAGTGATAAGGAAAGAAAACTGTTCCGTGATGATTTCTTTAGGTTTTAGCTTTAGTAATAAAGATTATATTTTGTAATAATTCCTTTAAGTGTTCCAAAAATATATTCATTAACTGTAATCAGATTACTTGTTTTTCAAATATAGCGCTAAATACAGTTAGTTTTGTATTCTGTTACAAACCTAACCATGCTTGTAACGCAACTTAGATAAACAATTTGAAAATGAATAGAATAAGCAAGAAGATTAAAGATGAATCTATAGTGGTTAAGGAGGGTGTCTTTGTTTTGCCTATTAACTTACTGAAGTAATAAAGAATAGGTAGACTACTACCATTAGTTTGTTTTAACATTCACATGTTTCAGCATTCCTGACCATATAGACACTCAGCCGTTTTATTTTGTAACCCGTTGGGGGAGAGATTTAAATTGAGTTTTTCTCCAGTAGCTGATTTGCTGTGATTACAGCAGCATTGGATAGTTGTGCACCACCTTTTGGGTTCTCTGAATCAGTGTGTTGGTGAAGATTTCATATCCGAGAGATTAGTTATATTGTGAATACTTCACAAGGTATTTACTAATGTATTATAAAGAACCACATTTAAAGAAATAGAATTGACTTGACAAATAAGTGAAGATAAATAGTTGTATTACCCATGAATTAATCAATTGGTAAATTAAAAATAGCAGTAAAGAGGAAACTATTAAAGTAAAATGAGGAAATAATCCTAAAACACTGAGGGTACTGTGGGATAAAGGGGGAGACATGATGGAAATATTCACTACACTGTAAGCAGTGGGTGTTTTGGAGTTAGGAGTACAGAGTAGAATGGATTCTTCAATCTTTTCATCATGTGGACAAATTATTCTTTTAGAGTTTTTATTCACGTGTGAATTTGGTAGAGATATAATTTGTTACAGTATTGATCTACAGTTTAAAAGGGAGAAGTTTTAGTAACCACTCTATAACAAACAAACAAACATTTATTTATATAGGTCATGTTGAAGGGACAGCTAGTTCTAAGCAAAATAATAGTATTTCAATTTGAGGTATTGGTTTCACCATTGTGGCATATATTACTACAGGAGTACTTTTTATGGGAAATAACTGTTGTTTGTCATCCAAAATGTAGAGTTTAAAATAAAAACAGCACATTTAATTTTGAAAAAGCAATTTCATTGGGAATAATGTGGGGCCTTCAATCACCCATTGCAATGGTGCATATTATTGACGGCCAATAGGGAAAAGGGGTCACTTGACCCACCCTGCAGTGGTTTTTAAAATCTTACTTGCAGCTTCACAGGGAGCGCACAGCACCAGATTATGAGTTTAAAAGACAAGCGTCACCACCTTCTAATGGACATCCATTTAATTAGTAATGACCTGACATTTAGAGATGTTAAAAAGTAAACACATACCTACCATAAGTGATAATTCCTAAATTCAACTACAAACCATTGATGAAATGACTTCTGTTTTTAAAATCCTTGATAAAGGAAGGAGTGATTGTTACATATTCCAACACCCAAGGTTCCACGCACTGTTAAAGAGGTTAACATTGCTCTTTAAGTGGACCAGAATTGAAGATAAATGAATATGAGTTATGAAATACATGGCAGAACTTTCCAGATCCTAATAATGTTTTGACTCAAGAAAATAATTATATGCACAAGTTTCTGAAATAGATCTATTCGACATTTTAATATAGTTTAAGTGTTAATAACCTGCAGTAGTGGTACTATAAGGAAGTGACATTGTTGGCTAACACATTTCAGGGAATGTGGGAAACAGCTGTCCCAATGAAAAGTTAGAGATGTCTGGAAAATTATAATAAATGATGGCGCTCCATATATGACTGATTTTTGTGGACAAAGGATACTGGCCTATGCTGAAATATCAAAGTCTCTGCAGAGCACGACACATGGCCAAAAAGACTGAGACCAAATGACCTTTGACCCTGACTGACAGTGTTACTTGAGAAAAGCACTGCCAATGACTGACTCTGGGGTGAACCTGACCAAACTTGACATTACAACCTGACAGTGTGAGTGTGAGTGTATGTCTGCATGTGATCAGTGTAACTGCATGATTTAAAACAATGACTAATCAAGCATGTTTTTGGACTAACACATTATTCTGGGGCTCCGTGGGAAATGAGAGGTTTCCTAAAATTCCACAAAATTGGAAAACCGCACATGTGACCCGTTTCTAATCTACTTGATGATATTTTACTCCAACAGGAGGTGGCGGTTTGCAAAATGTGAAGCTCAAACTAAAAAATGAAGATTCTGTTTCTTTTAGGACTGAAAGATGGAGAGAAACACTTCATTTCACTGAAGTGTTTACTGTGGAAAATGATGGATGTACATTTGTGAATAGTGTTTGGTATTTTCTTATCATCAATTATTACCTGAAGGTTTTCTTCCCTTACAGGATTTTGTTACACATGAGTTCATGTGTAAAAAGGGGGAGTGTAAAATTCACAGTCTACATTTTTCATGTAGGGACTGAAAGAAACCTGCCGCCCCAACTCGGATGTTCAATCTGACCATTGATTGACAGTTTTAGAATTAACCTGCTCATTGTCTATAAGATACTGTTTGATGAATGTTGACATGTTTCTAAATATTGATTGAATTATAACAGGGATATAACGAGGATGCAGACTCAGTGATCAAGTTCTTAGTCACGCATTACATTCCACTACATGGATTTCCTAGGAAAGTGAGGTCAGACAATGGCAGCCATCTCAAGAACCATGACCTGCGCACAGTAGAACAGTCATTAGGACTAAGACACAGTTTCGGAGCTGTCTATCACCCCCAATCTCAGGGACAGGTAGAAAGGATGAACCAGCGGCCATCAGCGGGCTGGAGGAGGAGGATCGGGAGGACATCTCTCCAGTAGTCGACCCGGAAGGCGCCATCAGCGGGCCGGAGGAGGAGGATCGGAAGGACATTTCTCCAGCAGTCGACCCGGAAAGCGCCATCAGCGGGCCAGAGGAGGAGGATCGGGAGGACATCTCTCCAGCAGTCGACCCGGAAAGCGCCATCAGCGGGCCAGGAGGAGGAGGATCGGGAAGACATCTCTCCAGCATCGACCCGGAAGCCGCCATCAGCGGGCCGGAGGAGGATCCAGAAGACATCTCTCTAGCAGGCAGCACAGAAGCCACCGTCAGCGGGCTGGGGGGACAAAGACACGTCAAGCCAAGACGGCACAGGGGACTCCACTTTCCGCTGAAACAGGTTGATATAGCCGGTGTGGAACTTTGTTTTAATAACCCATTTTTTGAGGAACTTTGTTTTATTAACCCATTTTTTGAGGAATTTTGTTTAATATCCCATTTTTTTAAGGGATATTATATTGGTATATTTTTGCCCATTATTTTGGGGACTTGATTTATCCCATAATTTAAGGGATTTGTATATTTTTAGCCCATTGTTTAAGGGATTTGTTTATTTTTATTCTACAGAACTATGTGTTAAAGGTTTAATAATGTGTCTTCTAATTTCTGTGGCTACGTTTATTGCCATTTTGGTGACATGTGGTTGTTGTTGTGTGCCTTGTATCCGCTCATTGTGTGTTAGACTCATCAGTTCCACCATTGAGGGAAAAGCTGCCCCTTCCCCTTCGTACCAAATGCCCTTGTTGGCTTACGCGTCGGAGGGGGAAGAGCACGATGACTCAGCCGACAAGGACGCATTTTTTTAACATATTTTGGTCTCCCTCCACTGTCATAAATTCAATCAGGAGAGACGTTGATGTATGAAATACATATTTATTACTGGGACACGTCATATGAATGAAATAATGATTGCCAGAATTGAGACAGAGAATGCAATGGTGTTTGGCGATTAGGCCCCGGTTTGCAGGATTATCATTCAGGAGGGGAAGAACCGCTCCGAAGAAACCCCCCGTGGTCTAGACACTGGTTGGGGGTGATAGGTAGGTGGGGACCGGTCAGAAGGGAGAAGGATTAGCTTGGTCCTGTAGGAGACGGGAGGCGAGAGGGGTGGAGGAGGGTTGCGTATTGTCACCTGGAATGACAGCTGACAAGAGGGAAGAGCAGATATAAAGGGATTAGCGGGTGCAACGATAGGCTTGTGAGAATGGAGAGAGGAGTGATTGGTTAGCTGGGGAGTGACGCCCCCGATCACTTAATGAGGGAAGAGAGGGTAAAGAAGTGACGTGTAACATGAATGAAGAGCTTGGTCTTTCTGTTTGAACTTGCGCTAAAAGAGACGTTGATGTATGAAATACATATTTATTACTGGGACACGTCATATGAATGAAATAATGATTGCCAGAATTGAGACAAAGAATGGAATGGTGTTTGGCGATTTGGCCCCGGTTTGCAGGATTATCATTCAGGAGGGGAAAAACCGCTCCGAAGAAACCCCCAAAGAAGTGAAGTATGACATACTGAGCTGTAATGAGTTTCTTACCTTGTGGGCTGACTGCGGTGATATATGGATGAAATGAGAGATTAACATGTGGATTAAACAATCGGCCGGATTTACTGTACATCATAAGATGCTGACCCAAAGGTCGATGGCCGGAATCAGCGCCGGACTTACGAGAACACTACCACAAAAACAACGGCCGGAATCACTGCCGGGCTTACTGTACATCATAAGATGCTTGACCCGAGAGCCAACGGCCGGAATCAGTGCCAGGCTTACGTATTACCACTAAACAACGGCCGGAATCGCTGCCGGGCTTACTGTACATCATAAGATGCTTGACCCGAGAGCCGATGGCCAGAATCAGTGCCGGGCTTACGTACTACCACTAAACAACGGCCGGAATCGTTGCCGGGCTTACTGTACATCATAAGATGCTTGACCCGAGAGCCGATGGCCAGAATCAGTGCCGGGCTTACGTACTACCACTAAACAACGGCCGGAATCGCTGCCGGGCTTACTGTACATCATAAGATGCTGACCCGAAGGCCGACGGCCGGAATCAGCGCCGGGCTTACGTGAACACTACCACTAAACAAATGGCCGGAATCACTGCCGGGCTTACTGTACATCATAAGATGCTGACCCGGAGGTCGAAGGCCGGAATCAGTGCCGGGCTTACGTGAACACTACCACTAAACATTGCAGACACGATGGTCGATGACCTGCGATGCAGGGTTAAACATACACAGATGAACACTACCACTAAAATGCATAAATACCAGGTTAGAGAGATCTTTGGATGGCCGCGCGGCGCTGATGTCCGGGCGAATGTAGGATGTGAAGGCAGAGGAGGACCACCGTCCGGTTGTTGTAGGGATGAGGAATAATTACCTTGATTGCGGCAGGGTTGCTGCACCTATCCTGAACGAAGCCCTGAAATGCTATTAAGACACCACCACCAGATCTTGGATTGCCGGCACGAGTAGATGTCCGGGCGAAGAGGGAGATGTAGACAATGTAATGCAGCTGTTAGCTTGAGTACAATAATGCATGAATATCATACCCTGGCTTATCATAAGCCATGTGAGCATGAAACCAAATATAAATGAGTGCAATATGCGCAGCATAAAATAATGTATGCTTAGATAAATACTGAAACATGACCCATGATAGGACTAGCTTAATTAGCAGTTTAATTACGCCACGGTGAGACATAGATGCGCTTGATTGGGTGATTAGACTGTCTTCTATCGTCTTACGCGAACTTCTCTTTCTCCCTGAAAGAAACCCCCCAAAACCACGGATGGGGCATCATCCGTGAATTAAAAAAAAGAAGACTCATTGAGTGTCTGAGTGAGTAGATACGGCCACTGCTAATGTGTGGCGTTAATGGGGGTAGGGGGGGATGGTTCGAAAGATTATCTGCCACGTGGTTCCTGGCGCGAAGTAGTGGCAAAGCTGCGGTTGCGCCTGGGGCATACAGACCTCGGATGAGCGTCCTTGCAGGAACTGCAGATGTGGAGGAATGTGCAATATGGGTGGGAGCACACGTTTTCGTTAAAGTTATGACAAATCTTCTCGTCTTGCCTATGCTGCACCTGACGGCTTTGACTATTATTCCCGGAAAACGGCGTGGGAAAGACTCTAGGCCCGGAGAGAGGCACTGAAGGGCAGAAAGGGGAAGTGTGGCCCTGCGCCCCGCAGCTGTTGCACGTAGCGACTTGATGGCCGCCGGTAGCCATCATGAGCAGCTCGGTGTCCAGCACGGACCAATCCAGGCGAACGTTGTGATGGGCTAAGTGAAGTGCTGCTTTGCTTGAAAAACTTTTATGGTAAAAGTAGAAAACGGATCTTCCGTATTTAAGGTGAAGATCGCCGATCATGGCCAGATAAGCATCTAATTCGATCCTTCTTTCGGGGTAAACTGAACAGAGAACGTCCCGAAAGATGCCAAAAGCAACCAGAAATTGCCCTATGCTGAGGTCTTTGAGGAGCCGGGGGTCTGAAGACTTGAAGACGGCAGTGATGCTTCCTCCCATGGCAATGGACTTCTCGCACTCCGGGGAAGGCAAAAATAAGGCTGACGAGATTAATGTCTTTCCCTTCGAGAATTTTCGCTTTAAGCCGTGAGGAAATGTTAGCGGCTTGGGGAATGTAAATCCTGCCTGAAGGAGGAGCTGGGAGGGCGGAAGCCAGGGAGTGAGAGGGAGCTACCGCTTGTGGATGTAAAAGACCCTGACCCGGCATAAACCCTGGCGGTCCCGAAGCAGAAGACCCGGCCCTGTTCGCGGAAGAGGTTGAAGCTCCAGCAGGGCCCTTTTCCATGAACTGGAGGCGAGCGTCGATTAGCAGCAAGGAGCTTGCCAGAGATTGCAGGGTGTTTGCTAAGCTAACGTCCGTGAGGGGCTGGTTTCCGGTGCTCCCGGGCTGGTCGGCGCTGGGGTGTTCCTGGGAAGGGGTGGATTTTTTCGACGAGCAAGCTCGTGGAGGGCTCGCCTTCTTTGTCCTTTTTCCCCCACGGCTGCGCCCGCGCCCTCGCCCTGATCTCTCGGGAGAGCTGGCTGGAGCTGCTGGCTTGGGCTGGGGGACCGCACCGGAGACATGGTCCGAGAGCTCCCGAAGCTGGGAGAGAGGGAGATCTGGTGCTGCAGAAATGCCCTGCTGCAGTAGATGGGAGAAGAGGAAGTCTGCCTCTGCCGTACGTGAACCGCCACGGGAAGCCAGACGGGCGCTCATGCGCCGGTGGCTTGAGGAGTTGGAAGCTACTTCTGGAGGTACGTCGGAGCCAGGATCGAGATCCTTCGAAAAAGGTTCGTTGTCGGAAAAGTCTGAATTAGACAGCTTGAGTGTTTACCGGAAGAGGAGTATTAGTGTACTACCATTTGCGTATTGTCACCTGGAATGACAGCTGACAAGAGGGAAGAGCAGATATAAAGGGATTAGCGGGTGCAACGATAGGCTTGTGAGAATGGAGAGAGGAGTGATTGGTTAGCTGGGGAGTGACGTCCCCGATCACCAGGGCGGTGGTGGCGAAGTCCATAGGGACTTGGCTTGGCAGCTTGGCAGCTTGGTCACCAGTTCAAGTCCCGGAAAGACCAAGTGCTACCGAGGTGTCCCTGAGCAAGGCACCGTTCCCACTGCTCCTAACACTACGATGGGTCAAATGCAGAGAAACCGTTTCGTTACATAGTACCTGTACTGTGTAATGACAATAAGTTGAATCTTCTTCTTCTTCTTCTTCTTCTTCTTCTTCTTCTTCTTCTTCTTCTTCTTCTTCTTCTTCTTCTTCTTAATGAGGGAGCTGCGCAACTGCGCCGCGGCGTTCGCAAAGATCGCGGCCACTCTAGTCAATGGGTGCTATTCCACCAGACGCGCCGCGTTATGGCTAGAAGCGTTCCAGAAGCATCCCGGCGCTGGGCTCCGCTCAAAATAGGATTCAAGTCTATTTTTCGACGCGACGCGTTGCAGAGGCGCCGGGCAAGAAGTGGACCGGTCAGAGCATCTGGCCCATCCCCAAAATAAACAAATTTGCAGACCCTATCCCTCCGTAGTCTTTCAAGTAGGAGGAGAAATGCCAGCGTTCTCCTCCGGTTTACAGGCACTGTAAATTATATATTGTCGTGATCACTAATTTACTCATGTTACATAATTCACTCATGGAACTACAGATTGGGGGTATTGTTTCCACCCGGACACATATGATGTTGACTACTTAGTGTGTGCCCTCCTTTCTTCTTTCTCTTTGTTTTCCGGTCTTCAAGCCGACCACATGTGCTTTTCTCCTGCTTAATAAAGCCAACTTTGCACCTTCAATGCACCGCCTCTGACTCCCTTCTCTCGACACTACATTGGTGACACCGACATAAGTCTCGCAGAAGTTTCCGAGACTGGACCTAACATGGCTAGAAACGCAGTTTTTCGCAAACTGCCGGAGATTTTTGGAGACGTCCGTGGCTGCCTCGTGCACATGGACTGAGGCTCGGTGCCCCCCCCCGCGGAATGGTCGAGGACGTTTCGGCACTGGGAGACAGCAAGCCTTCCAACCACATGGAGACGATACACGACCTGCTAGGTACGGAAGAGCCCGGCATCTTTTTCATGGAGCTGTTTCTTCGGGACATGTGGCTGCATGTCCAGGCTGCGCTCGCTAACACGGCTAGTGTGGAGCCCCGCGCTTTGGCTGAAGAAGCTGACCGTTTTTTCCTGGCCGCCCGGCGATTTACCCCTGGGGTGCTGGCCACTACACGCAGCGGCACCTTCCCTGGTAGAGGCTCGCCGCCTAGCAGAGGCTCTGGGGCCGACGACATCGACTAACGGCTACCGGCTTACAGCTAGAGGCCGTCGGCACCGGCTAACAGCTAACCACGACAGCTAACTGCTAACGACGACAGCTAACGGCTAACGACGACGGCTAACAACGGCTAACAGCTAACGATGACTGACGGCTAACGGTTAGTATCTAACGGCTGACTGCTTCCATGTATTAACATCTGACTATTAACCCAAGCCTGGTTGACCTCGTGTGGATCCTCTCACAATTTTGCCCACCTGTTTTTGATCGTGGACAGGACGACCCTTTTGAGCTTTTTCCGGTGCATGAGAGGAGGTTCGATCAGACGGTCGACCTTGTGTGGACACTCTCGCTTTTTCACCACCTCAACGGCGGTTTCGGACGTTGCCCACGTTTTCATCCGTGCCTGGGTGGCGCACTTCTGGACCCCGTCTCGCCTCGACAGTTTCGGACTTCGCCCACGCTTTCATCGACGCCTGGGTGGCGCACTACTGGACCCCGCCTGGCCTCTCCTCTAACCGCGGCTCACGGTTCGCCGCGGCGGCGGCTTCGGACGTCGCCCACGCTGTCATCGGCGCCTGGGTGGCACGCTTTTGGACCCCGTCTTGCCTCTCCCCGGCTCCTTCCTCCCGGGGATACCGATCCTTCCTCCCGAGGACTTTGTGCCCGCCGCCGCTGTGCGCTCGCCTGTGGCCGGGCTGTGCTCATTCCTGATGGGGACCACCGGGAGATTCATGCCCGTCCCCACGTCGCAGCACAGCGACCCAGCTTTCTACGGCTGGCGGATGAAGACAACATCCGCCACGACACCGACCACGGCCCTCTGCGGCCCTCTTTAGACGGCTTGTTCCATGGCCCGCCCCCCACCGGGGGGGATGCCCTCGACCTCGTTGGGACCCCTACCCTCTTCTGCGGCCTCCTTCCGACGGCCCGTTCCGTGGCCCGTTATATCACTCACAGGCTCCGCCCTCTACTGGACTATATGGGTACTACGCATATATATAGCGAAGCTTGTAGGATTTTTATAAACAGAGGAGCTACACAAATGGCAAAGAAAAGCACGCCGTGGTCGGTCGAGGAAGTGACGACGTTCCTACTTTACATTGCAGATGATAAGATCCAGCGGGAGCTCGACGGGACAACTTGCAATTTAAAAGCGGTTACTCGAGGACTGTCGTGCAGTGTAGGGAAAAACTCAAAAAGATAAAGAGTGAATATCGCTTCATCAAGGATAACAACAACACGAGTGGTGGTTTGAGCTAATGGACACCATTTACGGGCATATACTGGCTAGCGTTGGGAGGGAGGGAGGCCTGGACTCTGCAACGGCCTTACTGGAGTCTCTGCATGGTAAGTTTTTGCTAACGCTCTGTTATTTGCTTGAAAGCGTTGTGTCCCTATCTGTTCTAAAGCTCACTTCTAACAAAGAAGTCTATTTTATCCTTACATTTATGTTCGACAACCCATGCTTTTATGGATCCCCGAAGGCTAGGCTAAGGCAGATAGCATTAGCTAGAGCTATTGTTTGCTAACACCATATATGCCATTGTTTACGTTCAGTTTTTCTTTTCTATAGTTATTGTCGCTATTTTAGTATTGTGCTGCAGTAGTTTGCGGAATTAACAAGTCGTGTTTCTGTTCTAGATGATTACATTGGGACTAGGGAGGAGGAACAGTCCCGAACAACGTCCTCCACATCAACTCCAACAGAACAAACTCCAACTCGATCAATTCGACCACAGACGGAACAAACTCCAACTCGACCAACTCGACCACAGACGGAACAAACCCCAACACGAGCACAGACACCAACGCCGAGTGCCAGCTTGACACCGCAGCGTGTGGTTCTAGGTAATAAATAGGCTGGAATTGTGACTTTTTTTTAAACTTTAGATCATCCATTGTCAGTAAGTAAAATAAGCTATACCACTGTGTGGGAATGCTCTGTTACAAGTAAGTAACTAGCTAGTAAGCAGCTAGTACAATTGTCTGTGACATCCTATCATATACATCTATTTATATTCATTATCAACAGGCTGGAAATTCACAATCATTGTAAACATCTAGCGCCAGAACCTTCTTTAGTTCATCCTTACTGTTGTTCTGTTTATACATTTTATTCTTATATCCTTGTGTGACATGTACCTGTCCTATGTTTTCCATTCTTATTGCTAATTATTATTGCTATAATTATCTTGTCACCCAGGCAAGAGGAAACGAGGAGGAGAGGATCTGGCCCAGCAGGAACGGCAATTGGCCCAGCAGAAGGAACACCAGTAGCAGAACCTGGCCCAGCAGACACAGAACCTGGCCCAGCAGAAGGAACAGCAGGAACGGCAACTGACCCAGCAGAAGGAACACCAGGTACAGAACCTGGCCCAGCAGGAACGGCACCTAGCCCAGCAGAAGGAAGACCGGGCCTAGCAGGATCAGCACTTGAACCGGACTTTGGGGGAGGCGAGGAAACCGGTGAATGTTAAGGGTTAGCGTGTAACACCTCGATTCCACCGGGTCCGTCTGCGACGTGTTACGGCTGCGACGCATTACGGCTGCGACGCATTACGGCTGCGACGCGTTACGGCTGCGCCGGGGTTTTAGTCCGGCCTCCTCCGGCGTCTACCCTACCAGGCGCGTTTCAGAAGCATTTCAGAAGCGGAGCGTCTTGCCTGCCGGCTCGCAGTTTTTGTTGATTTGGGCATATTTCCTGGACAGGCTACTTTTTACAGACAAAGTTAATAATAATTGTAATATTCCAGTTATAAATGACATGAATCAAAGATGTGTTGCTGTATTTTAGTGGTGAAAAAATTTATTCATCATCATAATTATTCTATATATAGAATTTACACAGTGCCTGCAAACCGGAGGAGAACGCTGGCATTTCTCCTCCTACTCACTCCTACAGTGTGCATCGAGACCGGGTGACGACACTACCTATTGACGCAGCAACCACTGCAAGTTATATTCTTGTTTAATTAGACTTCTCTGTTTCATTTATTCTAGTCTGTATAATTGTTCTGTAGTTACTGTAGCTAAAACTGCGCTTTTGAGAGATTTTAAATCTCAGACCTGCTCAAAGGGAACCTGTAACACAGGTCTCAGTGGGGTACTCAACCCTGCATTACAATATAGGCAGGGACACTCTGCTGATTGCGTGAAGTACAACAACGTGACTTACCAATTTTTCAGCTAAAAAGCACTTAAATACCGCATTTTTAAATTCTGAAGAACTCAGTGTGCATCGAGACCGGGTGACGACACTACCTATTGACGCAGCAACCACTGTAAGTTATATTCTTGTTTAATTAGACTTCTCTGTTTCATTTATTTTAGTCTGTATAATTGTTCTGTAGTTACTGTAGCTAAAACGGCACTTTTGAAAGATTTTAAATCTCAGATCTGCTCAAAGGGAACCTGTAACACAGTGGGGTACTCAACCCTGCATTACAATATAGGCAGGGCCACTCTGCTGTCGCCCAGCTGTAGAGAGTTAACTAATTAGAGGGGCCTGGCCCCACAGCTGTGAGAACTCAGCAATCAGGTGTCCATTTTAGGTAGCTCTTTCCTGGAGCGTCAGCCAGCCGAAGACATTGGAGTCCTGCGGGAGTAAGACTGACAAAGACATTGGAGTCCTGCGGGAGTCACGAGGGTGGCAAAGAGGAGGCAAATCCTCCTCTGACTGAGCTAATTACAGCTGGTGTTTTCTTTTATTTTCATTAGTTTTCTAGCCCCTCATGCTATAATCATGTGTATTTTCTCCATTCCTGTTCACATGTCTTCTCGCAATCATCGCTGGCCCCGTGTATCTCCTAATCGTTATAACCGCCCTGCTCTCGTCTATCCCACATGCTCCACTGACATCCAACATCTAGTTTCAGGTGGCCTGTGGAACTGCCAATCAGCTGTTCCTAAGGCTGACTTCATCTCTGGTTACGCTTCCCTGCAGTCTCGGGATTTCCTTGCTCTCACTGAGACCTGGATTACTCCATCCAACACATCCACCCCAGCAGCTCTCTCCACAGCATATTCCTTCTCCCATACACCCAGACCCACTGGCAGAGGAGGTGGCACTGGTCTCCTGCTCTCTCCCAAATGGAGCTTTTCCCTCTTCAAGCTACCTAACTTCACTCCTTCCACCTTTGAATTCCATGCCGTCACAGTAACCCATCCTATACAATTAACCATTGTTGTTCTCTACCGTCCACCAGGCGCCTTGGGAGACTTCTTGGAGGAATTAGATAATCTCCTCTCACACATCCCTGAAACTGGCCCTCCCGCTGTACTTCAACCTCCAGTTAGGGAAGATAGACGAACTAACATCTCTGTTAACCGCCTTTGCTTTCTCACTGTCTCCATCCCCACCAACTCATAAAGCTGGCAATGTCCTTGATCTCAAGGAACTGCACTACTTCTAACCTCTCTGTAAACCCGCTCCACACATCCGATCACTTCTTCATTTCATTCTCTCTACCCCTTTCCAAACATAACAAACTAATCGCTTCTCATCCTGCACCTGTCCGCCGTAACCTTCTTCCCTCTACCCCTCTACTTTTGCGTCATCGGTTCTCTCAGCCCTCCCTTCCTCTGACTCGTTTCAACTCCTGCCTCCAAACTCTGCTGCAGAAACTCTCCTCTGTACTCTCTCATCCTCTCTGGACTCTCTCTGTCCTCTCACATCTCAGCAGGCTCGTCAGTCCCCTCCTGCTAAATGACGCACTGCGTGCTAATAGAACCGTCCTTCGGGCAGCAGAGCGGAAACGGTGGAAATCCACCAAACACCGTGACGACCTCCTAACCTATCAGGCTCTCCTCTCCTCTTTCTCTGCTTCGATCTCTCAGGCAAAAAGCACTTTCTTTCAAGATAAGATCCAATCTTCCTATTCCAATCCCAAACAACTATTTTCCATCTTCTCCACCCTCTTGGACCCCCCAAAGCCCCTTCCCCTCCTCACTTCTGTCAAGCGACTTTGTTAACCACTTTGAAAAAAAGGTTGATGATATTCGCTCTTCTTTTTCTGACTCACCTTTACTCACCGCTGGGTCACCAGACCCTCCTTTCACCCACACACTAACCTCCTTTTCCCCTCTCTCTCCGAGTGAGGTTCGTACCCTCATTACCTCTGCCCGCCCTACCACCTGTCCTCTGGACCCTATCCCTTCAAACCTCCTTCAAACTATCGCTCCTGATATTCTACCGTTTCTCACACATTTCATCAACACTTCTCTAACTTCTGGTCACTTTCCAAATAGTCTTAAGGAGGCAAGAGTAAACCCTCTCCTAAAGAAACCCACTCTCAACCCGTCTGATGTTATAAACTACAGGCCTGTCTCTCTCCTCCCGTTCCTGTCTAAAACACTTGAACGCGCTGTCTTTAAACAACTCTCCTGTTATCTCCATCAGAACAATCTTTTGGATCCACACCAGTCTGGTTTCAAGGCAGGTCACTCCACAGAAACTGCTCTCATTGCTGTCACTGATGAACTGCACACTGCCAAAGCAGCATCCCTCTCCACTGTCATCATCCTGTTGGACCTGTCTGCTGCATTCAACACGGTGAACCATCAGATCCTCCTTCACACTCTCCAAGAACTTGGAGTTTCAGGCTCTGCACTTTCCCTCCTCACCTCATACCTCAAAGACCGGGTACAGGGTAGCTTGGAGAGGGTCAGAGTCCGAACCTTGTCAATTAACTACAGGGGTCCCTCAGGGCTCTGTTCTTGGTCCCCTCCTCTTCTCCCTGTACACAAACTCGCTCGGATCAGTCATTAGCCCGCATGGTTTTTCATACCACTGCTACGTTGACGACACCCAATTAATTCTGTCCTTTCCCCGCTCAGAGACCCAGGTCGTCGCACGCATCTCTGCTTGTCTAGCTGACATCTCTCAGTGGATGTCTGCTCATCACCTCAAGCTCAACCTTGACAAGACTGAACTGCTTTTCCTTCCGGGAAAAGATTGTCCCACTCTTGACCTGACAATCAACATTGGCACCTCTGTTGTTTCCCCGACTCAGACTGCAAGGAATCTGGGTGTGACCCTAGATAACAACCTGTCCTTCACTGCAAACATCGCTGCTACAACCCGTTGCTGCAGATACATGCTTTACAACATAAGGAAGATACGTCCCCAGCTGACCCAGAAAGCCACGCAGGTTCTGGTCACCTCACGCCTAGACTACTGCAACTCCCTCCTGGCTGGTCTACCCTCATGTGCCATCCGACCTCTGCAGCTCATCCAGAATGCAGCAGCTCGTCTGGTCTTCAACCTTCCTACATTTTCCCACACCACTCCGCTCCTCCGCTCCCTTCACTGGCTTCCGGTAACTGCTAGAATCCACTTCAAGACAATGGTACTTGCGTACCATGCTGCGAATGGATCTGGCCCTTCCTACATCCAGGACATGGTTAAACTGTATACCCCAGCGCGTGCACTACGCTCTGCATCAGCCAAACGACTCGCTGCACCCTCGCTGCGAGGGGGACCCAAGTTCCCATCAGCAAAAACACGTGGGTTTGCTATCCTGGCTCCAAAATGGTGGAATGAGCTCCCCATTGACATCAGGATAGCAGATAGCTTACACACCTTCCGGCGCAGACTGAAAACTCATCTCTTTCGACTCCACTTCGAGCGATAGAATTACTAACAATGAACTGCTAACAGAGCACTTATATACTAATAAAGGACTGGCTTATCTATAGCCAGTTGAGTAGCACTTGAAATGTTTGGCTCTATGAAACCTGATGTACTTATATGATTCTGTTTTCTTCAAGGTTGTGCCTTCCTGGTCGATTGTACTTATTGTAAGTCGCTTTGGATAAAAGCGTCAGCCAAATGCAATGTAATGTAATGTACTCCAAAGACTACGGAGGGATAGGGTCTGCAAAATGAGTTTGTGTGTGTATATATATATATATATATATATGCTCTGAACGTTCTACTTCCTGACTGCCCGACATTTTGTTACGGCTGCGTCGCGTCAAAAATAGGATTCATCCTAATTTGAGAGGAGCCCTGCGCCAAGACGCTTCTGGGGCGCTTCTGGGACGCTTCTGGGACGCTTCTGGGACGCTTCTGAGCCGTAAATCGCCGTGTTTGGTAGAATAGCACCCATTGACTAGAGTGGCCGCGATCGCCGCGATCGCCGTGAGCGTCGCGGTGCAGCCGTAACACGCCGCAGACGGACCCGGTGGAATCTAGGGGTAACGCAGCCGTAATGCGGCCGTAATGCGGCCGTAATGCGGCCGTAACACGGTGCAGACGGACCCGGTGGAATCTAGGGGTGAGACCAGTGCTTTAATTGGGTCAGTACTCACCGGTACGCAGTACCGGGACTTCTGATTTTTACCCATCTGGTACCGTTACTTCTTACGGAGTACCGGCACGGTGCCGGTACGGCGGTACTCAGTAGATGCGTCATGAGGTGCCGCCGCCGCTTTGCCCGCCTCGCCCCCGGAGCAGCAGTCTTCATCGCCCCAAACACCGCCACCCCTCGGCGGCCCGCAAGTGCCAGAGGACCTCGGCAAAACAGAGCCTGCCCAGGTATATTTAAACAAGTTCCCAACTCATCTGTACAGTGGGGTAAGCCGCTCATTTTGCAGCTCATGGTTTCAAAACAGAGATTGGCTGGAATTTCCTGAAAAAAGATGCCATCTTCTGCTATGCATGTAGACATTTAGGTTAAAATACACCTAACTCAGATGCCTTCTCCACAATTGTACCAGAGTACCAAACGCTGTCTCCTGGTACTCATTGTGGAGGAAACTTCTGTGTAGCAATGCAGTGGGAGTCACCGACTCAGGAAGGAGACACGGTAGAGCAGGAGCTTTTGATGTCAAACACTGATGGTTTATTTGGAGTTACGGCCGGAGAGATTCACATCACAATTCACAGCAGTCACGGTCTGACTGCACGGGTGGGTTGCCACATCAATTCTTAAGAACTCTACCTCAGACCCCTGTATTTAGCTAGTTCTGAGAGCATCATCAACATGCTGCATACCAAGATAGAATCATAACACCTCTATCAGCTGACGTCAACAGGCAGGAACATAGAATCATAACACTGAGAGCACAGCAGCCAAGGTTACGAGGTGCGTGTGCTCAGTCAGGACAGTTTAAACTGATAAACTGGGTCAAAGTTATGGGCCTTGGAAAATATTCCACAACAGTTCCTCTCTTTTTATCAATTTTGATAATCTAAAAACCTTAGTCTAATAATATTTTGTTCAATACTTAAATCAATGGGAATCTTCAGATTTGAGTGTGGATTTACACAACATCAATTACATCACAAAGTAGAATAAGATTGAAACATTCAATCACAATGATTGATACAGCCAATCATAATAGGAAAAATCATCTCTCATCAGTGTTTGATCATCTTTCGTCAAAAGCACAATAATGAACACACATAAAACACAGATGCATAAATAGCTAAATATTTGTTTTAAACTAATATCTCTTATCATTTACCATTAGTTAATTTAATTCATCAAACTATAAAATCAAAACCAGCTTGCCGCTTTAAAGATTTACTTCAAGGCAATCACTAGTCAAAAGCATTTTAAGATTTAGGATCCTAAGAGATCCAGCTAAGGTATACAATTCACAGTTGTAATTTTATCAATCTGTAATCTGCAAAAGTGCAGTGTCCTCAATATTAGGATTACTTTTACGTTTACTTACATACACTTTAGTCATTAGTAAGGCACTTTAGTCAAATCAATACATTCATTTTAGTCAAGTACATTGTTCAAAATCTGAAAAGGAAAAGTTAGGCAAATATTCAAAGACTTTTGTAAAAACCTGGAAAGGAAGGATTAAACATTCTTAAAACTTGAATTATTACATTTGTAAATGCTACCACTAATCTGTACCAAATTAAGTCTATCAATTATTCCTATTAGCCATACTTACCTGAGCATCTACTTATGATACTTGGAAAGGATTCTTCTGTGTTTATCTAATGTTGAATATAGAATATCAATTTCTTTAAATTATACTTCTCTAATTTGAGGATCAAATATGCTACATAATTGTTATATGAAATATTATAAATATTTGTTTTGGGCCAAAACTGAAATTAATCCAGTACTTGAAACATCATTGTAGGTCTTTCTGTGCATGGATAATACATTAAAGAGTAGTGTTGTTAAGCCTGATTGCTGGACGATTAAGGATATTAACATTATCTGTGATAATAGTAGAAATATCTTATTATTCAATACTTTATAATCTGAAAATATTAATTAATTAATTTTGTTTAGTGCGAAAGTGTAATCTGATCTGACAAAAATATATTAATCACCACTATTCAACACATGTCTGGTCATTATAAATATAAAGACAGTCATTAATTGTACATCTGTAAACATCCAAGATATAAAATCAATTCAAAGTTCATCTTTGTACGAAAGCTGGAAGAACATGTCCTTCAGTCTTTCTGACTCGTTCTCCTCCTCTCTTTATGACAAAGAGTGTCTGGTGTGTGTGTAAAGGCATCCTGATACTGTAGATTAGCACTGAGGTGCTAATTGGCTCAAACTCTTCGTCATCAGAGCGCCATATTTCAACCCCCCAATTGCTCTGCTTTTGTGTGGCTCAATTCAGTGAGCACTGTATGATCCCCCAGTGAAACGGAGGCTCATCTGCCTGCATTCCTTCTGCTATCTGCTTGAGGGCAGTGCCACTGCGTCTTCCAAGTGGTGCATCCACGTCTCCCCCCGTGATGGGAGAGGTTAGGAAGAGATCTGCTCCTCCAAGAAACAAGGAACCTTGTATGAAGCCTCTGAAGCCCTCGCTCGTCCCGCAGGGTTGTCTGCCTGAGCCCACCGAGCAGAATGGTGAAGAAGCATCCCATCTCCTCAGATAGTTGAAAAAGATAATCCTCTCATCTCGAACGACCTCGTGCCTCCTTGCCCGTGGATGGGGGTGCCCTCTGCAGCCGGAGAGTGTGACCCTCTCTCTCTGACCCTTGGCCTTCAGAGCTGTCCTAGTTATTGTGTTAACACCTGATAGGGATGTTTTCCTCAATACATACAACTCAAAGTAATGGATTAGCACATTATCATTTTATTTACAAAAATAGGATAGGCCCCTCAGAATTATTTGGGAGCCTTCCTGACACATGCACATGCATACATTTAAGGTTTGTGTTAGTCATTTAACATGCAAGAATCATATACTCATCAGTAATAAGCAGATACATGTTATTGTAATTTAAAGGTGAGCTAGTCCCTGGATATAACCCCTTCTCAATGATTCTAAATGTTATATTAATTCACCATTTGATAAAATATTAGTTTATCAGAAATATATATTTTTCCTCTTCCATAAAACAGGTTTGAGTAATAAATGTTCCAATATAAAATCAATTACTCAATATAATTGACGCTTCCCTCCCTTTTCTTACATATGTCACATATGAAATAATAACTTAGGAGTCTATTTAAGCATGGTGTAGTTTATAATCTATTACTCGAGAAGACTCAGTATCACCTGTGTGCAGCTTGCAAAAAAAAACAATTGTGAGAAACATATATTATGCAGGAAATGTATACCTTTGTTGAAAAACAAAGCATATCTGATTTGGGAGGAAAAGCTTCAACCCTCTTAACATCTGAGTTACTACTGATGGCATAGCATGAATGATATTGGGTGTCTGAGGGTGTCATTACTGAGAAATGTCAAACAAATTCAAAACCTTACATTTGAAAACAGGTTTGCATTCCTCCACTTAAGGTGACGTTATCATTGGAAACAATGAAAGCTAATTGTTTTGACGTAGAATCTATCAATTGAATCGTTAGAGCAGAACAGAATGGTCGTATTGTAGCCTGAGTTTCGTGCAGCCTCTAGTTTTTACGAGGTGGACACCTTGTTCTATATAATGTGAATACATGTAGAACTAAGAAGCCCCTGACTTTAGGCCTATTTTAAAAATAATAGGGGCCTTTAACAGCTTGCCAACTTACAGGCATCCTCTGCATAGCAGTATGAATAGCCTTAAAAAAACAACCCACTCTGCGGCAACGAGAGCCATATTTCTGAACCAAATGCCCCTAAGTGAAGCCGTTAATCCCTGGCCCAAGGGTTGGTGCTGGTGTGACAGGGAGGCTTCCAGGTGTTCAAAGCAAATGTCAAGCTTTCAGTTCATGGCTCGGTGGGGGGAGCAGACCCACGTGAGACAGTATCAACGGCTGTAATGTTCAGTTTGAGGAGCGTCATTCTCTCTTGGAGCAGGAAATGGTGTCCATTCTCGGACCAGACCATGTTATGGAAATCCAAGCCCAATACTGGAGAGTACAAGTCAGAGTGGTTAAACAAATAAATGGTGAAACGGACAGAGTTGTCTTTCTGGTTAATTTATTTGAAGCTTCAAACACATTAAAATATATACAGAGTCACAGGTCTCACAGAGTATAAAATAGTCTGCAGGAGTATATAGCAACGCTTATATACAAAGAAAAGGGAGGGAAGTTAAGAAATCTGTCTTCACACGGTCTCATTGTTATTAGACCCCTGTCCTTGAGCTGTAGATAGTGTCTCAGAACCAGGGAAGTTCTCGTGTGACTTTGTGTGAGTCTCACCCTAGTCTTCTAACAATCAGCTATGTGCCCTTGAAGCGCTTGGGAATAAACCCACATTAGAGTATGAGAATAAAACAGCACATATAGGTGTTTTAGACAATGTTATGAGAAGCATTTGGTTTAAGCATATACGCAAGATAAACATTTCCACTACATTCTCCCCTTTTGATCATACTTGATCAATGAAAAATAACAAATGAAAGGATAGACTGATATAACACATCAATGAATACACTGCATCGCTGGTTTAAGTAAACACATCACAAATATATCATAGAAAACTGGCTGTTTTTGTGGAGGACAGACTCCAATATAATGTAAGCATAAAAGGAGGATTCACATGGATTACATTGTAGTGTCGGAATCAGACTCTTCTGATTCTATCTGGTCTATCTCACTGTGGCGCAAAGGATTGTCGTGTAATGGAATAGCAGTATACTGAACGAAAGCTGAGGATACCATGCTGGAAACGCACTTTCCACATTCCTCACGGTTGCGTTGTCTTCTTTCCAGGCGAGCCCCCATCACGAGGCGGGAATGCTCCATGGGGTGTGTGTGTGTATTCCCTCGGTCGATGTTGTGACACGGGCAGTCAGACTCCGCACACCGATAACACAAACGAGGAACCAGAGAGCATATGGAACCGCTCAGCTGGCACTCGCTCGTGACACCTTGTGTGTAGTGTGTGTTTTGTTTTGGTGTATGCAGTGCAAGTGTGGTGCTGGTGGTGACTAGGACACGTCACTTGTTGTCATCTTCCGTTGGTGACTAGGACACGTCACTTGTTGTCGTCCCCGTTTCTACTGTTTCTCCTTTCCTGTGACTACGACCTTGCAGTGGCTGGCGTGGACCCACGTAGCTCTCTCAGCGACCTTGACCGCCGTCTGGGTGACGAGAAGCACCTGGTAGGGACCTTGCCAACGATTGGATTTCCAGCTCTTTCTACGGAAATCCTTGACCAGCACGAAGTCGCCGGGTTGGAGATGGTGAAGTGGACCAGTGGCAGGGGTAGGTAAGGCTGCGGCTACCTGACGTCGGATGTCTGCTAAAGTGGATGACAGGTTAACACAATATGACAACATAGTATCCTCACACAAGGTTGTGGAGGGAAGAGGACATCCTGGAGCCTTGAGTCCAATCTGTGGAGGAGCCCCAAAAAGGATTTCAAATGGGCTGAGTTGACTCCTCCTTCTTTTCCGCATCCGCATGTACATCAACACAATGGGCAGAGCTTGTGTCCATGACAGACCTGTGTCTGCACAGCATTTTGCTAGTTTGTTTTTTATTGTGCCGTTCTCTCTTTCCACCCCACCCCCACTCTGTGGATGATACGCACAATGCTTTCTGATGTCCATGCCCATGTATTCTCCTATCTGCGTAATGGCCTCATTAGCAAAATGTGAACCGTTGTCGCTAGAAATTGTGTCTGGTAGTCCCCATCTAGGAATGATTTCCCTCAGTAGTGCCTTTGCCACAGCATTTGCTGTCTGTGCTTTTACCGGGAAAGCTTCAACCCATTTGGACCACATGTCCACCACCACCAGACAGTGCTTCTTACCCTCTGATGGGCTAAGCTCAATGAAATCCAGCATTAGGTGCTCAAATGGCCTGGTGGGAGGTGGATGTGCTCCGAGTCCTGTAACCTTTACTGGTCTACCAGAATTTTGCATAATGCAAATTATGCATGCTTCACAGTGCTTTTGAGCTGTTACTGTGAACCCCCTTGTGAACCACTCCTGATTTATAGCCTCTAACATTCCCCCTTTTGACACATGATCCAACCCATGTGTCAACTTAGCAAAATGAGGGAAGAAATGTCTTGGGAGACATGGATTGGAATTTGGACCAACCCAGATGCTGGAGGTTGGGTCAAACACAGCCCCAGCAGCCTTCCACTGAGCCTTCTCAACTGGTGTAGCTAGCTGCTGCATGGAAGTCAGTGATGACATTTTGTCAGTGAAGAAGGAGACAGGGATTTTAACAAATGAGTGTGCGTGAGGTGCGAGAGGAATCAGAGCAGCTGCCTTTGCGGCTGAGTCAGCAGACGCATTTCCTAGGGAAACTGGGTCTCTACTGCTTGCGTGTGCGGCACATTTACAGACTGCAACTTCAGATGGGAGCAGAATGGCGTCTAGTAAGCCTGCAACCAGGACATGGTTAAGTACTGGTTTGCCATCAGATTTCAGAAATTGCCTACACTTCCAAATTGCCCCAAAATCGTGTACTACCCCAAAAGCATAGCGTGAGTCAGTGTAAATAGTCACGGTTTTGCCTTCTGCAATCGTGCAGGCTTCAGTTAGTGCGATGAGCTCTGCTGCTTGTGCTGAGAGGTGACATGGAAGCGGTCCAGAACGGAGTACAGCAGAATCTGAAACAACAGAAAAACCCACCCGATTAGTGCCCCCTTGGTCGCGAAAGGCAGACCCATCAACATACAAAATGAGGTCAGCGTTTGTCAGAGGAACGTCTTTTAAGTCCGGTCTAGGTGTGCACACAATGGAAAGTTCGGCAACACAGTCGTGTTCGTCACCGTCTTCAGGCAAAGGCATAAGAGACGCTGGATTCAGAGTGTTACATCGTTTGACATAAACATTAGGCATGTCCAACAGGCATGTGTGATACCTAAGGTAACGTGCAGCAGAGAGGTGTGATGTTCTCTGTTCACAGAGGATGAGTGAAACAGCATGTGGAACTAACAGGGTCAAAGGTGCATATCCCACAATGTCACGTGAGGAGTTTAGCGCTTTCTCAGCAGCAGCTACTGCACGGAGACATTTAGGCAGCCCAGCAGCTACAGGATCTAGCTTGGAGGAGAAATAGGCAACAGGCCTCTGTTTTCCTCCATGATCTTGAAGGAGAACCGAGGTCATACACCCATGTCGTTCATCCACTGCCTGAGTGAAAGGTTTGGTGTGATCAGGTAGACTTAGAGTCTGTGGGGATTGGAGAGCCAGCTTCATATTAATGAAGGCTTCGTCGGCTTCCGGTGTCCATATAAGGTGATCTGTAGGTTTCAAACCATTGACGTGCGTGATAGTACGCAGTGGCAACTCGATTGGAGAATAGTTTGGAATGAATGACCTGCAGTATGAACAAAAACCCAAAAATGACATCATCTGTCGCTTAGTGACAGGTTTTGGCAGAGCAGCCAATGATGCAATACACTTATCTGAAAGCGTTTTCCCCTCTCCTGAAATGACATGACCCAAAAATGTAACTGTTCTTTGTACATATTGGAGTTTTGACAAACTGGCCTTGTGGCCCTCGGCTGCGAGGTGCATTAACAAAGCAATAGTATCAGCCTCACACTGTTCTGCTGTGGGTGCGCAAATCATGAGGTCATCAACATACTGGATGAGAGCAGTGCCTTTAGAAACTTGAAGAGAGGCCAAACTTGTACACAATGCCTGATTATACACAGTAGGAGATTCACAGTAGCCTTGACACAAACGTGTGAATGTGTAAGGTTTACCATCATATTCAAATGCAAACCAGAATTGGCTGTCTTTGTGTACAGGGACACTGAAAAATGCATTTGAGAGGTCTATGACAGTAAAAAATGCTGCAGAGGCTGGAACTTGGGAAAGAATCAGATAAGGATTTGGGACGAGCGGCGCACGGGCGTGCACAGCTGCATTTACAGCTCGTAAATCCTGGACAAATCTCCACTCGTCAGGAGGTTTGTCTCTGATCTTTTTGACAGGAAACACTGGAGTCCGGACCGGTGAGTCTTTATACTGAATTATTACCCCTTGTTTAAGCAGAGCGGTAAACACTGGCCGAATGCCATCAACAGCTTCACGTTTCAATGGGTACTGGGGTTGATTCGGACGGAAAGTGGACTTAGGAGTGATAACTACAGGCTCCGCAGAGCGAATCAACCCTACGTCATATGTATGGGCTGCCCACAGTGTTTGAGGCACTGTTTTTAGTGCGTCAGGGAGCTCAGAAATATGACTGAACAATTAGAACTCCGGTATCTCATCAACGGGGTTAACATAGTCATCATTGCCTGTGATAGTCAGTGAGCGCAGTACATGAACTGAGCAGTCGATGCTGTACTTAAACACGTCATGTGATGAGGAATACTCAATCAGCGGGTCGTCTGTGCTCGTCCAATCAGTACTAGATTCCCAGTCTTTAACCCAAATCTCTCCATTTATCAGTGGGGCCCCTGACTAGTGAAATGTGTGGGACCGCCCCTGGGATTTGATACAGCTTGTGTTGTGTGGGTGTGAGTGTAACAGAAATACCGCTGCACAGCGAATTCCAATACATAGTTTTAAGCATGAGCTCCTCATTCAAACATTCCAGCAGAAAACTCTCATCATAGTTTTTACACGGTTCATCAACCACATTAGCCATACAATGCAAATGGGAAGTTTCCATGAACACAGCAGGTGGGAAAACACGTTGATGAGTCAACCGCAATAACTCCTGAGAATCAGGATATGTCAACAGCCATTGGTACACATTCAGCAGTTCTTTATCATCAAATGTGGGGTTCTGAACCATCAATGTTGATGGCCGTCTGACTTTCAAACCCTCATTTGTGGAAATGAGGTCTAAGCCGAAACGGAGAATCAGATCTCTGCCCAGTAAATGTATTGGGCAGACCGATGATAAAAGGAAACTGTGTTTGACTGATGTAGGAAATGGATGACAGTCATCACCGTTGTCCTTACACTGAAGTGGTATCGAAAACTTCTCCTTCACAGTTACCCCAGCTGCTCCTATTGAGTGAATAAATCTTCCACTAAGTTTGCAATCTGGCAGATCTGACCTTTTTAACACAGAGTGTGTAGCTCCAGAATCAACCAAAAATGTAACATTTACCCCCATGATAGCTAAAGTTAGTGTGGGAAATTTCTTAAATGCTGTTTCAGTGTCATATTTCAAATATGTACCCTTTTCAATTACAGACATTTTCTCTAAATCTTCCAATTTCTCAATAGCCTGCATGATGTGTGTGTGTTTGTCACTTCCCTTGTTCGTTGCTGCTGGCAGTGGTTCCGTCTCTCCCGACTGAATTCCTTCCTCCCCCACTTCCTCCCTCAGCTGATGTCAGTTTGAAGAATTGCCTTTGTTATGGCGCGATTTCTTTAATTGAAAGTTATTTTCCTTCTTTTCGTGTGGGCATTCCCCCATCCAGTGAGTCGTCTCCCCACAGTTAAAACAGTGATCCTCGCCGTTTCGGTTGGTCTGGCCTCCTCCTCCTCGTTTGCCTTTTCTCCTTCCTCCCCGACCTCGTCCTCCTCGGTTCCCATCACTTTGGGTCCAAGTGGTTGTAACAGCCTCACTGGCTTTTTCTTCTGAGAGGCGTTTCTCGGCATGCACGGCATGTCGGCAAATTTCTTCCAGCCGGGCACCGTCCATTACCCCAATGCAGGAGTTTCGCACCGCTGCAGAAATAGCCGGGGATAGGCCGTTGAGGAAAGCGTTGCTGAGGTGTGTCTCCCAGACTCCTAATACAGCTTGTTCCCCTCCCTCTTGTTTGATAATGCCGCTGTTCTCGATGAACACTTGTTCTAAGCGGTGGTAATAGTCATTTACTGTTTCCTCCGGGTTCTGCTTGCATGCATAGATCCTTGACATGTCGACTTTGGCGGGGAACTTTGTAGTTATTTCGTCCTCGAGGGCGGTCAAAGCATCGCGGTAGCCAACGTTCAGGCCATTCTCCCACTCGGTGGCCCCCATGTGCTGTTGACCTCCCAGTAGATGGGTGAAATGGCTGACATGTGTCGGACCCATTCTCAGAGTCAACAATTTCTTTATCTCCGGCATGGTGGGGGAGAATTGTCTACAGAACATGCGGAGTGCTACAACGAATTTAGCACCTCCTAACTCAACATCTGGGAGGTGATCCTTTGATATTTCTTTCATCTCTGATATGGTCCATGGGCGGTAGACGAGTGATGTCCCGGCATGTCCAGCCACCTGGATCATGGGACATAGGGGTTCAGGTCCTTCGTCATCTCGGTCGCTCTGGTCGTCCTCATGTCTGCGGAGGTGCTTTCTTTTATATTCCTCTGCTTTCCTCATTCCTGTCTCCTTTTTCTCTTCCTTGGCCCGGATCTTCTCCAGTCTTTCCTTTTCTTTTCCATCCTCTTTTCTCTGTCTCCCTTCGTCTCTGCTCACTCTCAGTTTGTCTTTCTCTGCAGCTGCTTTGGGGGGGTCCAGTATGTTGACCTCTGGTCCAGCAGCAGCCCCTCCAGCAGCCTCCTCAGCAGCCAGTAGAACGGGGGGAAGAGGGGGAGGGAATGGAAACCCACAGTCGAGGAGAGAGGGTCAGCCACGCCTGTGCAAAGAGGATAGAGAGAAGTGTGTGGTTTATACGTTGGAGGAAGCAGAAAACACTTTTTTTATTGCTGCGGCCAATTGCCTTCTTTCACGGCACTCTGCCTCCTCTTCCCAGTATTTCAAACACTTTCTGTGAGTGTCTAGTTCTTCTAAGTCTTTTACTTTAATTTTACTCTTCTTTTTCATTCCATCCTCACATTCTTGTAATTTATCCCTTAGGTTTTTGATTTTTAATTTACTCAAAGAACCTCCCCTAGGAAATCCGAACATTTCCATCCATATATTTAATTTAGACAGACTGTTTTCACCGTGATTTGCTCGCATGACATCTACAATCGGACCCTCAGGAGGTGGTACAAGCCTCCTATAACAAAGTCTTTAAAGTGTTACTTAAAACACTCCGTGTTTATCAAAACACTCGTTGTCACCCGTCGGTGATGTGATATTTGTTCTCGTACAAATCACACAAAAACGGGTCGTAAACCCAGGCTACGACGGATATCTCAAATATCCTACTTTCGAGCAGTCCCCCTCATAGATGTCATGGAGTTTAATTACATTTAACTTTAAACAATTTAGACACTGTACATCTCACCGAGTATTGAAAGTCTTTTGAGTTCGTTGGATCTCGTGAAGTCAATCGGTTCCACCCCCGGCGCTGGTCCTCTCGTCCCGTACGGTTTCTGTCGAGGTAGAGGAGAATCCGAAGATCCTGGAGCGACCACCAGCGTCCGTAGGTGTCCCCAATCGAACTTGCAGAGATCCTGTTCGTGACGCCAATTGTTATGGAAATCCAAGCCCAATACTGGAGAGTACAAGTCAGAGTGGTTAAACAAATAAATGGTGAAACGGACAGAGTTGTCTTTCTGGTTAATTTATTTGAAGCTTCAAACACATTAAAATATATACAGAGTCACAGGTCTCACAGAGTATAAAATAGTCTGCAGGAGTGTGCACAGTTCAATATAATAGCAACGCTTATATACAAAGAAAAGGGAGGGAAGTTAAGAAATCTGTCTTCACACAGTCTCATTGTTATTAGACCCCTGTCCTTGAGCTGTAGACAGTGTCTCAGAACCAGGGAAGTTCTCGTGTGACTTTGTGTGAGTCTCACCCTAGTCTTCTAACAATCAGCTGTGTCCTTGAAGCGCTTGGGAATAAACCCACATTAGAGTATGAGAATAAAACAGCACATATAAGTGTTTTAGACAATGTTATGAGAAGCATTTGGTTTAAGCATATACGCAAGATAAAAATGTCCACTACAACCATTAATGTCATTTCATGTAGAGCAGCCATAGCATCTCTGTGACTGCACTCAGCCGGACTGTAGCAGGGTAGAACTGGGTGACTCTTAGTGAAGCCGTCCAAGGCGATAGGCAAAATGGAACCACGTACCAACAAAAGGGACACAAGCTCATCAATGTCTCTCTTTACCATTAGCCTAATTGCACAACAAATGAGTGGAAAAAAATGTGGAACACTAATCCATCATCATGTGAAATGTTGAGTTAATCTAAATAATTACTTATGGGTTGAAATCAAATTAACATTAACATTAGAACTAAAGTCAGTCAAAATTGGACTTGCATGGATCAGAATCTAATCAATACACCATTTTCCCAGCTCTGTAACGAAAAGGATAACAAGATTAGGTACATTACAGGAGTGTTAAAACACCCACACATGCACACTTATCTTATTCTAGTAGAGATTAGAGGACAAGGTATAATGTTGTGATCAAGTCAAAGTTATTTTATTTATTCTATGTTATGTACCACATTTAATTTAGTAATTAATCTTGAATTACTAATCAACAATTTACAATTTGGATAAGGTGAATACTTGTGTATGTGAGTGTGTGTGTGTGTGTGTGTGTGTGTGTGTGTGGTGTGTGTGTGTGTGTGTGTGTGTGTGTGTGTGTGTGTGTGTGTGTGTGTGTGTGTGTGTGTGTGTGTGTGTGTGTGTGTGTGTGTGTGTGTGTGCTTGTCTGCCCAAGGTTTAAAAACATTTGGGACAGCACAGCAGTGAGAATGTTATGAGACTAAACTCGAAGGAAGCTAGACTGGAGCATTTTAACTAAATCAAAACACTTGCAAATTAATTAAATACATTTGACATTTAGCTCGAGCTGGGTTCAATACTTTTCTTTATGGTATTTAAAATTGGGCTTGAGTAGAACCCCTGGATTTGGCTTGCAACACAAAGTGATACTGATCTCTGTAGGACTTGGAAGTGTCATGATTCAAAGTGTGGGCCTGTGAAAGACAGGCCCTTGGAAAACAACATCTATTTTTTTTAACTGTAATTACTTATTTTAAAGAGATTGCAACATTATACTTTTTAAAGAATTGCTCACACATTTATTATGCACACAATAAAAAGACTTCAACAAATATATTGATCCTGGCTTAACCAGCGACCTTTACTCTGTTGTTCATAAGCTCGGTTTCAGAAAACTTGTCAGTAGTTTAACAACTATTTTAATTTTAGTAATGTCTATGGAGACCAATTGGTTGATACGAGAAATAATTTGAACTAGTTTAATAAAGAATGTTAAACTATTTTTAAAACTGTAATTGAACTTCAACTTATATTAATTACCTGATTCCAGTGGCCAGTTGGAACAGATAATCAACAAAGTTTCCATTTTGCAGCAACAGCGCAAAAGGTTTCAACAACAATTAGTATTATGTCTGAGTCTAGTTCTGTCTTATCTGCTTTGTTTCGGAATGTGTTCAATACATTACGTTTTTATTCATTATTACCATGCAATACATAGATTTAAGAATAAATTAAACAAATAATACAACATTGACCTAAAAAAACAGATTTTGCAACCCTGATCTCCTCAGGCAGGTCTCTGAGGGTCGCAGGACGGGGCATAGGGTTTATACAAGGTCACAAACATATCTTAACATACCAGCAATACCATTTAAGAATGGATTCTAAAAGCAATATAATCTTATTTTCTTCTTACACAGCGCACACCCTGAACAGTGTGCTCCTTGTTTACTTTTTCCTCTGCAAACTCAGATGCAGGACATAAAAACACTCTTTTGCTATTTATTTTCATTTTGCAGCACATTTATACGAACAGAATTTTTTTGCTTTACATCTTTATATTATTTATTTGTCTCAAGTCATTTACTTTTGTCTATGGACTGATTCATTATTAGTTGTTACAAAACATACACAAACCAATATAGACCCCCCATACAAACAATCAGACAAACAAAACATGAACTCGTAATAAACACCAGCGTGACAGCAAAGCTCATCCAGCTCAATTTAGTCCGAATTAGGAGGTTTCAGAGGGGGTGGGGAATTGCAGATGGGGCGCCTTGACTCACGCACCCACCCTTGTATACAAGTCATAGATCGGTGCCTGAAAGCTGTCCAAGAGCGATAACTAGTTTATCCTCTTGCGACACCACTATCCTTTTCTAGTGGCGCTGTGCCCCCCCGATCGGAGCCCACAGACTTTTCCCTCTTCCCTTTCTCTCCAAACGACAGCCCAGTTGACTGTAGTCCGACACGACAAGCCTATACACTTGCCATCGAGCTCATCCAACGATGAAACACAGTTTGCTCTACACTTGCGTGCCACTACCCACCTGTGATCAATTAGCCTATAATGTTATATATGCACCCCTGACCGCCACCTGCTCCTCAATGTGTAGGGAACTGTGGCGCATCGGGTGATGCACGCACCTCGCGCTGGTCCGTCTAACCATGAGAAAGCGGTCGCAAGCAACGGGTGCTTTTTAGACCATCTCTTTTTTTTTTTAAATAGAGATGGCAGTGGTGTGAGTTAAAACTTTATAGGCAAAGGCTGTGACTTTCTCCCTCTCAGCTGCACTTCTCCAGCTCTACAAACATCGGGAGGTTTTACACACACACACCCGCGGCTGTAGCTGGAGCCGTGTTTTACAGAGAGGCGATAGCAGTAATATCTCTGGCTGCTTATTTTCAATTGCTGTGCTTGGCCACTGAAAGAATTCGGTGATTTGTTCAATATAAATCTTTACATTGCTTTCACACAGAAGCTCCACTTTACTGATGCCTTTCTTTAAGGTCTCTCTAAACATGAGCTGTTTATGCTTGTATGGCACTTCCGTCCCGAGCAGCACACACAGAGGAAATCAGCCAGGACTGAGTCCCCAGACACTGATCCCCTGGGTTTATTATCCCCAAATGTTCATTAACCAAAAACGAAACACAGCCGCTCAGTTTCACAGGTAATTTTTAGGATACCGTCAATCACAGATTCTGGTAAGGCAATGTCCAAATGTAGATTTGAAATCACACTTACCAACTCTGAAGATTTGTTGGTATGTGCCGACAACGCCAATTTGTGGAGGAAACTTCTGTGTAGCAATGCAGTGGGAGTCACCCACTCAGGAAGGAGACACGGTAGAGCAGGAGCTTTTGATGTCAAACACTGATGGTTTATTTGGAGTTACGGCCGGAGAGATTCACATCACAAGTCACAGCAGTCACGGTCTGACTGCACGGGTGGGTTGCCACGTCAATTCTAAAGAACTCTACCTCAGACTCCTGTATTTAGCTAGTTCTGAGAGCATCATCAACATGCTGCATAACAAGATAGAATCATAACACCTCTATCAGCTGACGTCAACAGGCAGGAACATAGAATCATAACACCTCTATCAGCTGACGCCAACAGGCAGGAACAGGGAGACAGAACACTGAGGGCACAGCAGCCAAGGTTACGAGGTGCGTGTGCTCAGTCAGGACAGTTTGAACTGATAAACTGGGTCAAAGTTATGGGCCTTGGAAAATATTCCACAACACTCATCTGAGTAACTCACTAAAATGAAATACTATATGACAGTAAAACAAGAATAGAGTTTAAAAGGGGAGTGATTTGTAAAATATCCATCAAGAATTAGAAAATCTGTTTACAGTTCTGTATATGGATGTTGAGAGATGTATCCATAGATCTCTTAATTTTGTTCTCAAAGTGCACCAGATCGATGCATTTAACTCTTAAGCCCCACGGACCCGGTTCCGGGGCCGAAATTGTGTCATTTGCAGGAAACAACGTCTAAGGAACCTTAATATTTAATAAACTATGAATATTTTATATCCATATAACGGGAAAAAACTCATTTAACTGATCTTTTTAATTTTTTTTAAAAACACACAATGCTAACAGTGAGCCTCTGAATTAGCCCCGAGCGAAAAATCACCGGAATCACCGAAAATCACTCCTAGCTCCCTTATTACTTATCCTAGCTGCACATCCAACACATCGTTTATGATCGTAAAGACACAGAATCTAACGGTGCCCACCTCAACACTGAAAGATACAAACTTGCGACGTTATCAACAAAAACGTACATCAAAACAAGTGGCACTAGGTAGCCCACAACGCTAACATGGCTTACCTTCGTCTTTGTCTGGTCTTCAATGGCATTAAAACGATAACAACGATGCTGTAGTTAATCCATAGGTTAATATCCAATGTGGCTGTGTCCCCTTTGAAATGTTCTGATAATCTATAAGCAATAAAACTGCAATTCCGTTTTAAAATAGTAGAGCAGTCCATTCCTACGCTCTGTAGCTTCATTGAATGCGCAAAGACGTCACCTTTTTTAACATGAGTGTGTGCGGGACGATTTCCCTTCGATTCTATTGGCTCTAACGGTCAGGAGGAGATGTCACATGTCAAAATCGAAGAAGGGGGGCCAGAGATAAGGAAAATCCACCCAAATGGCCCCAGAAGAGGCTAAATCTGTCTAAAAATGTCAAATATCACTTGTTTTGCATCAATCTTGATACAGGGTACTTATTATATGTTGTACTTTGGATTCCTAAAGCTTTTAGTCTACTAACCCATCATCCAAGGTTAGTTTTCACTATAAGTACAAAATGTCTTTTGGACGGACATTATAATTTACAGTTTTTTACCATGTTCAATCTGAATTTTCTTTAAAATAAAAAACATCTATATTGATTCTGACTTTTCTACATCCAACTCACAGGTTTATCATTACTTTGAGAAAAAATATTATTAATTTAACCCTTTTAGAAGGGAAGATATGATCATTTGTTCTGGGAATGTCATTTTCGAGCCTGAAACCTGAAAAACAGGCTTGGGGCTTAAGAGGTATATTTAAAGAAATATCTTGTGTTAGATCCACTCCCCACTTGTAAAAATAGCACTTTACCCCTGCACCCCCTCTAATCTCAGATGCACCCATAGGATATACTATGACTTTGAGCCAAATTCTTGTTTTTGTGCTGTATAAATAAACTGACTTGAAACAGTTGCTGATTTAGAGTACTGGCACCTTTTTTATTCCAATTCAAGCACTGGTCAAAACTACAGTTTTCTATACAGTGGAGTGAGCGGACTATATGGATGTTTAATAAGAAGAGCGGACGCATCTAGACTTTGCACGGTGCTCTGATGCTGTTGTTTTATGCTTTATGAACGTGGACATAAATTCTTCATGAACGAGGTTGGAATCGAAATAAAAAAGGAGAGTGAAACTTATGCTCGTCACCCTCTCCCTCCGGTCCACATTAATACAAATGATCCCAATACGTATGATTGTATGAACTATGAAAAGATCTTAAAATCAATACAAATGTATTTATTATAAACGTTAGTCCTTAACATCTATCACTGTTTACATCACCATTCAAACATCTTTTAAAAGTTGAACAAACCCCACACAGCTCAGTAAAGACTGTGAAATGTTCATATTTCTCTCTTTGATTATAATACTGATGAACGTTCAAAACAAAGCACTTTGGCAACTTACCACCTACGTTTTAAAATGCTCTTATCATGGCTGCTACTGAGGTACTTCCGGGTCATTTCACTCCATTAGGAAGGTTCCTAAGGCAAACTGACAATTCGACTCCAGCCTCGGTCCTGACAGACTCCAAAAGTCCGACATTATACAATCAAACAAATACAAGGATAATTGTGTCTTATTGTTGAGTAAATAACAGTCTGTGGTTTAGAAAAGAATACAAAATTAGAAGGAAAAAACTATGAAACAATACAGATTTCAGTATTCTGAGCCCCCTAACTGACGGCAACAAAAGTCCGACATTATACAATTAAAATAAAGCAGTAAAAACAATAAGTGTGGCTCCTCCAGCGCTACACCCCAGCCAGAGCTTTAAGGTCTGCTGACCATCTGCTGCTGGTAGTGCCCAAGACCAGGCTCAAAACCCGAGGGCACCGAGCCTTCGCAGCAGCTGGCCCCAGGCTCTGGAACACTCTGCCCCTCCATGTGAGGTCGGCCCAGACCCTAGGGGTTTTTAAATCCACACTTAAGACCCACTTCTTCTCTCAGGCCTTCTAGTTAGAGCGGAGCACGACTCCTGACTTTTCTGTGTGTTTTGTTTTTATATTTGCTGTTGCAATGACTGTCTTTTGTTGTTATTGTACTGTGGTGGGGTGTTTTTGTTACATGTACAGCACTTTGGCTCGACCAAACATCGTTTTTAAATGTGCTATATAAATTAAACTTGATTTGATTTGATTTGATTTGATTTGATATTGAGTTAGAAAAAGGTTTATAAACGCTGTAAGAATGGATCTGCAGAGAGCATTTCTCTGTGATCTCAACTCATCTATTACATACGTTCAGGGAGCTCTATGCAAGTCAATGGGACGCCCTGATAGTTGAAAATCGACGCTAAAGGGCCCCCATTGCGTTTGATAGTGACGCCAAGGGATCCTGACATAACGTCAACATAGTACGAGTTGGGAGTGAGAATGTGTTGGTTGATCAGTGACTGAATATCTACCATTAGATGTGAAAAGAGACGCAGGACAAGTGTAGCCATTATCATTTTTATTGTTGGTATTTATAAATATCCAGTTTAAATACATAATAAAATAGCTTGGACATTTTCATGACTTACATATATTAAAGGCTTCCCAAAAATGTAGATACCTTTGAAATTTCAGGATCTACAAACCTGAGCCACAAAAAAAAAGAGATCAACAGAGGGTTTGCAGACAGATGCTACACAGTAGCAGAGAAGACTTCCAGTCCTCCACACAACACCGCTGTGGGTCCTCAGTGACTGAAAGGAGACGTTCTATTAAATAAAAGTCAAACGAATAATCAATAGGTTCCTCCTGTTGACTTGTCGATAAGGGTTGTTGAAGGGTTAGGCCTTGAATGATCAGAGACTGATGGCAAAACGGATATATAACACAACAGCGTGTAACTTTTGGAGATATGTAAATGTACCAAACAAATAAGAATGTGCAAGTTTAACATCAGCAAAAGCAACATGTATTCATAGAAAAAAAAACATCAACATCTTTCACAAATGGACTATATGGACATATATTTCTTCAGGAATTTTGTGCAAGCAATTTTAATATGCACACATCTAACACTATATATTTTGGACAAATTATCAACAAACAAATAAATCCCTCATTTTATGATATTAATGTCTCTACATTATATTATTATGTTCTAATTTAGCCATCTTGTGCTCTGAGGCACATACTACATTTTATTGCTGATTTAATGGTTGTGGGTGGCAAGTTTCTTCTTTTTAGATTAATCAATGTTGTTGAGAAATTATAATCATACAAAGAAATGATATTTTGTGTGCTAATACTTTCTCTTCAATTAATCTTATTCTGGTCTAAAAGTGTGCCATTGTGCACTCAGAAATGTCTCAAAAATGTCTGTGGTCCCAGATGTCTTGTGAGGAAGTGATTGAACAGAAGGTGTTCTTCTTTGTTGGTGCAAATGTTTTCATGGTAAGCTGTATTTGAGATGTGTCAGAATGCCAGTTTACCTGCTCACGATCCCTGCTGCTGAATAATTGCCTGGTGAATACCCATGATTCAGAGCTTCGAGGGAACAAAGCATTTAAAGAACAAAGCAGCAGCTCCATTTTCAGGGCAAATCCCTTCCCGGATGCTCGTCTGTCGGACATATCCGTTTGTTGTGTTAATGCTGATCCTTTCATGCTTCCTGTTTGTTAATCCTACTCCTGCTATATTCAGAAGTGATATCCTATATTTCTCAGAGTGCCTTTTAACAACCCACACAGAAGAGGCTTGTTGCATTAGTGTAGGTGGATAATCTAATGACAAGCTGGAGGGGGGGTGTGGGGGGATCAGAGTCAGACGGGGCCTTGTTTTTGGAGTTTTGGCCAATGTGTGTCAATCAGCTATTGTAATGTTTCACTCACTTGCTGAGATCTGCAGTGCTCTGACTAGTTAAGCTCACTTGGAACATACACCCTCATAGATTTAGAGTTTTGGGGGATTTAGAATTAGTGTGTCTGCACATTAAAGACTTGCTCTGGGGGGGCTGCCTTACGTTGTGCTGGCTTCCTGTAAACATGAATGGACACATGCAAAACATTTCACAGCACAGTGCTCACAGTTTGAGGAGTCACCTCACAGTTTTTCTTTGTTATATCTTCCAAATAAGTCTGAGCGACCTGGGTCTGCCTTCTCGTTTTAAGCAATATCACTGAGTTTTGTTTATCACCTGTCATCTTGGGAAGTGCAATTTTATTAATTCTGATAATGATGGTGATGACCCAGGTAATAGACCAGAATTAGCTGTCCTGGTAAATCACTTATCTTTTAATTATCGCTCAATATATCCATATTATTTAACTTTCTACACCGTAAGATAAAGCACATGATGTTATGTTCAGGCTGCTGACAAGGACGCAGCCTTTTATTGCCTGGTATTTATTGTGACTTCTTGTGTGCGCCACTACCTGTGTTAATAGTCCCAAGGTTGGAGAACAAAGCGGTAAATAAACAGCTTTGTTCCAGAAGCCATCGCTCAGAGGAATAAGTTGTAGCAGATGCTGTGGAAGAAGCTGCTATTTATTTATTTGATTGTTCATATTTGTTCTAGTGCTTTTTAATTTGCTGGGATCTGGGGTACTTTGTGGGGGTGTTCATTACACAATGGATACCTTGTTCTTTAACTGCAAACCAAATCTTCCTACCGGTACAAATATATAACCTGAACCTGACACTTTACAATGGCCTTTCCAGCTTCAACTTGGTCACATGATCATTAGCCAATAATGATTAAGTATGATCAATGTAGCATCAATTAAATGTGACTGAGACAAAACCAGTGAAATGTCTTGGCTGAAGTCACGAAACGACAGCCTCTGCTCTTGAAATGTTAAAGAAAAAAGGACTCGAAACAGAACGGTTATTATCTGAACTTGAGTTTTGTCTTTACAGCTCCTGCACATCCACTTGACACCCGTTGAGGCATTTCAATTATTTTGTCTACTGGGCATCTTCCTGGGACTGAGTGGGTGTTGACAGGTGGTGTTAAACTTGTGAAATAATATAGTGTGAATATCTTGGTGAATTGTAGATTGAGCAGGGTGGAGTTTTCCCTTATCAGAAACCCCCCCCCCCTCCAAGCTTGTCTGGTTTTATTGGACAGATGTGCTTGTTTTTAATTCTGACCTTGGCAGGGCTTTGAGGTGTGCTTCATTTTCTCCAACCCCAACAGTTTCTACATCACTTCCCTTCGTTGCCACAGTTGGAATAAATATATTTAATGTTGTTCTGTGATATAGGAGCCACGGAATCTATAACCTTCAATTCCAGATTCATCTCCTGCTTTTTACACAAATGTGTCGCCTGCCAGCATGATGGACGGCTGCTTCTGACCAAATGAAATCAAAAGCACACTCTGAACCTTGAACATTTGCTAGATTCTTCTGCAGTGCATGCTGTCCTTGGCTTTGTATTTCTCTCTCTTTTCACACAAATGTGTTGAAGCCATGCTCAGTAGTTAGAGTGGTTGTGTGCAGACTGGGGTGGACAGTAGGGATGGGTATCGCAGTAGCGTGGCGTGGGAAAAAAATTAGGGGAAGCCAATAATACGTCCTTTCTTTTGGGTCGGGGGTGTGGTGGTCAATGTAATAACGTAACCAGATGAGTGATTACAGCACCCGGTATCATTTTACACACATTTGTATCATACAGATGCAGGACTTACACACGCCTGTTATCTAACCGACAGGTCCGCACGCACTCTCCAGCTGAAACTCTAATAAGCATTCATTCACAAACTAAATCAGGAGACCTTTAACGTTTTATGTCCGATTCGCTCCTTTTTTCCTCTCTGTACACAGCTCCAGTTTGGGCATCGGCCTGTCATCAGATTGTATTTGTTGTTGCTGCTGTAGCGGAAGTTTAGTACAATTATTTTTTATGAAATACTCCAAATCTCCACCCTCCATAATTGCACTTGCTTCAGTTGCTTGCTACTTTCTAACGGCGGTGAGAGTGATGCAGTGACGCTATCTATCTTCTATCGATTAGATTTATGATTCGAAAATTATATAAGTAGGGTAGACATGTGGATATTATCCGACTGAACACAACGTGCATTTTTCTAACAGGTTCATTTTCCACTGACCTTATTTTGAGTTATTTTCCTAAATCCTATGGAGAACTCCCATTGCTTTTTTGTCGAGGGAAACCGAGAGCAGCTTACTTCCGGATTTTAGGACGCGTCACTGCAACACTAAGTTGATGCGATTTGATTGGATTGTGAGGCAAGGGAAGCCAGCCACCTCTGGCTTCCCTTGGCATGGCCCTTGTCACAAACGAGCTGAGGACCAAAATGCAGAACACGGGAAACCAGAGATAGTCGGTAACCAGCTTTATTAGAGGCAATAGGCTGGTAGGAGACAACACGGCAGATAGTAGGCAAAGGGCTGGTCGGGGACAGGCGAGGGTTCCAGGAGACAGCAGGACGGGAGTCGTAGGCACAGAACGGGTCAGGGAGCAGGCGAGGCAGGCTGGTCAGGGACAGGCAGAGTCGAAACCGGGAGAGCAATCTGAGGAGTAGTGCGGGAAAGACAAGCATGCTGCGAAGTACGATCTGGCACTGAGGTGAAGGTGAAGTGGGCCTAAATACTAATGGAGCTGATGGGTGTAACAGAGTGAGAGAGAGAGAGACAGGGTGTGACTACCAGGTGACTACGGAATGATAATGCAGAAAATAGGTGAGTGAGAAAGCAGACTGTGACAGAACCCCCCCCTTAATGGACGGCTCCAGACGTCTAAACAATACTAAAAAAAACAACAAAAGAGACCCAAGAAAAAAAAAACCCTACAGACACCGGGTGGAAGGTGGAGGTATGGGAAAGGTTAGTACTCGTCTGAGACTGCTCTCTCGGCCTCTCCCTCCTGGAAATCCTCGTCCTCCTCGCCCGATGACGACTCCCCCTCCTCCTCGACGAAGCCTCTGGTCCGTAGCGGACGAGTACTCCCTGGCTTAACGCCTGGTCGAGCGTGGGTCCTAGACGGCTGCTCCGGGTAACGCAGGTGGAAGTCTCGGATGAGCTGAGGGTTGAGGATATGACGAGCCGGAACCCACTGCCTCTCCTCAGGACCATAGCCCTCCCAGTCCACCAAATATTGAACCCCCCTTCCTCTGAGACGGGAACGGAGTAAACGACGAAGGGTGTAGGTAGGGCCCCCATCGATCATCCTAGGGGGTGGTGGTGGAGGGGCGGCGGAAACCATAGGGCTCTCCCGGACAGGTTTAATCCTAGAGACGTGGAAGGTGGGATGGATTTTCATGTTCCGGGGCAAACTCAGTCGAACTGCTGCAGGATTAATGACCTTGACAATCTCGAAGGGTCCAATAAACCTGGGCGCTAACTTTTTAGACTCCATCCGAAGGGGAATGTTCTGGGTGGAAAGCCACACCCTCTGGCCTACCTGGTACACAGGTGCCTTGGTTCGTCGGCGGTTCGCTGATGTGGCGTACCGGTTAGCAGACTGAAGCAGAGTCGTACGAGCCTGCCTCCAAGTCCTCCGACAACGTCGGATGAAAGCCTGGACAGACGCACAGGTAACCTCCTTCTCCAATGCAGAGAACAATGGGGGTTGAAAACCGTATGCACACTGAAAAGGGGAAAAACCAGTAGCGGAACTGATGAGGGTGTTGTGGGCATACTCCACCCACAGGAGTTGTTTTGACCAGGTCGTGGGATGATCGGAAGCCATGCAGCGGAGAGTGGTCTCCATCTCCTGATTCTTCCGTTCAGTCTGGCCATTGGCCTGTGGGTGGAAACCGGAGGTGAGACTAACCGTCGCCCCGATCAGTTCACAAAACTCCCTCCAAAACACAGAGGTGAATTGGGGCCCCCGGTCGGAAACCACATCAGTCGCCAGTCCGTGAATGCGAAACACGTGGAGCAGAATCAGTTCTGCCGTCTCCTTAGCTGACGGGATCTTAGGCAGGGGTATGAAATGAGCCATCTTACTAAACCGATCTACCACCGTCAAGATGGCAGTATGTCCGTGGGACGGTGGTAGACCAGTCACAAAGTCCAATGAAATATGTGACCAAGGGCGACGTGGGACCGGTAATGGATGAAGGAGGCCAGCTGGCGCTTGGTGAGATGGTTTGTGCCGATTGCACACAGGACAGGCGTTCACAAACTCCCGGGTGTCAGCCTCCAGCGTGGCCCACCAGAACCGTTGTAGGACCATCCCCTTGGTACGTTGAATTCCAGGGTGGCAGGAAAGTCTGGAGCTATGAGCCCACTGAAGCACCTCAGCCCTCAAAACCTGAGGCACAAACAAGCGGTTAAGAGGACAAGAACTAGGACCGGGTTGGTCCACCAAAGCGGTCTTAACCCTCTCCTCAATCTCCCAAGCGAGGACGCCGATCACTCGAGGAGCAGGAAGAATAGTGTCCGGAATACCCCGGGTGTCTCCCTCCCTCCCGAACTGCCGGGACAAAGCGTCGGCCTTCACGTTGCGGGAGCCCGGGCGGTAGGAGAGAAAAAAATTAAACCGGGTGAAAAATAACGACCACCTGGCTTGCCGAGAATTCAGTCTCTGTGCCGACCTGATGTATTCCAGGTTCTTATGGTCAGTCCATACCTGAAATGGTTGTTCTGTCCCCTCAAGCCAGTGTCACCACTCCTCCAACGCCAACTTGACTGCTAGAAGCTCTCGATTCCCCACGTCATAGTTTCTCTCCGCCGGACTCAATCTCCTCGAAAAGAAAGCACAGGGGTGGAGCTTCTGGTTCTCACCAGAACGTTGCGACAGGATGGCCCCCACCCCTACGTCAGAAGCATCCACCTCCACCACCAACTGACCAGCGGTGTCTGGTACTTGAAGGATAGGAGCTGACGTAAACCGGCCCTTGAGGTCCTGAAAAGCCTCCTCGGCTGCAGGGGACCATCGGAACGTCACCTTGGATGAGGTCAGGGCGGTGAGCGGGGCGGCCACGGTGCTGTAGCCACGGATGAACCGTCTGTAAAAGTTGGCGAATCCCAGGAAACGCTGCAGCTCCTTCCGGGAATCAGGGACCCGCCACGAGGTAACTGCTGAGACCTTAGAAGGATCCATCTCCACACTTCCTTGACCCACGATGTAGCCAAGAAAGGCAACCGAAGAAGTGTGAAACTCGCACTTCTCCGTCTTGACGAACAGTGAGTTCTCCAGAAGTCTCTGGAGGACTGTCTGGACATGATGGACGTGCTCCTTGAGGTTCTTAGAAAAAATCAAGATGTCGTCCAGATAGACAAAAACATAACGATCCAACATGTCTCGGAGTACGTCGTTCACCAACGCCTGGAAAACTGCAGGGGCGTTGGTAAGTCCAAATGGCATCACCAGGTACTCGTAATGTCCCGAAGAGGTGTTGAAGGCGGTCTTCCATTCGTCCCCCTCCCGGATTCGTACCAGGTGATAAGCGTTTCGTAGATCCAGCTTAGTGAAGATTGTAGCCCCCTGTAGTAACTCAAATGCTGACGAGATGAGTGGCAAGGGATAACGATTCTTCACCGTGACGTCGTTCAGACCCCGATAGTCAATGCAGGGTCTCAGGGTCTTGTCCTTCTTCGCCACAAAAAAAAACCCTGCTCCGGCGGGTGATGTGGAAGGACGAATAATTCCCGCAGCCAGAGAGTCATTGACGTAGGTCTCCATGGCCTTCCTCTCCGGTGCCGAAAGCGAGTACAACCGGGCCTTGGGTGGGACTGCGCCTGGATGTAGCTCAATGGCGCAGTCATAGGGCCGATGAGGTGGGAGAGATGTCGCCTTAGCCTTGCTAAACACCTCCTTAAAGTCCAAATACTCCGCCGGAACCCCTGTGACATCCGGAACCAGGTTCATATCCACAGATAGTTGAGGTGCGGCGGCCTGCTTGAGACAAACCTGATGACAGGAAGAACTCCAACCTAGGATGGACCCAGTTGCCCAGTCAATGTTCGGGTTGTGGCGGCGGAGCCACGGATAACCCAAAATCAGAGGGATTTGGGGGGACCGTAGCACATGAAACCGGATTGTCTCATGGTGGTTCCCCGACATGAGCATACGGACCGGTGTCGTCTGGTGTGTCACTGTTCCCAGCAGGTGACCATCCAAAGCATTAGCCGGTACCGGCTGGAGCAGCCGAACCTGTTGGATGCCCAGCTGTCGTGCGAGCTCCTCGTCAATGATGCTAACATCTGATCCGGAGTCGATAAAAACAGCCAGAGCCTGAGATTTGCCTGTCAGGAGGAGTCGAGCATGGCACAAGGGTCTTAGATTGGGGATCAGCTCAGAGGTTTGGCCCACCAGTATACTCCCCATTACTGATGAGCTCTGTCTTTTACCTCTTCGACGTACTTCCCTCTCCTCAGAGGTAAGACTGGTACGACCCACTTGCATGGGCTCGACCTCGTACCGTGAGTCAGAGTAGGAGTGGGAACTCTCCGCCGAACCCGGAAGTCGAAATCTCCCGGAAACCGGAAGTTGTTGTCGCGAGCAGCGGCCCGCCGCTCGCGTCTGTTGCTCTCCTCTCCGAGTCTGGATTCGTCCGTCAATCCGAGAGGTGAGCTCTATCAACCCATCCAAGGAAGCAGGGAGATCATAGGAAACCAGCTCATCTCTCATATAATCCGCTAATCCTCTCAGATATGCGTCACACTGCGCCGGCTCATTCCAGCTGCTGCGACGGCTGCTGGTGCGGAAGTCAATAGCGTAATCCACCACCGTGCCGGAACCCTGGCACAAACTCAGCAGGCCTCCAGCAGCGTCGGGACCCAGACGAACGGGACCGAACACCTTCCGCATCTCCGCGGAAAAGGCAGCAAACGAGGCGCAGGCTGGTGTCTGCTGCTCCCACTCAGCAGTTCCCCATAAACGTGCTCTCCCCGTCAGATGATTAACGGTGAAAGCTACCCGAGCCGCCGAGGAGGCGAAGGTGTGTGGCTGCAGTGAAAACAATATGGAACAGTTTGTGAGAAAAGGCCTGCATCCCTCCGGCTCACCAGCGTAGCGTTCCGGCGTTCCCACCCGAGGCTCCGGAGCGTATCCCGTCGACCCAGGGGCTGGAGCGAGCATCGGAGCTGCGGGCGGAGGGACGGTAGCAGCCATGGTAGCGGCTAGCTGTTGTACGGTGGCGGCCATCTGTTGCATCTGGGAGGTAAGGTGAGCCAGCGTTTGTCCCTGGGTTGAGGTTGCCTGGTGGGTCTCGATAGCTAAGGTAGCTACTGTGACCTCCTGTCTTTGGATGGCATCCTCAACCCTCTCAAAGCGGTCTCTAGGAGACCCGGTGTTTGCTTGGTCCATTTCTGGCCAGATCGTTCTGTCACAAACGAGCTGAGGACCAAAATGCAGAACACGGGAAACCAGAGATAGTCGGTAACCAGCTTTATTAGAGGCAATAGGCTGGTAGGAGACAACACGGCAGATAGTAGGCAAAGGGCTGGTCGGGGACAGGCGAGGGTTCCAGGAGACAGCAGGACGGGAGTCGTAGGCACAGAACGGGTCAGGGAGCAGGCGAGGCAGGCTGGTCAGGGACAGGCAGGGTCGAAACCGGGAGAGCAATCTGAGGAGTAGTGCGGGAAAGACAAGCATGCTGCGAAGTACGATCTGGCACTGAGGTGAAGGTGAAGTGGGCCTAAATACTAATGGAGCTGATGGGTGTAACAGAGTGAGAGAGAGAGAGACAGGGTGTGACTACCAGGTGACTACGGAATGATAATGCAGAAAATAGGTGAGTGAGAAAGCAGACTGTGACAGCCCTGACCAATCACAGGTTGGCAGGGGCATCACGTGAGCCCAGTGGCGACTGGTCATTAGGGGCAGGGGCACAGCCCCACCTAGTGTCAGCAGAAAGTATTAAAATAATGATTACAACAAAATGCAAAAAATAAATTAAAAAATATATAAAATATATTTTAAGATCATGTTTAATCATCTGATTCGTCTGTACATTGCTGTTTTAGTCTGTGTTCTTCTAATTAGTGTCTACAGTGTGTGCATATTGAGCTGTTTAGAGCCATGTGGGACAAAACCCGATCCTGCCCCTCCCTCTCACTGTCTGGTGAACGGTGACTGTAAAAACTACACTGCGCATGCTCAGAGTATTTTCCTATTTAATGTGTGTGGCAAAAAATAATGACCATAGGGGCATAGAGCTGCCATCCCCACCATACGTCATCTCATATCATTCAGAGCTGATTGGCTGTAAGTACGTGTGCCGCGAAAAGTGTGGTGTGTGAAGAGGAGGAGAGAGACGTGTCCTAAAACCAGGAAGTAAGCTGCGCATGGCTTCCCTCACCCGACCGGCCGTTCTGTGATTCTCCAGAACACACAGATGGCCAGTCCGCCCTTACCCTGGCTGTATTCCACCGGGTCACCGCGGCGCAGAAGGACCCGGTGGAATACAGGGTCTACCGCGTTTAGGAACCGTTAAGCAGAACCGAAAATGTGTATTTTGTATGGGTACCCGGCATTTTCTTATCGGTTCTCATCTGGAACCGAGTTTCGGTTCCCAACACTAGTGGACAGGGACCCAAAATACTGCTCCTGCAATAACCACAGTGCTGACATCCTTTCATGGGCCTGTCCCCTGGAACAAGCAGCTATATTTCTCATTTATATTGCAGAGTGGAAGTTTAAAGAGCCCGGCTCCATCTGTGAGTCTCTGCTCTCAGGACATTGGTATAAAACATGATTTGGTTACTGATGCATGTTTTCCTATGCAGACTCTTGTTAAAAGTCAGTCTGGTATCAAAGCAATTATTTTCTTATCATGTAGTTTGCTACTTTGGTGAACACATTAGTCCACTTCTAACAGGAGTACATGCACCAGAATTCTGTGACGGTGGATCATGGCTCTGGGTCAGCAGGGAGTCCATCACAATGCAGGTGCTCCAGTGGCTGGATCAGGGCTCACTGAGGCAGGACCGTCAGAACGTTAGTGATGGTCCACTTCTGATCCGTGCAGTCCTGAAGGACCAGCTGGAAGCTGAAGTCTGACTGGGAGCTCTCCACCAGCTCCAGGCAGCGCAGAGACTCCATGTTCTGGATAGATCCGCCCTGAAGGGACAGAGAGGGGGAATGTGAGTGAAAGTACACAAGCAATATATATATTTCATAATAATTATTATTAATAAGAAAAGTGAAGAATGCACTCCATTTGTTGTTGCATCCCTTCAGCCAAATACATTATTTTCAGATATCAAACCAACTCTTCGTGCTGATTTGCCTTTTTAAATTATTGAACCAATATTAAACTATTGGTAGAGAAAACAACTAGAATGAGGCTTTGTGAAATAATTATGAGCAATAAGTAACAACCAAAAAACATTACTGTATCTCCAGTGGAGAGTCACAAACTAATCTACTACTACTACTACTACATTTAATTTAACTAATTACCTCTACCACTGTTTTTAAACATGATCCTGACCAGTTTATTATCTCAAAGACTATCGAAGCACCGTACACTTTAGGGGCGGGCCACCTTATGATAGACAGTTCACTATTGTTTTTAAAGAGGGTGTAGCCTGTGTAATGTACATTATAGAGAGGGGGTCACAGCGGTCTCTGTGACAGCAGCTCTGTCCATGCTTTAGCTAAGTGTTGGAACATTGTCAGACTTCATGCCAATAATTCAGAAATTGTGTCATAATAAAGAAAAACCCTCTACTTTCTCTAACCAGTTAGTGATGCCTTTCTTTATCACAACAACACACATGTATTTGTTTCATAATACAGGCAAATAATAGTATTTTAAACTTGTGAAAAATCACGAATAATTACATATTATTATATTAGTTAACGTTATTAGGTGATTGACACAATATACATACATATATACAGTGGGGCAAAAAAGTATTTAGTCAGCCACCAATTGTGCAAGTTCTCCCACTTAAAAAGATGAGAGAGGCCTGTAATTTTCATCCTAGGTACACTTCAACTATGAGAGACAAAATGGGGGGAAAGAATCCAGGAAATCACATTGTAGGATTTTTAATGAATTAATTGGTAAATTCCTCGGTAAAATAAGTATTTGGTCACCTACAAACAAACAAGATTTCTGGCTCTCACAGACCTGTAACTTCTTCTTTAAGAGCCTCCTCTGTCCTCCACTTGTTAACTGTATTAATGGCACCTGTTTGAACTCGTTATCAGTATAAAAGACACCTGTCCACAACCTCAAACCATCACACTCCAAACTCCACTATGGCCAAGACCAAAGAGCTGTCAAAGGACACCAGAAACCAAATTGTAGACCTGCACAAGGCTGGGAAGACTGAATCTGCAATAGGTAAGCAGCTTGGTGTGAAGAAATCAACTGTGGGAGCAATTATTAGAAAATGGAAGACATACAAGACCACTGATAATCTCCCTCGATCTGGGGCTCCACGCAAGATCTCACCCCGTGGGGTCAAAATGATCACAAGCAAAAATCCCAGAACCACACGGGGGGACCTAGTCAATGACCTGCAGAGAGCTGAGACCAAAGTAACAAAGGCTACCATCAGTAACACACTACGCCGCCAGGGACTCAAATCCTGCAGTGCCAGACGTGTCCCCCTGCTTAAGCCAGTACATGTCCAGGCCCGTCTGAAGTTTGCTAGAGAGCATTTAGATGATCCAGAAGAGGATTGGGAGAATGTCATATGGTCAGATGAAACCAAAATAGAACTTTTTGGTAAAAACTCAACTAGACGTGTTTGGAGGAGAAAGAATGCTGAGTCCAAAGAACACCATACCTACTGTGAAACATGGGGGTGGAAACATCATGCTTTGGGGCTGTTTTTCTGCAAAGGGACCAGGACGACTGATCCGTGTAAAGGAAGGAAAGAATGAATGGGGCCATGTATCGTGAGATTTTGAGTGACAACCTCCTTCCATCAGCAAGGGCATTGAAGATGAAACTTGGCTGGGTCTTTCAGCATGACAATGATCCCAAATACACCGCCCGGGCAACGAAGGAGTGGCTTCGTAAGAAGCATTTCAAGGTCCTGGAGTGGCCTAGCAAGTCTCCAGATCTCAACCCCATAGAAAATCTTTGGAGGGAGTTGAAAGTCTGTGTTGCCCAGCGACAGCCCCAAAACATCACTGCTCTAGAGGAGATCTGCATGGAGGAATGGGCCAAAATACCAGCAACAGTGAAAACCTTGTGAAGACTTACAGAAAACGTTTGACCTCTGTCATTGCCAACAAAAGGTATATAACAAAGTATTGAGATGAACTTTTGTTATTGACCAAATACTTATTTTCCACCATAATTTGCAAATAAATTCTTTAAAAATCAGACAATGTGATTTTCTGGATTTTTATTTTCTCATTTTGTCTCTCATAGTTGAAGTGTACCTAGGATGAAAATTACAGGCCTCTCTCATCTTTTTAAGTGGGAGAACTAGCACAATTGGTGGCTGACTAAATACTTTTTTGCCCCACTGTATATAAATGGTCTTTTTAGTCTTCCTACGTCGCGAGGCATACTTACATGCCAAAATGTAAGTGCACACATTTACACACTGTTGGCAGGTCTGATGTACAAAGTGTCAAACTGCTCATTATTTATTCTAATGCTCATTGCACACACTCACGGCTCCCTTCAGATTAATTTAGGGTTCAGTACCTCGCACAAGGACTATAGTACTTCTGGACTGGAGGGACATTGCTTAAAACAATGATTGTTTTATTTTAATAACCCACTGACCCACGCTAGCTTTAGCAGCCAATACATTTTTAAGTAAGGCTAGAGTGTCTGGATGTTCTACAGCAAGGGTGCCCAATACGTCGATCGAAGGTAGTGTGGGTAGATCGCAAGGCATTGAAAAAAAATTAAATATATATATATATATATTTTTTAAAGTTAGCCAATCATCCATCCTTACCATGGCATTTGCCACTTGATTGATGTACAGGTAAGCCAGACTGAGTTGTATTGTTTGTGCCATATGGATTCATGCAGTTATGAGGGGGCCTCACCTCCTCATCTGAAGCGCAAATGCGACGCACTATTATGCGCTAATGCGCTCGCAACACGGATTGGGCAGGGGCGGCCCTGTAGGTAGATCATTTGGGCTTGGTCATTTTAAAAGTAGCTCCCATGCTGAAAAAGTGTGGGCACCCCTGTTCTACAGCATGCATCTTACTAGATGCTGGATTTCAACCTGATCTCACCAGAATGCGTGACTCCACCACGACTCCTTAACACCGCATTGCGTGGTGGACTCACGAACTTTGTTACATTTACGTGTCTGCACCACGCAAACAACCCCAATGTAAAGTGAATGAGGCTCTTTTGTCGTGGTGCACACACGAAGACACTACACTACCTAGAATCCTCAGCTATTGTTCCGCGTTGCCTCAAGCTCTGTGATTGGTTGACCTCCAACTGCATTCCATATGAAAAAAACGTTTCGTAAAAGATAAATCATACTTTATTCAGCAGTGCATCACATGAATGCATTGTAATAAATGGTTTGGCTGCATTAAATATTACACATATGTTGTAGTGCTTTATTTATCTACAGAGATCCGGCCTCAAAATAGACCGGAAACTATTCTTTTACCGTTCTGTTTTAATATCACAATAAAGTTAGTAGTAATAATTTGTTTTGATATTATTGTTTTTTATTAACTACTAGACCGCTGTGTCATGTTAAGACCATCTTTTATGTGTTGCTGTGGGGTTTTTCCATCGCTTTTGTGTTACAAATATCAAAACAATAACTAAATATATCCGTCGTAAACTAAACCAGAAACAGCAGTATATTTTATTTTGCTAACACTGTAAACTTGACAGCTTTTTAACCCAAACCACCTACTGATTAAAGCACTTTATTACACGTTTAGAGTAATATTGAAATCTTGAAAAGGGATGTCCAAAATAGCAATTATAAACAGTTTTTAATTAACTATTTGAGAATAACGAGTAATGTATATACTTTATAGGGATCTGCTGATACATATTTAGTCTTCTCAAGCACCAACAATCATTACATTACATTGCATTTAGCTGACGCTTTTATCCAAAGCGACTTACAATAAGTGCGTTTCGACCAACAAGATACAAGCTTGAAGAAAACAGAATCATAAAGTACATCAGGTTTCATAGAGCCAAAACATGTCAAGTGCTACTCAGCTGGCTTTAGAGAAGCCAGTCCTCCAATCAAATATCTCTCCTGATTGTTGGCACTTGACAATCACCTTCCCTGAACTTTACTCAGGTGTAACTAAAGTCTGCTTTAAGGGTTGTTTATATTTCACATCATTAATCAGAATCTGTAAAGTAACTCAAATAAATGTAGTGGAGTAAAAATACCAGGTTAACCTTAAAGAAAGCCCTCAGGATTATAAAAGACCCCCATCACCCCAGCCACAAACTGTTCTGTCTGCTGCCGTCTGGCACAACAGCCGCATTCTAGGATGTGGCTGTTGGAGGACTACAAGTATGGGCTGAACTGGAGGATCAACACTGACGCTGTGTACAAGAAGGGGATGAACACATTCCTGCCCACTGCAATAACTCTGTACAATAAATCACCTCTGGCTGGAAGAGAACTCTCTGCTCCATAGTTTCTCTTGTAATACAACCTCGCTGTACATTACATGGAGACGTTCGATTCCTGTTTTGAATAGTGTGCTGTCGATGAGTTTCATTCCATTTCAAAATGCTGTTTGACGCTGGGTGTAAACTTCGCGCACTGCCACTCCAACATCCAATCACAGAGCTTGAGAACAAATCACTCACGGGGTTTGTCAAGCAAAGCACATGGTGTAGTCCCAAACGATAGCTGAGGATTCTGGGTAGTGTAGTGTCTTCGGCCATCCTAAACTGAACAAATATTTGTTTCTCCGAATCGAAGGGGAAAATTACAAAAGCATTGTACACAATCTAAACCAATCAATGTTGTGTAATTAACAAGGATAATCTGATGTTTTTGAGTTGATGAGTAGTGCAGATATCACTGTGAAATCTATCGACAGTAAAGAGAATACTTACTTCCGGGTGTAAAATCCTCCGTTATCCAATGGGAATGGACGCTCACATTGCTCTCCGTAATACAATAAAGGGGACATGATCAAATAGGAATATAATGTTCTTTTAAAAAAATGTTAACTAAAAGGAAACAATCTATTTGACATAGCTGAAGCTCTGGCCTTCCTTAAAAACTAATTCAATAAAAATCACAGTTGTATTACACACACTGTTTTTTAGAACAAAAATTCGTAACTAATGCACCATAATACATTCTGACGAAAAATACAAATTATTATGAATACAAATAAAATAAAAGAAGCCTCCCGCGAGTTACTACAAGCTATAAAGCCCCTGTCACACTGTCCCAAAATTGACACCCGATAAAGGACATTTTCAAATTCGGCTCTGATCGTAACAACATCGCGCCATTCGTGAGGGCATCTTAAGCCATCGTATGACAGTCGGTGGAGTTTCTCAGGCTCCGGCAGCAACTTCATGAGCGGCAACTTCGTAAGGCACTCGTGAGGGCATCTTGTCGAATCGTGTCATCTTCATGTTATCATCGGTGCCATCGGGCATTCGCCCTCACTCTGATCGGGGCGAATGCCCGATGGCACCGATGATAACAAGATGCCCTCACGATTGCCTTACGAACGGCAAAATTGACACACAAATTCAACACGAAAATGAACCATTCGCAAGGTCCTTCTGCAATTTTTTGGCATGCCAAAGATTATCCCGAATTTGAACATTTCCTTTATCGTGTGTCCATCTGGTTGTTTTATTGCACAACAAAATCATGTAAACATATTATGTAAATAACCCAATTTGTGTTCTGTGAAACTGAAAAGGATATAATATATTATTTTGAAGGAGAGTTGACAGGAAGTTGTTGTTGCTATGGAAACAACATTACGGAGAAAACGTAATATTTTCTACATATAAAGACGGATAAAGTAAAGAACAAAGTCTTAAGATATCAGTACAGTATCATAGTACTGTAACATAATTGTTTTTGTTACTTTCGTTGCAGTTGTATGTCTTAAATGTAATGTAAATGTTGCCTTCGTGTGTGGTTCGGGGCCATCTTCGTGTGAAATTCACAACTCCATATTCGTGTGTCTATCGGGTGTCAACTTCGGGACAGTGTGACAGGGGCTTAAAGTAGATTTTAAAAACGTTTTATAGAATGAAAGCTCACTGCAGGACGTTGTAGAAATGCGTGTGTGCACCACGACAAAAGAGCCTCATTCACTTTACATTGGGGTTGTTTGCGTGGTGCAGACACGTAAATGTAACAAAGTTCGTGAGTCCACCACGCAATGCGGTGTTAAGGAGTCATGGTGGAGTCACGCATTCTGGTGAGATCAGGTTGGATTTATGCTGTTAGAATATAAAGCAGGTTTACAGCAGAGCTGCGTAGGCATCAGACGTGGCCAATATATATCTGACCCTGTGTTTGGAATTTCACAGTCTGTAATCACACATGGAAGCAGTTTAAAGCAGCGAGAGAGGGCACGCATCCACACTGCAGCATGGAGCACTTTTCGGGTCCTACCTGTGAATCGCCTCACTCATCAAGTGCACCAATAATTAGAGGTGTGGATAAAATGTAGAATTTTGACAGGCAAGAAGTGCCATGCAACCACGAGGTTTACTTTATTCACCTACAGACACAATTCAAGAGAAATCATACAACATAATCTTAATTGTAGTAATAAGCTATCAACGAGTTAAAGTATGGGCCCAGACCCTAGGTATATATGTAGTGCAGGTATTATACAATAACATTTACAACCAACAAAACACTGAAGGCAAACTGAAGACCCCTAAATTAATATTTACCGTAAACAACGTTTCGTCATGTGCATTGCATGTTATCTGAAAAGTTCCTCATTTTTTGTGTTCTCCTACAAGTAACAACAGCCTGTTTCTCCATATTCCCTTCCTCTGCCTCGGATCTCGTCCACTTCTCACAAATGAACAAGATGCCTCTTGGATTAAGTTATACTGTGTGACACAGAGTGAATGCTGAGCCTAATTTTAAGTCAGTTGTCACTTGAAGTAACAGCAGCAGGTTGGATATGTGTAACCGGTGTCGTTAAGCGGTCTCTGCGTTGTGTTTTGCGTTGATCATGGATGAGACCCGAGCCAGCATACAGTTAGACGATTTCCGTTTAATCACTGACAATCTGACAACAGATATAACAATCAGTCTTATATTAGGTTTCCCCCACAGTGACTCCTCTCACGTGGAACATTTACAGAAAGGGGCGAGGAAACGTGAGGGACATAATATGAAGGGGGAAGTCACCATAAAAATAATCCTCTGAGCACAGCGACCACACCTCAGAGGTTCTGCCCACTGATCTCCGACCTTGTCAGGTATTGAAATTTCAATAAATGAAGAACACAGAATTTGTGTGATTATACTAAATGATACCAAAATACAAATAAACACCACTGCATATTTACAACTGTTTCATATGGATAACTGTTAAATTCTTGGAGTTACAAAAAAAGTCCCTTCCATGATCCTCTTAAGTGTGTGTGTGTGTGTGTGTGTGTGTGTGTGTGTGTGTGTGTGTGTGTGTGTGTGTGTGTGTGTGTGTGTGTGTGTGTGTGTGTGTGTGTGTGTGTGTGTGTGTTGCTGCTGTATTTTGTTGTGATGATACGTGATAGAGTGGGATGATGTTGCACAATGTGTTGAAAACTATTGGTGAACAGAAACACATATTTATGAAGCGTTGTGTGTTAACAGGATGATATCCAAATATTAACACCACTTTATGATTTTGTTATTGTTAATGCAATTGCCAAAAGTAAAAAAGCTATATTAGTCTATAAAATAACTACATAAGGTAACACATGTCACCACCACTAAGATAAAGACAGCTAATGTTACTGACATATTTTATGTTGTAAAACAAAATGTGGAAAGGTGTGAAACTGTTGACTTTGAGACAAGGGAAAAGGAAGTGATATATGCTTAGTAATTTCTGTGTTTTTGGGACATATCCCTGCACCACTGTTTATAGTAGATGGAAGTTAACTGAATATGGGGAGGCACAGGAAAACGCTTGCTTACAGTCCTTTACAGTAGCAGCCCCCACACCTCCTGGCACTGAAAACAGGTCCATAGTTACAACCCAGTCTCACAGCATTTCGTGTTATAGTCACGACATCTAATCTATTGATTCGTGTTCACCAAAGCATGATTTTAAAAGCAATGTATTTCTACTGGTAATGTGTTTCGTGCCTGCAGCACCTCTTTTTGTCCGGTCGGGTCTTGGAAGACCGGAAAAAAATGTTTTACTCAATATCAAGTCACGACTATTGTTTTATTTTAAAATCGTATAATGTCGGACTTCTTTGCCGTCCGCGAGGAAAATATATGGGGCTCAGAGCCTCAGAATACTGAAATCTGTATTTTTTCAATCTTTTTTTCCTTCTAATTTGTTATTATTTTCTAAATAACACACTGTTATTTACTCAACAATAACTCACAATTATCCTTGTTTTTATTTGTTTAATTCTATAATATCGGGCTTTTTTTCCGTCAATCAGGAACTGAATTTCAAAATAAAGTCACCGGAAACAGACACACCCACTGAACTGATTACCCAAGATCCTCAGCTATGGTTGAAGCTCGGTGATTGGATGTTTTAGCCGCAATGCACGTTGGGATATGATGTTTATGCGATATGAAATCCGAAAACATAAACAAAAATAATAATAATACTTTACTCCGAGTGTGCTTGCTTTTCTCTTTGGAAGTCATCACATAACGGTGTCACGATTCTCATGTTATGTCACGTTTGTAGTTTTGTGTGTTTGCTGTCATGTTTTCCTCCTGGGTTATTGTCTGGTCCTTTTCCCTGTGTTTTTCCTCCCGTCGTTAGTTTCCCTGGTGTGTCTAGTTGTCTGATTGTGTTCACCTGTTGTCCTTGTGTTTCTCCTCCCCTGCCCGGCTGTTTCTCGTCTCGTGATTACCTCTTCCTGTGTTCAGTGTTGGTTCGTCTTTTGTTGGTGACTGAGTTCACCGGTGAGTGTTCTGTTTTGTCTGTATGTTTCATTATCCTTGAAATAAAGGTTTATCAGAGTTATCTGCATTTGGGTCCTGCTTCCTTCACTCAACCGTGACAGTACGAACCAACCAGAAATGGACCCAGCAGATGATCCTTTTGAGGTGGAACTACAACATTTTTCCTTTTATTTGGCTTTCTGCTATGATTGGTGGAAGGGAGCGTCCAGTGTTCTGCAGAAGGAGGCCGCTCTGGTAAAGGCGCACCGGTTGGCTATGGAGAAACCAGACTTGGTGAAATTCTTACCTGGCTGGATTTTGAACTTCCTCTGGGTGTGTGATTTCCAGCCTGCTGACTACAAACGTCTCGGTGTGTTCCGTCTGGAGTCAACCCATGCTTCTGCCCCAGTTCCTGCTCCTGTCCAGGAGTCGTATTCTGGAACTCGTCTGGCTTATGGAGGTCCACGGAGTATTCAGGCGGCTGCTAAGAGAAGGAGTCGCAAGGCCAAGCTAGCAGCCAGAGCCCCAAGAGCCATGGTTCCAGCCCCAGTCCTGGCCCCAGCAACCATGGTTCCAGCCCTGGTTCCAGCCCCAGCAGCCATGGTTCGGGCTCCAGTACAGGCCCCAGAAGCCATGGTTCCGGCAACAGAACCGGCCAACACAGCCATGGTTCCGGCCTCAGCAGCCATGGTTCCGGCTTCAGTACCAGCCCCAGAAGCCATGGGCCCGACTCCAGTTTCGGCTACAGGGCTGGCTCCCCAAGTCTTGTCGGCGTACCGGCCGACTCCAGCACCTCGTCTCCTGCTGGCTCCCCAGCCGACGCCAGCTCCCAGAGTCCTGTCGGCGTACCGACCGACACAAGTCCCCTCTCAAGTCCCCTCTCGACTTCCTTCTCAAGTCCCCTCTCAAGTCTCCTCTCCAGTTCCCTCTCAAGTCTCCTCTCCAGTTCCCTCTCAAGTCTCCTCTCCAGTTCCCTCTCGAGTCACCTCTCAAGCCACCTCTCGAGTCTCCTCTCGAGTCACCTCTCAAGTCTCCTCTCGAGTCCCCTTTCAAGACAATTCTCAAGTCAACTCCCGAGTCTCCTCTCGAGTTCCTTCTCAAGTCACCTCCCGAGTTCCCTCTCGAGTCCCCTTTCAAGTCTCTTCTCCAGTCCCCTCTCAAGTCTCCTCTCGAGTTCCTTCTCAAGTCACCTCTCGAGTTCCTTCTCAAGTCACCTCTCGAGTCTCCTCTCGAATTCCCTCTCAAGCCACCTCTCAGTTTCCCCCTCGAGTTCCCTCTCGAGTCCCCTCTCAAGTCACCTCTCAAGTCTCCTCTCAAGTCCCCTCTCGAGTCACCTCTCAAGTCACCTCTCAAGTCTCCTCTCAAGTCCCCTCTCGAGTCTCCTCTCAAGTCCCCTCTCGAGTTCCCTCTCAAGTCCCTACCCAATGTCCTGGTCCGTTGGAGGTTCCGCTGGGGGTCCTGCCAACCCTGTGTCCTGTGCCGTTGGAGGCCCCGCCGTCTACTCTTCTGCCGGGGGTCCTGCCAACCCTATGTCCTGTGCCGTTGGAGGCCCCACCGACTACTCTTCTGCCGGGGGTCTTGCCAACCCTATGTCCTGTGCCGTTGGAGGTTCCGCCGGGGGTCCTGCCAACTCTATATCCTGTCCCGTTGGGGGTCCCGCCGACTACTCTCCTGCCGGGGGTCCTGCCAACCCTGTGTCTTGTCCCGTTGAGGGTCCCGCCGTCTACTCTTCTGCCGGGGGTCCTGCCAACCCTATGTCCTGTGCCGTTGGAGGTCCCACCAACTACTCTTTTGCTGAGAGTCCTGCCAATCCCATGTCTTGTTCCGTTGGAGGTCCCGCCGTTACCTGTCTCGCCGGGGGTCCTGCCAACTCCTGGTCCTCTTCCGTGGGGGATCCTGCCGAAGCCTGTCCCACCGGCTCTGGTTCCTGTCTGGCCGACACCGGGTCCTGCCCGGCCTCCGGAGCTGTCCCGTCAGCACCTTCCTGCCTGGCCTCCGGAGCTGTCTGGTCTTCGCTTTCGAGCCCGGCCCCCTGAGAGCCGCGGTCTTCGCCTTCGAGCCCGGCCCCTTGAGAGCCTTGGTCTTCGCCCTCGAGCCCGGCCCCCTGAGAGCCGCGGTCTTCGGCCTCGAGCCTGGCCCCCTGAGAGCCGTGGTCTTCGCCCTCGAGCCTGGCCCCCTGAGTGCCACGGTCTTCGCCTTCAAGCTCGGCCCCCTGACTCTTCCTGCCGCTGCCTTCGCCCTCATGCTCTGCCCCCTGAGTTTGCCCGCTGTGGTCTTCGCCCCTCCATGGACTCTACCTTGCCCCCCGGGCCGTCCGCCCGAGACCCCCACCTTGGACTTTGCCTTGACCCGGGGCGTCCCCCCGAGATCCCTTCCGGCCCCTCCGCTGTGCTCCTGGGCTGTCAGCCCAAAACCCGTCCTCCAGACCCACTCCACCCACCCTGGTGGCCCTAGTGTTGTGACGTGGATATATATCAGCAATTAAACAACATCTTCAATTTCTCTTCACACAATACGTCTCCTTGCAGTATCAATACTAATATGGCTGACTTTTATATTTGATCCAATTGGTAGCTATATTTACAGCATAACAGTGCACAGCTGATATAAAGGGACTTGTAGTTTTTAAAGATATTATTGATTTTCTTTGAATAAAAGAATGTAAATACTGAATTGAGAGAATAGTCAGGGGTTTTGGGTGATGGGAGACACAACTATGGATTCAGAATTTCACTAGCTTACCATTAAATGACGGATATACCTTTCTTTCTGTGATGTTTTACAACTCAGATATTAATGTGTAGAAGTAAAACATGTCATATTATAGCAATATCGTGTAAAATTATGTGAAAACATGAATAAAACTACAAACCTTCAGATGTTATACATAAGTGTCCTACACTAATAATAAAAAGTATAATTTGTTGTGTTAACACTTTAAACTTGACAGTTTTTTAACCCGCACCGTCTAGTGGTTAAAGGTGGGGTATGTAAGTTTGAGAAACCGTCTCGAGATACACTTTTTATTATATTCCATGGAATGCTCTTAACATCCCGATAGCAATGAATATCTTAAGTGCTTTGACAAAAAATCCATAAAAAAATGTCATCTGTGGAAGCCGTAATACTGTAAAAAGTACAACTGATCATTTTAGCCGGCCCAGTAGAGGGCGGAGCCTGTGAGATATATAACTTGAATTTGTCAGTTGGTATAAATATAGTTAAAGTTATCCTACAACTTATAATTGTGAGTTAAGATAAGGTAGAAGTTAAAGTTGATTTGACTAGATAATGAACATTTCTTGAATCGATAATGTAAAAATTGTAAGTTTCTTTAACTCAAAGTATTAAGTTATAACAATGAATGATCATTAATAAAATAACTTGTATAACTTAACATTGTGAGTTGAAACAAAGTAGATTTTGACATTAAGTCAACTCATAAGGCAGCCCTTGAACTTATGTTTTTAAGTTAAAACACCCTATTTACTTTTTACAGTGTACTAATACAATACCAATACATTGCTTTTACAATTGTGAAACGAAGAAAAGGGGAAAATCGTGTTGGTGAACACGAATCAATAGATTAAATGTCGTGACTATAACACGAAATGCCATGAGACTGGGTTGATAGTTATGTGGCAAGAACAGTAATATGTTTTACTGAGCTCAGCCTGAGACAAAACATTTGTGTCAAACCAGGCCGTCTAGCTCACAACTCATACAGGTCTTACAAACAATATCAGAATCTCACACATACACCGTTAAACACTTTTACACGCACAATCATACCCTCTTTCACACACTTTTGTCTGGGCCATAAATCAAACTTACTTACATACCAAACTGTACTTTCTTATAAACACTATTATTCCCACTTACAGACAACATCATACTACAATATAATACTCTAGTTGTCACGGTTATCATGTCATGTCACGGTTCTATGTCTAGGTTTGGGTGTTTCCGCTGTTCTCTATGTCATGTTTTCCTCCTGTCGTTAGTTTCCCTGGTGTGTCTCGTTAGCTGATTGTGTTCACCTGTGGCCATTGTGTTTCTCCTCCCCTGCCCGGCTGTTTCTCGTCTTGTAATTATCCCTCCCTGTATTTAGTCTTGTCTCGTCCTGTGTTCAGTGTTGGTGCTTCTTTTGTTGGTGACTGAGTTCCCCGGTGAGTGTTCTATTTTGTCTGTATTAGTCTCACTATCCTTGAAATAAAGGTTTATCAGAGTTATCTGCATTTGGGTCCTGCTTCCTTCACTCAACCGTGACAGAAAGCACCAACCAGAAATGGACCCAGCAGATGATCCATTTGAGGTGGAACTACAACATTTTTCCTTTGATTTGGCTTGCTGCTATGATTGGTGGAAGGGAGCGTCCAGTGTTCTGCAGAAGGAGGCCGCTCTGGTAGAGGCGCACCGGTTGGCTATGGAGAAACCAGACTTGGTGAAATTCTTACCTGGCTGGATTTTGAACTTCATCTGGGTGTGTGATTTCCAGCCTGCTGACTATAAACGTCTCGGTGTGTTCCGTCTGGAGTCAACCAGTGCTTCCGCCCCAGTTCCTGCTCCTGTCCAAGAGTCGTTTTCTGGAACTCGGCTGGCTTTTGGAGGTCCACGGAGCCTTCAGGCGGCTTCTAAAAGAAGGAGTCGCAAGTCCAGGCTAGCAATCCGAGCCCCAAGAGCCATGGTTCCGGCTACAGAACCGGCCCACACAGCCATGGTTCCGGCCCCAGTACAGGCCCCAGCAGCCATGGTTCCAGCCCCAGTTCTGGCCCCAGCAGCCATGGTTCCGGCCCCAGTTCTGGCCCCCGCAGCCATTGTTCCAGCCCCAGTTCTGGCCCCAGCAGCCATCATTCCGGCCCCAGTTCTGGCCCCAGCAGCCATCATTCCGGCCCCAGTTCTGGCCCCAGCAGCCATGGTTCCGGCCCCAGTTCTGGCCCCAGCAGCCATGGTTCCAGACCTAGTTCTGGCCCCAGCAGCCATGGTCCCGGCCCCAGCAGCCATGGTTCCAGCCCCAGTTCTGGCCCCAGCTGCCATAGTCCCATCCCTGGTCCCTTCTCTAGTCTCTCCTCTTGTCCCTTCCCTAGTCCCTCCTCAGGTCACTTTCCTAGTCCCTTCTCTAGTCCCTTCTCCAGTCCCACCTCTAGTCACTTCTCGAGTCCCCTCTCGAGTCCCCTCTCAAGCCCTCTCTCGAGTCCCTTCTCAAGTCCCCTCTCTAGTTTCCCCTCAGGTCTCCTCTCGAGTTCCCTCTCAAGTCCCCTCTCAGGTCCCCTCTCGAGTTACCTCTCGAGTCACCTCTCGAGTTCCTTCTCGAGTCCCCTCTCGAGTCACCTCTCCAGTCGACTCTCCAGTTTCCTCTCGAGTTCCCTCTCAAGCCCTCTCTCGAGTCCCCACTCAAGCCCCTACTCATGTGCCGTTGGAGGTCCCGCCGACTACTCTCCTGCCGGGGGTCCTGCCAACCCTTTGTCCTGTCTCGTTGGAGGCCCCACCGACTACTCTCCTGCCGGGGGTCCTGCCAACCCCATGTCCTGTCCCGTTGGAGGTCCCGCAGACTAGTCTTCTGCCGGGGGTCCTGCCAACCCCATGTCCTGTCCCGTTGGAGGTCCCGCAGACTAGTCTTCTGCCGGGGGTCCTGCCAACCCCATGTCCTGTACCGTTGGAGGTTCCGCTGGGGGTCCTGCCAACCCTGTGTCCTGTCCCGTTGGAGGCCCCGCCGACTACTCTCCTGCCGGGGGTCCTGCCAACCCTGTGTCCTGTCCCGTTGGAGGCCCCGCCGACTACTCTCCTGCCGGGGGTCCTGCCAACCCCATGTCCTGTGCCGTTGGAGGTCCCGCCGACTACTCTCCTGCCGGGGGTCCTGCCAACCCTTTGTCCTGTCTCGTTGGAGGCCCCGCCGACTACTCTCCTGCCGGGGGTCCTGCCAACCCTGTGTCCTGTCCCGTTGGAGGCCCCGCCGACTACTCTCCTGCCGGGGGTCCTGCCAACCCTATGTCCTGTCCCGTTGGAGGCCCCGCCGACTACTCTCCTGCCGGGGGTCCTGCCAACCCTATGTCCTGTCCCGTTGGAGGTCCCGCCGTCTACTCACCTGCCGGGGGTCCTGCCAACCCTGTGTCCTGTGCCGTTGGAGGTCCCGCCGTCTACTCTCCTGCCGGGGGTCCTGCCAATCCTATGTCCTGTGCTGTGGGAGGCCCCGCCGACAACTCTCCTGCCGGGGGTCCTGCCAACCCTGTGTCCTGTCCCGTTGGAGGCCCCGCCGACTACTCTCCTGCCGGGGGTCTTGCCAACCCTGTGTCCTGTCCCGTTGGAGGCCCCGCCGACTATTCTCCTGCCGGGGGTCCTGCCAACCCCGTGTCCTGTGCCGTTGGAGGTCCCGCCGACTACTCTCCTGCCGGGGGTCCTGCCAACCCTTTGTCCTGTCTCGTTGGAGGCCCCGCCGACTACTCTCCTGCCGGGGGTCCTGCCAACCCTGTGTCCTGTCCCGTTGGAGGCCCCGCCGACTACTCTCCTGCCGGGGGTCCTGCCAACCCTATTTCCTGTCCCGTTGGAGGCCCCGCCGACTACTCTCCTGCCGGGGGTCCCGCCAGCCCCGTGTCCTGTCCCGTTGGAGGTCCCGCCGACTACTCTCCTGCCGGGGGTCCTGCCAACCCTATGTCCTGTCCCGTTGGAGGTCCCGCCGTCTACTCTCCTGCCGGGGGTCCTGCCAATCCTATGTCCTGTGCTGTGGGAGGCCCCGCCGACAACTCTCCTGCCGGGGGTCCTGCCAACCCTGTGTCCTGTCCCGTTGGAGGCCCCGCCGACTACTCTCCTGCCGGGGGTCTTGCCAACCCTGTGTCCTGTCCCGTTGGAGGCCCCGCCGACTATTCTCCTGCCGGGGGTCCTGCCAACCCCATGTCCTGTGCCGTTGGAGGTCCCGCCGACTACTCTCCTGCCGGGGGTCCTGCCAACCCTTTGTCCTGTCTCGTTGGAGGCCCCGCCGACTACTCTCCTGCCGGGGGTCCTGCCAACCCTGTGTCCTGTCCCGTTGGAGGCCCCGCCGACTACTCTCCTGCCGGGGGTCCTGCCAACCCTATTTCCTGTCCCGTTGGAGGCCCCGCCGACTACTCTCCTGCCGGGGGTCCCGCCAGCCCCGTGTCCTGTCCCGTTGGAGGTCCCGCCGACTACTCTCCTGCCGGGGGTCCTGCCAACCCTATGTCCTGTCCCGTTGGAGGTCCCGCCGTCTACTCTCCTGCCGGGGGTCCTGCCAATCCTATGTCCTGTGCTGTGGGAGGCCCCGCCGACAACTCTCCTGCCGGGGGGTCCTGCCAACCCTGTGTCCTGTCCCGTTGGAGGCCCCGCCGACTACTCTCCTGCCGGGGGTACTGCCAACCCTTTGTCCTGTCTCGTTGGAGGTCCCGCCAACCGCTCTCCTGCTGGGGGTCCTGCCAACTCCTGGTCCTCTTCCGTGGGGGATCCTGCCGAAGCCTGTCCCGCCGGCTCCGGTTCCTGTCCGGCCGACACCGGGTCCTGCCCGGCCTCCGGAGCTGTCTGGTCTTCGCCCTCGATCCCGGCCCTCTGTGAGCCGCGGTCTTCGCCCGCGGGCCCGGCCTCCTGACTCTTCCTGCCGCTGCCCTCGTCCTCGGGCCCGGCCCCCTGACTCTTCCTGCCGCTGCCCTCGTCCTCGAGCCCGGCCCCCTGACTCTTCCTGCCGCTGCCTTCGCCCTCATGCTCGGCCCCCTGAGTTCGCCCGCTGTGGCCTTCGCCCCACCATGGACTCTGCCTTGCCCCCGGGCCGTCCGCCCGAGACCCCCACCATGGACTCTGCCTTGCCCCCGGGCCGTCCGCCCGAGTCCCCCACCTTGGACTCTGCCTTGCCCCCAGGCCGTCCGCCCGAGTCCTCCTTCTCGGCTTCTGCCTTGCCCCCGGGCCGTCCGCCCGAGATCCCTTCCTGGTCCTCTACTGTGCTCCTGGGCGGTCAGCTCAGTACCGTCCTCCGGACCCCCTCCACCCACCCTGCTGGACGTTGTTGGATTTTTGTTTTGGTGTTTAGGGACGTCTAGAATCCGTCCCTTGAGGGGGGGGTTCTGTCACGGTTATCATGTCATGTCACGGTTCTATGTCTAGGTTTGGGTGTTTCCGCTGTTCTCTATGTCATGTTTTCCTCCTGTCGTTAGTTTTCCTGGTGTGTCTCGTTAGCTGATTGTGTTCACCTGTGGCCCTTGTGTTTCTCCTCCCCTGCCCGGCTGTTTCTCGTCTTGTAATTATCCCTCCCTGTATTTAGTCTTGTCTCGTCCTGTGTTCAGTGTTGGTGCTTCTTTTGTTGGTGACTGAGTTCCCCGGTGAGTGTTCTATTTTGTCTGTATTAGTCTCACTATCCTTGAAATAAAGGTTTATCAGAGTTATCTGCATTTGGGTCCTGCTTCCTTCACTCAACCGTGACACTAGTAGTGTATGCAAGACAGAAAACGTTGTGTGTGAGAAAGAATGATAGTGTATGTGAGAGAGGATGTCAGGGTTTGAGTTGTGGGTTTATTTTGCTCTTCTGTTCTCCCTGTCTCATGTGTTCCTCCATGTTTCTTGTCTGGTCCTTCTCCCTATGTTTTCCTTCCTGTCGTTAGTTTCCCTGGTGTGTCTTTTTTTTTTACAAGTCTTTTTATTTCATTATAGTGTACAGTAATCGATGCCATTTCATTTATATTGTAATATCACAGTACCACAGTACACTCGCCCTGGTGTGTCTGATTGTCTAATTGTGTTCACCTGTTGCCCTTGTGTTTCTACCTCCCCTGCCCAGCTGTTTCTCGTCTCGTGATTACCCCTCTCTGTATTTAGTTTTGTCTCTTCCTGTGTTCCCCTGTCGGTTCATTGTTTGTTTGTTTTCCCTTCACGTCACGCTTCATGTTTGTCTCTCCGGTCTTCCTCCATATTTCTCGCTGCATTTAAAAATAAAATAGAGAAGATAAATAAAATAGCTTTTGAAAATGTGTGCATCTTAAAAGTGCTTAATTTTAGATAAATAAAATAAAGTGTAGCAGCAGCTTGAGTTTCTATTTTTCTTTGTTAACCGTTTCACATCATGACTTGACTGTTTCAGACGATTATAGAACAATATCAGTCTTTACACATCATAACAATTGAACAGTTTTAAAGTTTCTCTTTCTTTCCCTCTTATATTGCAGTCCCTCACTCGCTTTTTTAAAATTCAGTGCGAGAATTGAGCTTGAGCTTATTGTCCTGCCAGGAGTTTAAATCTGGGCTGAAATGGTGTCAGGGCCATTCTCATACACATGCATGTGGTCATTGGCTACAGTGATGCAAACACAGGTATGGTGAAAAAAGAGAGAACTATTCGAAGCAGAAAAAAAACAGCGTAAAATACCATCTGATAAAGGCCTGTGCTATAGTGCTTCAATTAACTGGCTATTCTTTATCATATACTCAGATCAATAGGAGACAGAGATGTTAAGTTAGAAATCAAGGGTTTTTATTATTATTTACAGCAGGAGTGGGGAACCTTTTTCCTTTCAATTTTTACAACATCCGCCGAGGGTCATACAAATGATTGAACTCAACCTCTGTTTAAAAAAACTAAAATCACAGCCCATTCATTTGGCTTTTCTTTCATGCTGTGCAAAGAAAAAGCAACCTCTTAATCCAGATATCTTACCATGACTCACGTAGGCATGCACGTGCACGGTTGTGGCATGACCACCAAAACAGAGAGATATGGACACAAGATGTGTGCAAATGTATTTAGTATCCTATCCATGTGAACATGATTTAAGTGTGGGGGGGGGGGGGGGTCTAGGGTTAAAAGCATCAATCTGGTGCACTTTGAGAGCAAAATGAAGAGATCTATGGATACATCTTTCAACGGCCATATGAAACAGAACTGTAAGCAGATTTTTCTTTTTGGATATTTTACAAACCACTCCCCTTTCACACTCTATTCTTGTTATTTTTTAACAACTTTTTTGTTACTGTCATATAGTATTTTATACCTGTTTTTCATTTAGTCTCTACTGTCTCATTAATAACTGAGCTGAGGTTATTTGAGCCACTCAGGAGAGAGCTCTCTTCCACCTGGTTGTAGAAAAGCTCTTTAAATTCATTAGCATAGCGAGCTAATCAGATGCTAATAACAACAGATCGTCACTGTGCTTACAACTAAAGACACAGCCACGAAAACACTGCGGCATGTGTACTGCTCCTTATGGGTACTGCAATATTTGAAGGGCTGGAGCGGCGTTCCGGTGCTCTCTGTCAGCACTCCTTTCAGACGAGACATATACCACGTGAAGACACGTTACACTCGTGTTGTGTTCAAGGAACCTGTCCTTGGCCAGGAAAAACAGGTACTCGCTTGTTTCATTATTTTTGCGGTCTAGATTTCTTCTTCTTATTTGAAGTGAGAAGTTGTCCTGACTGACGGACAGACTCCCCCCCCCCCCCCCCCCCCCCCCCAAAACGAAAACTCTTCGGTTCTCCACGAATTACACAAGTAGGGTTGCCAACTTCCAGAAATGGAGTTCCCCGTGCGCGTGCGTGCGAACATTTTCGCACGCGAACATTTTCGGTCCACCTGTTGCCGACCCCTGCTGTAGAGTGACGGGGAGGGGCCCTGACCGACCCTCAACATGTGACGGGTTGGGAGTGAGAACGTGTTGCCATGAAACACCATCTCACCAGTTTATGGTTTCCGTCTATATGCCTGTAGGGAGAAAAAACTTCAATTGTTACAAAAATAAAATTGCAACCATGATGAATATTGTTGAACCAGAATGTCTATCACATGGTTACCCTTTTAGAAGTCAAAGGATTAGTCCTTCCAAATTACAACACCTTTTTTATTTCACAGCATGAACTCAGCAAACTGAAATCTTAGGAACTCAACTTATGTTGTGTCTTGAACAACACAAATGTTGTTTAAGACAAAAGCACATGACAAAGGACATCCTTTATTGACTATAAGTATTTATATTTTTAACGTAAAATAAAGTTCCAGTGGAGGAAGACTGTAGCAAAAAAATAATATGTGTATTTTAAAGTGTTACTTGCATTTTAGGCCTACTTGCAATAATGTCATGTGTTTAGCAATATCTACTATATTACTTGTGCATTATTGGCACATAACTTAATTTAATGTCATGCAATACTCACCATAATTGATTGGGAGTTTGAACATTGTAAACTCTTCGACGAATTGCACGGCGGCGGCGAAAAGCCCGTCCAACCGGGTCAAGTTGTTGCCGACTGCAATTCTTTGCCAACTCATTCCAAGTGATAAACAAACAGTGCATAATTTGCTCACGTTGTATATTGTACTGAGGGGGACCAGGATGGCCAGTTCTTATTGTTGGAGGTACCCTTGAGTTAAGGCAAGTAATTTGTCTTTCATGCAATGATCTTGAGCTTTCATATTTGTTGGTAATTACACAAATACATACATACAGGGCCGCAGGGACGACTGAAGTTTCTTGACTATCAGTCCCTGCAAACTCCTGGCTAATTTATAGAAAAGTAAAAAATGTCCGTTAGTATCCAGCAAGTTCACTGAATAATCTGTCCAAAATCATGCTGTCAGGTCCCATGCTGTCACTTTCCCTCATAATTTTCTGAGCACACCGTTAGAGTGAAAAAAGTAGTAATGTCTTCCTCATTAACCTCCATGAAAAAAAAAATAATAATAATAATTAAACAAGCGAGTACCTGTTTTTCCTGGCCAAGGACAGGTTCCTTGAACACAACACGAGCGTAACGTGTCTTCACGTGGTATATGTCTCGTCTGAAAGGAGTGCTGACAGAAAGCACCTGAACGCCGCTCCAGCCCTTCAAATATTGCTGTACCCATAAGGAGCAGTACACATGCCACAGTGTTTTCGTGCATGTGTCTTTAGTTGTAAACACAGTGGCGATCTTTTGTTATTAGCATCTGGTTAGCTAGCTATGCTCACGAATTTAAAGAGCTTTTCTACAACCAGGTGGAAGAGAGCTCTCTCCTGAGAGGCTCAAATAACCTCAGGTATTAATGAGACAGTAGAGACTAAATGAAAAACAGGTATAAAATACTATATGACAGTAACAAAAAAGTTGTTAAAAAATAACAAGAATAGAGTTTGAAAGGGGAGTGGTTTGTAAAATATCCAAAAAGAAAAATCTGCTTACAGTTCTGTTTCATATGGGCGTTGAAAGATGTATCCATAGATCTTTTCATTTTGCTCTCAAAGTGCAACAGATTGATGCTTTTAACTTCAATATTTAAAAAACATTTTTTCCTGGGGGAGCATGCCCCCGGACCCCCCTAGAGGAGGTTAGGTCCCCCACCCCCACTTAAATCATCATGGATAGGATACTAAATACATTTGCACACATCTTGTGTCCATATCTTTCTGTTTTGGTGGTCATGCCACACCGTGCACATGCATCCATACGAGTCATGGTGAGAAATCTGGATTAAGAGGTTGCTTTTTCTTCGTACAGCATGAAAGAAAGGCCAAATGAATGGGCTGTGATTTTAGTTTTTTTAAGCAGAGGTTGAGTTCAATAATTTGTACGACCCACGGAGGATGTTGTAAAAATTGAAAGGAAAAAGGTTCCCCACTCCTGCTGTAAATAATAATAAAAACCCTTGATTTATAACTTAACATCTCTGTCTCCTATTGATCTGAGTGTATTATAAAGAATAGCAGTTAATTGAAGCACTATAGCACAGGCCTTTGTCAGATGGTATATTACGCTGTTTTTTTTCTGCTTCGAATAGTTCTCTCTTTTTTCACCATACCTGTGTTTACATACACTGTAATCAATGAGCACCTGCATGTGTATGAGAATGGCCCTGACACCATTTCAGCCCAGATTTACAAACTCCTGGCAGGACAAACTCGAGCTCAATTTTCGCACTGAATTTTAAAAAAGCGAGTGATGGACTGCAATATAAAAGGGAAAGAAAGACAAACTTTAAAACTGTTTTATGATGTGTAAAGACTGATATTGTTCTATAATCGTCTGAAACAGTTAAGTCATGATGTGAAACGGTTAACAAAGAAAAAGGGAAACTCAAGCTGCTGCTACACTTTATTTTATTTATCTAAAATTAAGCACTTTAAGATGCACATATTTTCAAAAGCTATTTTATTTATCTTCTCTATTTTATTTTTAAATGCAGCCCGAGAGGAACATTACACATATCCACAGTATTTACTGTATATCTGTATAGTTCAATGTTAATTGACAATACATATTGTTGTTTTTGAATTGTACTTTCTTTATTTGATTGGCAGTCAGTTGTTGATTACATGCAGACGTTGATGAAGCTACATCTACTTCAATATATATATATATATCACACTAATGCATAAAGCAACTTAGACATTTGGATGTTCCGGACCTTTGTATGGGGACATTTTCTCTAACTGGACCTCGTTGAATTTTAGTTGAATACCCCTGCTCTACAGGGTACCCCTTGGGAGTCAGTTTTCAACGGGCAGGGCCTCCCATTGACTTGCATTGAGCTCCCTGAACATTGGTAATAGACAAGTTGGGATCGCGGCGAAATGCTCTCCGCAGATTCATTTTCACAGCGTTTATCAACCTTTTTCTGACTCAATATCAAGACACACTTATTGTTTTTACTTCTTTATTTTAATTTAATAATGTAGGACTTTTGTTGCCGTCAGTTAGGGGGAGAGTAGGGGCTCAGAAAACTGAAATCTGTATTGTTTCATCGTTTGTTTCTTCTAATTTTGTATTCTTTTCTAAACCACACTGTTATTTACTCAATAATAAGACATCATTATCCTTGTGTTTATTTATTTGTTTGATTAATAAACACAAGTTGGAGTCCGTCAGGACCGAGGGTCGGAGCAGCTCATTTGCTTTAGAGAATTTTACACCCGGAAGTAAGTATTCTCTCCGATTCGCTTGACAAACCCTGTGATAGTCCTCAAGCTCTGTGATCGGATGTTTGAGTGTGCTCCGAGTGTTACGCCGAGCGTCGAATAGCACTTTGAAATGGGATGGAACCACGGCAGACTGTCCAAAACTGGATTTGAACGGGTCCACCCCCCCCCCCCCCAGAACTACACATGCTGGCTATTGTGTGTTTCGCAACATGCTCTCTATCTATGGCACATCTCTACTGGAAGTTGTAGTTTTAAAAGACGTTTTCATATTTCCCATAATAAGAAGTTGCCAGTATTAAACTGTGTACATCCCTGGAGGTTTAGGGGATAGGAAACACTCACATTTAAAACATATAATTAATAAATGGGTGAAAATTGCTTGTGCCCATAATAGGCAGCATTAATATATACCCACATGACAGCTAAGGTCAGAAGAGCTTTATTTAACAGCTGGTCTTATGTCTGTGACCCCTCCCAGCTAGCGGGGAACGTTCTCACAACTTTGGCTTACGTTACCTATTGGTTCTAATAAGGTTTTAAAGAAACGTTTTAATCTGATGTTCAAAGAACCTTTTTAGGATGTTTATTTGTTCAAATAATGTTCCTATAAGGTTTAAGGTTAACTAAAACATAAAGTTTTAACTGCAACATTCAGAGGAGGTTTTGAGGATGTTATTGAGGCCTGAGATGACAAAGTGTTTTTATAAAACGTTCCTTTAATGTGATATGTTAACAAAGGTGGAACGTTTTGCCTGCAACATTCTAAGGATGTGTTTTGGACGTTGTTGGGTAACACATTAAAAATGTTCTTTATAAAACGTTCCCTCAATGTTACATGATAACAAATGAAGAACATTCTCCAAGAAACATTCTGAAAATGTTTTCAGGATGTTATTCTTTTTTTATAAAACTTTCCTGTTATGGCAAATATTAACACGGCCATGGTCAATGTCAGATTTATTTCTAGAGCGCTTTAAAAAACAAACTTTGTTTTACAAAAAATCTGATGTCACCATATTTTCATTTTGAAAAAAACAAACAAGCACGTAATTCATGATAAGCTGTATGCAGATATTGCATGTTTACGGTGGCATGTGTGAGTTCCCAGCTAGAAATGTTTGTTATCCATACGATTTATTTTGGTTCCCAGAATGTTCTTCTGAAAGGTAGGATAACGTTCTTTAACCTCTTAAGCCCTGAGCCTGTTTTTCAGGTTTCAGGCTCGAAAATGCCACTAACACAACAAAGACTATATCTTTACTTCTAAAAGGGGTAAATTAATCATATTTTCTCTCAAAGCAAGGTTACATCTGTGAGTTGGATGTAGAAGTGTCAGAATCAATATAGATGTTTATACTTTAAAATAAATTCAGATGGAACATAGTAAACACATGTAAATTCTAATGTCCGCCTAAAAAAAACCCATTACTTATACCCAGTATATTTCCATAAATATGATGATGGATTATCAGTCAACATTTCTACGTGACACAAAGACATTGGATTAACATTGAGCGGCGTTTTTATTCCGGTGAACACAACTTTTGATCACAAATCAAAAAAGGTAAGACGTAATTATTGTAATATTTTTGAAACCGGATGTTATTTACTTTCTCTTTTCTAGCTGATAGCTCCAGGAATTCGGGGTCTTACAGTGATGACATTACATGTGTGGAATCTGTGGAGTCTCAGCTTTAATCGGATATCTTGTTTGTGCAGTTAGGATAAGTAATAAGGGCATTTCTACCGTGAGTGCTGTGCAAAGGTCCGTTAGCATTAGTTAGCATTTTTTCGCTCCATGCTAATTCAAAGGCTTGGTATTACTCTTGTGTTTCTTTTAGCTAAACATGGTTCACATTGTCAGTTAGCTGAGTTTCTTACCATTAAAAGGGTATGGAACATTAATAGTTTCATAAATGTTAAGAAGCCCTGAGACATAGTCTCGTAAAAAAAACGGTGGGAGGGGTCCACTGGGGGGACCCTCGGGCTTAAAAGGTTAAAAACATTCTTCAAATGCTTGGTAATAACCTTCTTGAAATGTTTTTGATAACCTTCTTAAGATGTTTTTGATAACATTATTAGAACATTATGCCCTACTGTTCTTAAAACGTTTTCAGCAGGACATTTTAGTTTGGTTCCCAGAATATTATTCCGAAAGGTAGGATAACGTTCTCTAAAAACATTCTTAACATTTTTGGTGATAACTTTCTTAAGATGTATGAGCGCATTGAGACAATGAATAGGACGTATAAAAACGCCAATATATATGCCAATATTCACTCACATGCACTTATAATCACACTAAGGTATGTAGGCCCACAGTATTCATAATATCATTTGTGTAAAATATCCGAAAATAATCACACTTTTTTCTGACTATAAAGGTTGTGTCTCATATGTAGGTTCTAACTGTTGGATAAGCTATATGGCCGCCGTGTGTGGTTTGTGAGGGCTGCGTATAAACAGTGTCCGCTGTTTATGCATATTGGATACAAATTGTTATTGCACCGTATAGATTTGAGACCGACAGACATATAGAGGAACGGACCGACTGTCACTGCCCGTCCCTGAAACCCCTGTTAGTGTTTGTATGTGTTTGTTTCTACTGTGTGTCTCTCTCTCTGCCTGCTGGTCTGCTCGAGACGGCTGGGAGCAATCTGCTGTCAACCACACCTGCAACCTGCTCATCAGCCACACTATGAAAGCCTGCAGCCTGCTCTCATTCCCTGCCGGATTGTTGCAGTGAACGGTGTGTTGCGGTAAACGGTGTGTTGCGGTGAACGGTGTGTTGCGGTGAACGGTGTGTTGCGTGCCGCTCTAGCTTTTTACCGACATATTCTTTGACAACTTTGCCTGTTTCACCCTCACACTCATGTTTATGTCTCTCCCAGGAGGAATCCAAGACCTTCCACACTCCCAAGACCAGCCAGGCCTCTCCACCCTGGAACAACTGTTTCCCACTGCCGCCATAACCAACCTCCACTCCCAGCTCCCCTTTTCTAATAAACAAATGTTACTTTCACCAACTGATTCCGAGTCATCCTTTTACAAGTGTTAATAGTCCAATTCCAATAGTAAACTATTAAAATCATCCTAATGACCACAGCGGTCAGTCCAGTTACCCAGGCATTTTGAGTTGAACAATTACAGGAATATTATGTCTTTATGTTCTAATAATGTAAACATATTTGAGTAAATTGTTACCACAGAACATTTGCATAATGTTTTAAACATAAAGTATGTTATTCTAAAATAATAACATTCTGGCAACATAAACAAATCTAACTTACAGCTGAAAACGTTTTAAAGACAGTAGGGCATAATGTTCAAACAATGTCAAAAAACATTTTAAGAATGTTTTTAGAGAACGTTATCTATACCTTTCAGAAGAACATTCTGGGAACCAACATAAAAGCTTCTGCTGAAAACGTTTTAAGAATAGTAGGGCATAATGTTCTGACAATGTTATCAAAAACATTTTAAGAAGGTTATCACCAAACATTTTACGAATGTTTTTAGAGAACGTTATCCTACCTTTCAGAAAACATCCCGCTGAAGACATTCCTCGAACAATGAATGTAACATTCTCAGAATGTTTTTAGAACCAACACTTTCTAGCTGGGCTCCTGTTGTTAATTGATAAGCCTGAAACATGCACTTGTCAAGGTTCAGAGGCACATTTTGCAAATATGGCAGTAGCCATCAATCATCTTAAGATAAGATATACTTTATTGATCCCAAGTTGGAAACATTTGCGTTCCATCAGCATGTGTAACAGTTGAAAATATGCAGTGCTATTTATTTGTAAATCATTTAGTATAATCATATATACTACATTATATTTAATAATTCTGTGTTCTCTATTTATTGAATGTTCAATACCTGACAAGGTCGGAGATGAACAACTTGGGTCGCAGGTTCCTCAACAAGACATCTATCAATATGTGTGTACCTCCACCATTAAACTGTCGTATTCTGCACATTTCTTATACTATCTACATACATCTTATAAGAGTATAATACATATGCATAATATCAGTTAAAATAAGTGCTTAAACATGCAGTAGTTAACATTGCAGGAAAGGAATATATTAGTACTATTGTGAGGCTTAATATTTATACCCCCCAAGTAGGGCTGTCCCGAATACCATTTTTCGGGCTCCGGATATTCGGTAGTAATCAGCAGCGAATATTCGGCGCGGAGATTTAAAAAAAAAAATGTTTAATAACATTTTTTTTCATAACACACTCCGAGACAGCTGACAACACGCTGTTAAGCAGAAGCGCAGAAAGAGCATACTATTACGATTTATATTTATTTATTGTCTCAGTACTCGCATACTGTTGTTGTGTGCCGTGCATCCGCTCATTATGTATCAGACTAATCAGTTCCACCATTGAAGGGAAAGCTGCTTCTCCCCCTCCGTATCAAATGCCCCTGTTGGCCTATGTCTCGGAGGGAGAGGAAGAGTAGGGTGGCACTGCAGACAAGGACGCAGTCTGTTAACATGTTTCGGTCTCCCTCTCCACTGTCATAAGAAATTGTTATGATGGGCTGTTTCCAAATGTCTAAAGGGCTCTAAATATAATGCGGGGGAACGAACACAGTGGAAGGGAAGGACAGTACTTATGTTTGAAGTGCCTTGTGTAAGTTGGTCTCTTAAGAGGGAGACCAAAAGAGGGAATTGTGCGATTCAGAAAGTTTGATACAGCGTATTGTTGGTATATTCATTTTAATGTCACCCATATAAGAGGTGTGTTGCATCATGTTATCACTAATATATGTGTGGTTTTATACATTCTTGTGTGTTAATAGTTGAAGGAACAAAGTACATTTTTCCTCTTAAATATAGAGAGGTTTTTTATATATTCTAACAAAGTTCCCTTTTTCTTAAAAGTAGAGTAGCGCAATAGTCTTTTTCTTCCACTTTACATATAATCAAAAGGGTGGTTTTTTGGCTATTTGTGAGTTCTGTTTGGAGTGAAAAGATTACCCGCTGAGTGTTTTTCCTTTCATAAATGTGAGAACTGATATTGCATGAACATTCCGGAGTTGGTTGGAGTAAACAGGTTTTATTGCTCTATGGGGGAGGTATAGTTAGGCAGGATAGGAGACTAGGTGGGGGAAGGAGATAGTATTCTTAAAAGATGTCCAACATGTCAGTGAAGTCTACATATCTTGAATGGTATATGTGTGTTTTATTACTTTATATATGTGTGTTTAATTACTTTGTATTAGTAATAGCAGTGTGTAAACAAAAGCTGGAAATATGAGAAATGTAAGGATTATCTTTGTGTGAGCAAGGGGGTATTATTTGGACACAGCTCAAGCCTCTGGAATGTGCATAAAGGTGGGGGTGTGAAAATCTATGCAGGAAAAGGAGATAACGGACACCAGATGTTTTTTATTATCAGCTCAGAGACACTAGTTTATTACCCTGGCTGGTTCGCGCTGAGTTGCTAAAAGATGCCAGGGTTGTTACATCTCCCAATGAGATGACCTGGGGAAAAGGAGCATTTGACTCCGCCCCTTTCGTGTTTTGGGCTATATAAGTTTGTTTTGCATTAAGTTCGATCTCTCTTCTCTGGCTGTGAAAGACCGAAGGATCTCAACAGCACGCGAACCAGGGCAGGAGTACTCCTTATATTTTCTTATAATTATATTGTATTGCATTGGATTATTACCTTGTTTAATTAAAACAGATTATTGTTTAAACTGGTATCCTGGTGTGTTTTATGATTTCCCTCCTGTTATGATTGTATTCAGCTCGCCAAATGACATGCGGAGGCAAGGTGGGTTCTAAAAACCACCATAATACAACAATACATTAAAACTAAATGTGTCCTCTGCATTTAACCCAGCCGCAGTGCAGCGCCGGGGGACCAAATAGTAAACCGATACAATAAACAGTATTTAAATAAATGAAGAATGAAAAATAAATGAACAAACTGTATGCCAATAATTGCCTTAGCCCCAGATGTTCCCACATTGCTCCTATTATTTTCACTATTCGGATAAAATTGAAAAACTAATATAAAAAAACAATTCGGTTGCTTGCTTGCAACTATTTTCCAAGCAAAGTAAGAGCACGATTTTATCATGTGTAACGTTACTGTTTAAACGGTGGATAAAGCAGCTTCATCATGGCAACTTGGCAACAGCTAAGCTAAGCTAGGCTACTTACAGCATCCGGTGACTTTTCAGAGTTGTTGTGCCACTGTGGTAGGCCAGTTTCTTGTCGCATATTTGGCACACTGCCTTCTTCTTACCGTCGTCCAATTTAAAATGGTCCTACACAGCTGAAGTCTTCAGCATTTTGTGTTCAGGTGTGTGAAGCAAGGAGAAGCGTGCCGTTTGCCTTCGTGACTGTGAGTGAACGCGATGTCAGGAGCACAGGCTGAGATTGTATATATTTCCGCATTTTAACAGTGCAATTCAAAAGTATAAATATAGTATAAGAATAGGCAATTCGCCTTTATTGATAGCATACATTTAGGGGAAAACATTTTTTTTTTTGAAAAAGAATATAAAAACGAATATCCGAATAATGAAATTTAAACCCGAATAGTTGGCCAACGAACGAATATTCGAATAGTCGAATATTCGGGTACAGCCCTACCCCCAAGGCCGGTCCTGACTAATTGGCTGCCCTAGGCAAGATTTTAGCTGGCGCCCCCCCCAAAAATGCAGACACTCACTATGACTCGCGCATGCATGTACGGTTGTGGCATGACCACCAAAACAGAAAGATATGGACACAAGATATGTGCAAATGTATTTAGTATCCTATCCATTTGAACATGATTTAAGTGGGGGGTGGACCTAACCTCCTCTTGGGGGGTCCGGGGACATGCACCCCCGGGAAGATTTTTTTTTTGTTTAATATTGAAGTTAAAAGCATCAATCTGGTGCACTTTGAGAGCAATATTAAGAGATCTATGGATACATCTCTCAACACCCATATGAATAGCAGATTTTATTTTTATTTATGGATATTTTACAAATCACTCCCCTTTTAAACTCTATTCTTGTTTATTAATAACAACTTTTTTTTACTATCACATAGTATTTTATACTATAAGAGAATAGATGAAAATATAACTTTCATGATCATATAAAGGTGTGCCTTTACCTCACTGAGCTGAGGTTATCAGAGCCTCTCAGTCTTTCAGGAGAGAGCTCTCTAAAGCTCTCCTCCCCGCGGCCGCTTACACAGTAAATTCCAATGTTAATAAAAGCTGTATACGTTTTTTGGGAGTTTGATTTATTTTAAATTAACACAAATATAAAATCAAAACTTATAATTTTGCACACTAAAACCATTATTTCAAAAAAAGAACTATTTCACATAAACCTCTGGTTTTTACTGGGGCTGGGGCTTGATTTTGGGGGGCGGAGTGCGCTATAGTTTATGGACGCTGTACACAATATAGGCGTAGTTCTGTTAGTATAAGATAATAAGATGTACTTTGTTGATCCAAAATCGGGAATTGTGTTGTTATGAAATAAAAAAATAAATATATATTTTTTTATTTCTAACTTTTTTTTCAATTTTCGGCGCCCCCCATTAATTGATGCTCCCTTAGCATTCGCCTATACTGCCTATGCCAAGGGCCGGCCCTGCCCAAAGCTTTTTTCTTATTCAAAATAATACCTTAACCTAAAGTATTCTTTAATGTTTAAATAAAGCCTTATTAGTTTGTCTGTCTGTGTCTCCTATTCATATCTAATAATAAAAATAATACATTTCAATAACGTGCTTTAACCACCAGGTGTCCCTTTCTATCAGCTGTGCGCCGTTATGGTGTAAATATACCAATATACCGATTGGATCAAATATAAAAGTCAGCCGAAGTAGTATTGATACTGCAAGGAGACTTATATTGTGAAGAGAAATTGAAGATTTTGTTTAATTGCTAATATATTTATGATCCACGTCACACACACACACACACACACACACACACACACACACACACACACACACACACACACACACACACACACACACACCACACACACACACACACACACACACACACTAGGGCTGTACCCGAATATTCGACTATTCGAATATTCGTTCGTTGGCCAACTATTCGGGTTTCAATTTCATTATTCGGATATTCGTTTTTTTTATTTTTTTTCCCAAAAAAAATTTTTTCCCCCTAATGTATGCTATCAATAAAGGCGAATTTCCATATTCTTATACTATATTTATACTTTTGAATTGCACTGTTAAAATGCGGAAATATATACAATCTCAGCCTGTGCTCCTGACATCGCGTTCACTCACAGTCACGAACGCAAACGGCACGCTTCTCCTTGCTTCACCTCGCTTCACACACCTGAACACAAAATGCCGAAGACTCCAGCTGTGTGGGACCATTTTAAATTGGACGACGGTAAGAAGAAGGCAGTGTGCCAAATATGCGACAAGAAACTGGCCGGTGGCACAACAACTCTGAAAAGTCACCGGATGCTGTAAGTAGTAGCCTAGCTTAGCTTAGCTGTTGTCAAGTTGCCATGATGAAGCTGCGTTATCCGCCGTTTAAACAGTAACGTTACACATGATAAAATCGTGCTCTTACTATCCTTGGAAAATAGTTGCAAGCAAGCAACCGAATTGTTTTTTTATATTAGTTTTTCAATTTTATCCGAATAGTGAAAATAATAGGAGCGATGTGGGAACATCTGGGGCTAAGGCAATTATTGGCATACAGTTCGTTCATTTATTTTTCGTTCTTCATTTATTTAAATACCGTTTACTGTTTACGCCTATATCCCCGAATATTCGAATATTCGCTGCTGATTACTACCGAATATCCGGAGCCCGAGAAATGGTATTCGGGACAGCCCTAACACACACACACACACACACACACACACACAGTCACACACAGTCACAGGGCGGTGGTGGCGAAGTTGATAGGGACTTGGCTTGGCAACTGGAAGGTCACCAGTTCAAGTCTCGGCAAGACCAAGTGCTACCGAGGTGTCCCTGAGCAAGGCACTGTTCCTTACACTGCTCCCCGGGCGCTGTTCAAAATGGCAGCACACTGCTCCTAACACTAGGATGGTTCAAATGCAGAGAAACAATTTCCCCACAGGGATTAATAAAGTATATCAAAATCAAAAAAATATATGCAGTTTCGGCAGCAGTTATTCCTGTTTAGAAGTCTTCTCATCAAGGCTCTATAAATAAAGAACTACGGCAGATATGTAATATTCAATGCAGCCGAACCGTGTATTACAATGCCGTTATGTGATGACCTCCAAAGAGAAAAGCAAGCAAACTCGGAATATTATTTCATTTTTAAAAAATGTCTTCGGATTTCACATCAACAGGAAGTCCGGTTAACTAAAATGTCCGTGCCCCAACCCATAGATCCGTGGGTGAATAATGTCAATCACCACATTACACACATCTCTTCACATTTACATTTTAATTTACATTAAAGTATTTTGTGAGGCCTTCTAAAATGTTTTTAAATATAATTAGGGTTGTAGTTGAAGAGTTTGTAAATTATTGCGTTGCCTGGCAATGCAATCGCATAACAGCACCCCATTAATTCCACAACCACACACATTGATTAACATCGATTTATTACATTAATGTAGCCTTTGTTTCTGCCGAAAAGGGTGTCAGCCAGCTGGGGCAACAAGAAAATCGGCGAAATTGAGTGTGACTATTAAAAAATAAATAGTTATTATATTAATATTGACAATAACAACCGACCGTTGGCGTCTATTATCAACGCTATGGGAGGTCTATGGGACGCCCTGCCTGTTAAACACTGACTCTCAAGGGGTACCCTGTCCGTAATAGAGTGATGGGGAGGGGCCCTGATCGACGATCTGTGACGGGTTGGGAGTGAGAACGTGTTACCTTGTCACACAGTCAGGGGTAGGCTGAGTGGAAATGGGCTGTTCACTGGATGTGGATTGTGTGTCTGCCATCATACCATAATACAATAATAACAATAATATAATCATAATACAATAAAGGGGACATGGTCAAATAGGAATATAATTATCTTTTAAATAACGTTAAATAAAGGGAACAATCTATTTGACACAGCAAAACTAACTAATTTAATAAAAATCACAGTTGTATTACACACAATGCACTGTTTTTTGAGAACAACAATTCGTAACTAATGCACCATAATACATTCTGACGAAAAATAAAAATTATTATGAATACAAATAAAATAAAAGAAGCCTCCTTCTACTACAGTACAACCTATAAAGTAGATTTGAAAAACATTTTATAGAATAAAAGCTCACTGCTGGACGTTGTAGAAATGCGTGTGTGCACCACGACAAAGGAGCCACATTCACTTTACATTGGCGTTGTTTGTGTGGTGCAGACCAACCCAGTCTCACGGCATTTCGTTTTGACCAACACGATTTTTAATCTATTGATTCGTGTTCACCAACACCATTTTCCCCTTTTTTTCGTGTTGCACAGCGCGATTTTAAAAGCAATGTATTTCTATTGGTAGTAAGTTTCAACCCAGTCTCACGGCATTACGTGTTATAGGAAGACCGGGAGCTGTGTGGTTCATAAAAACATGTTCTTACGGCCCGTCCACACAGCGGCGTGCATTGAAGCTTACAACGCTTCTGCCCATTCACTTTGAATGGGGTGACGTCACTTTTAGCCGAACTGCATTTTGGGAAGCGACATGGAGCGTTGCTGGCGTTGCTAGCTTCAAAAGTTGAGCAATGTTCAACTTTTGGCGCCTCGGCAGAAGCGTCAGCCAATGAAATCCTGTTTATGCAAATCTGCCAGTACAAGCGCTAGCCAATTAAACCGTGTGTATGCTGGGAGAGACTACACAGGTCATTTCCTCATATTCCAAAACATTATTATAGCGGTAGTGAATCACCCGGTGCTGTATGATCAGTCTCTGTTCATCTACCGGGATACAAACCGGAGGAGCAAGGCATGGAGGGAGGAGGCAGAGACAGGGGGTGGAACTGGTAGGTTTTCGCCTGTTTGGGGATTTTATATCCAGTTTACTTCGTTTTAACATTGCTATTGCTTTGTATGTCGGGGGCGGGAGATTCATGTGATTGGTTGTTGGTCGCGTTGCTGGCACAAAATCCCCAAGCTTCAGACACGCCCACCGCCAAGCATCAACGCACGCTGCTGTGTGGACGCTCCGTTACTCAATATCAAGCCACGATTATTGCGTTTATTTAAAATCGTATCATTTCGGACTTTTGTTGCCATCTGTGAGGAAAAGAAATGGGGCTCAGAGCCTCAGGATACTGAAATCTGTATTTTTTAAATCTTTTTTTCCTTCTAATTTGTTATTATTATTTCAAAATTGGTTAATAATTGGTGTTTAACTGGCAACTTCTAATTGTTGGAAAAATAAAAACATTCCCAATAGGGGGGGGGCGTTCGATCCAGTTTCGATTCGGTAACCTTGGCACACTGCCACTCCAACATCCAATCGCGACTTGAAGTTTAATCACGGGGGCTGTAGTCCTAAACGATAACTGGGGATTATTGGTAGTGTAGTGTCTTCGGCCATCCTAAACTCAATGATGCTCGAAATGTCCCTTATAGGCCTACATCTGTTTCCGGTTATTTTTATTTTGAAATTCAGTTCCTGAAGGACGCCAAAAAAGCCAGAGATTATAGAATTAAACAAATAAATAAAAACAAGGATAATTGTGTGTTATTTTGAAAAAGAATGCATTGCTTTTAAAATCTTGCTGTGCAACATGAAAAAAAGGGGGAAATCGTGTTGGTGAACACGAAATGCCGTGAGACTGGGTTGTGCAGACACGTAAATGTAGCAGAGTTCATGACTCCACAACACGCACTGTGGTGTTAAGGAGTCGTGGTGGAGTCACGCATTCTGGGTAGACCAGGTTGGGCCAGATACCACAGCACACCTTCCGAGAGTTAGTGGAGGCCATGCCTCGACGGGTCAGGGCTGTTTTGGCCGCAAAAAGGGGACCTTCACAATATCAGGCAGGTGATCATAATGTTATGGCTGATTGGTGTATAGTAATGTAATGGAGGGGGAAACTGATCAGTCGGTCACTGACCCGGCAAGACATATTTGGTGATCAATTTATTTACTAGGTCCCAGTCTGTAAAAAAAGATAATTAAACTAGCGGTGTGGAGTGGCCCATTTCCTGAAGACTCTTCACGTTTTATTTCATCAAGGTGTATTCATTTGATATGACAATGGAATAATCAATGTTAAATAAGTAGAGTAGGTCACTCTGCTGAAGATCATCTTTCTCATTATGTGAATGGATATTCTTTGGTAAGACAACTTGCACGGAGGTTTGCACATTTGCCTGCATAAAAAGACACATTAAAGCTACTATAATTAATATTTTTATGATATCAGTAGATCAAAAGGACTGTGTTTAATGTGAAAGTAGCTGCAAATAGTGACAATCTCACGGGGAAATCAGCTCATATGATTCTTTTAGTGTCTTTTCACTCTGTGTTTTGGTTATACGGCCCACAATTCCACTGTTTGATAGACTGTTATGACACTCTTAAGCTGCGTTTTCAGCCACAGGCAAAAACATTTTCAGTTCAAGTTTTTATATTGCGTTATATATCCACCCAGCAAACAGAAACTAAACTGTAACTATGTTGGTAGCACAGTGGAGCATTTAGCAGCTAAAGATGCAAACAAAATATACTCCTGGGGTGAAGAGCAAAACACAGCTCAACAGAGAGTCTTGACTTGTATTTGTCAAGAGGACACGAACATGACTCCAAGTGAATTGCAATGCTGCTATCTGCTGAATGTATATTGTTGGATCCATGTTTTATTTAACAGTTTTATAAGTTCATGTTTTTTCAATGCTGTTTTGCAACCCCCAGGTGGCCTAAAACCAATAAATGTATATGAAATGACAGTGACAGTTAAAATCCAAAGCGTATCATTTGAAGGCCATTACAATTACACCCGTATTTGACTGAAATGCATCAAATACTCTGACACACTATTTCTGGCTTCAGAAACAGAATAACTTCTGCTGTACTCTGGCATTTGAAACCTTTACACTGGTTGCTGCAGTAAATCAGACTTTATTATAGGCACTTCCCTGATGACTCTTACTGTATATGGTTCATTAGAGGAACTAAAGTTATTCCAAAGACCTCCTCTGCCTAAAGCCAGTCAGTTTAATTTCTCTAAGTGTACGCCCTCCTGAGTGACTTCCAACAAGTGTACTTAAAAGTCTGTGCCTTACCTCTTTGGCATACCTCAGGAATATGGCTCAGTGTACAGAAGCTTTGTATGACACACACACACACACACATATTCTTGTTCCCACAGTATTTTTCATGCACGGATGCTCACGTATATACCGCAGTAAACTGTTTGGCTTTTATCCAACACCTTGTCTTCAGTCAGCAGTGAGCCGTCCGTCATTCTGCAGAGCTGGAGCTGCTATTGATTCTATGCTATTAAGGCGGAACACTAGTTAATCAGTCGGTCAGACAGCCAGTCAGCAGGTCGGCCAGAAAGCACTTTGTGAAGACAAAGAGTAGCCGACTGAGCATCAAGCATAACGTGCTGGGCTAATACAGTTCAGAAGAAAGGGTGAGAGTTTCAAAGTCAAATACATGTTGTCTTTACAGAAGTGGGGCAGCTTATAACTGATGCAAATAATCCTGAATGACTAATGTTTATATATATATATATATATAGACATACAGAGTAGCTAAAGTCATCACCTTAAATAAATGAGAACTACAAGAAAGTACATTACTATCATTAGCCGCTTTCACACCAAGTACTTTGCAGTACTTAGTGCCGGCACTTAGTGCCTGGCACTTACGGCCCGTCCACACAGCGGCGTGCGTTGATGCTTCACCATTCACTTTGAATGGTGTGACATCACTTTTCGCCGAACTGCATTGTGGGAAGCGACGCATACTCGCTGGCGTGGCTCGCTGCAAAAGTTGAGCAATGTTCAACTTTTGACGCCTCGGCAGAAGCGTCAGCCAATCGAATTATATGCCAGTACAAGCTCTAGCCAATCAAACCGCTGCTTGTGTGTCAGGGGCGGTAGATTCATATGATTGGTTGTTGGTCGAGTTTCAGGACGGGCCGTTAGTACCCCCATGGCACTAAGTACAGATCGCGTTCACACCGGAGTACTTTTCCCTGAGGGAAGATTACGCAAATGAGCCGTTGACGTCACTTCTTCTTCTGCTTTGGGTTTACTGGCAGGCCACAAACCACTTCACGGCGTATACTGCCACCCGAAGTCCCCGGAGTTGGGGACTGGCTTCAGTAGAAGCTGCTGGGACTCCCAGCAGCTTCTACTGAAGCCTTCCGAGTAAATCGCCAGAACGCCGACACTGCCGACACTCCACCGCTCCCATGTTTTTTTTTTTGTTGCCATAAGTTATTTTCTCTCCGTTGGTGCGCGGGGCTAATGCTAAGTTTTACAGGGCGTGGTTTGCAATTCGCCCAGCCAATAGAAATTGGTACTTTTTTCTCCCCAGGATAGTACCACCTCTCTAGCAGGCACTACAAATGTCGGTAAAAGTTCCCGGCACTAAGTACTCTTTTTGGTGTGAACGCAAAATAAGGGGTACTAACGGAACTAAACGGGAAAAGTACGGGGAAAAGTACTCCGGTGTGAACGCGCCTACTCTGGCCTAACAAAATACATCATTAGGATTTTAGCTGTACCGAGGCGGATTGTCACAGTGAACATGATTATTAAATCAAACACTTTTAGCCGGCGTGTAGCGAGCATTATGGTTGCAAAGGGGCGGAAACTTTCAAAGGAAAGTTAAGCTGGGGAATATTGGAAATATTAAATGCAAAATTAAACAATAAACATGACATTTCAACATATTTTTTTAAATTATCTTTTTAAGTAGAACAGAACAAGTTTTAAGTATTTTATTGAACAATTATTTGTTACATTAAATAACAAAAACAGAAATGTTTGCATTAAACATGCAAATTCAAGCAATCCTCTTTCAGTCGATGGGCTTTTCCTGGGCCTCCCCAACATCCAACTCTGAGTCTTCCTCTTCAGTGTCACTGTCCAGCCTTGTTGAGGATGGCTCTGTGTCAGGCTCAAAGAGCCTTAGGTTTGCCCGGATGCCAAACAGTTTTTCCACTCTCACATTTGTGTGTGTGTTCCCAAACAGTGACCAGTTGCGCTCGGAGGCGGCTGATGATGGTGGGATTTGGAGGATGATGGAGGCTACAGGTGCAAGGGTCTCAGATCCACTAAGTCCCTTCCACCAGGTGGCTGCAGATATATGCTGGCATCACTGCCAGATTCCATCCCCTGCCCAAAGGCCTTGCTTTGTTCGATACTTCACCAAACTGCCTAGAACTTTATCAAGACCCAGGTGGGCAGACATGGCTGTAATGACCGCGTAGGCACCGTTTATCTTTTCCCCAGAGACGACGTTTTTGTATTTCCCACAATTAGAATTTGCCAGTATTAAACTCTGTACACCCTGGAGGTTTAGGGGATACGAAACACAGTGATGTTATCAAATTTAAAACATATAATTAATAAATGGGTGAATTAATATAACCATATGACAGCTAAGGTCTGAAGAGCTTTATTTAACAGCTAGTCTTATGTCTGTGACCCCTCCTGTTGTTCATTGATAAGCCTGAAACATGCACTTGTCAAGGTTTAGAGGCAGATTTTGCAAATATGGCAGTAGCCATCGATCATCTTAACATAAGATAAGATAAGATATACTGTATTGATCCCAAGTTGGGAAATGTTTTTGTTACAGCAGCATGTACTACTTTGTTCTACTCCACTACAATTCAGAGGTTAACCTGATATTTTTACTCCACTACATTTATTTTAGTTACTTTGCAGATTCTGATTAATGATGTGAAATATAAACAACCCTTAAAGCAGACTTTAGTTACACCTGAGTCAAATTCAGGGAAGGTGATTGTCAAGTGCCAAAATAAACTATGCAATATATTGGACGTTAAGTACTTTGTCAGACTTCATATTTATCTGTAGATACCCCCAACGTTTTTTTTTATTCAAAAGAAGACCTTAACTTAAAGTGTTCTTTCATGTTTAAATAAAGCCTCACTAGTTTGTCTGTTTTGCACATCCTCCTGTTAATATCTTTGGACGTCCTGCACTAGCTGTTTTATTTTAGAGATCACTACAGTATCTTCTTGATATTTTCTATTCTATATTTCTATCATTGACCTTCTACTTTCCCCCAATTTTGTATGTAGGCTACTCTTAATATTTAAATGTTTTCATCAAATAAAATGTATTCAACAACTAAATTCAGTGTTGTAGTTAATAAAACATAATAATATCAAACATAATATGACTATTCACTTTATTGTGTGTTAAAACTGAACGGTAAAGGAAAATACAGTTCAGTCTCTCGATGTGAAGCTTATGCATTGTACCATGAACCTGTAGACCTGTAACAGTCAACTGCATGAGGAGTTGGAAAGGTAGTTCAGTAAATCAGTAATATCTTTAAAAACTACAAGTCCCTTTATATCAGCTGTGCACCGTTGTGGTGTAAATATAACCTATCTACCAATTGGATCAAATATAAAAGTCAGCCGAATTAGTGTTGATACTGCAAGGAGACGTATTTTGTGAAAATAAATGGAAGATGTTGTTTAATTGCTAATATGTGACCTGCTCCATCGAAATCAGTCGCATTGACCCGAAGACACATTTTGAGTTGTATACACTGCTGGAAAGAGGAGATTCCTAGCTTTCTAATGATATCAGGATTGTTGTTGCACTCCAAATATTAAGCGAAATATGTCACATTATATAATGACTGTCACCGAGTCATCATTTTGAGAAAAAGGCCTTCAAAGTTTCCTCTTCTCTGGAATCCATCGATCTGATTGATTATTAGTGGAGCAAATGATCAAAATACTCGCTCGCGTGTGTGTGTATACGTGTGTGTGTGTGTGTTTGTGGAATTTTGCGTTTGTGTTTGTTTCCCGGGGAAAACACTCACGAGAAACACCGGCTGTTGTTATGCCTGCTGTGACGTTAAGTTACTCCGTTCTCCGCTTGTAATTATGCCGTTACAAGCTTCAAAGTTGTATTTATCATCTGAATTTGCCGAAACAAGTTTAATATTCTGAAAGCCAAGACTTTGTTAAATTGAGATCAGATAAAAACAAACTGTAACGGACCCTGCCGTGTTATCTATGATTACTATACTCTTACATTCATAATTTCAGCCGGGGGGGGGGGGGGGGGGGCGCTGCTGCTGCGGAAGAGCAGATTGCGAGTGAGAGGTGCCTGTCATCTTCCCTTTACAAGCTTCAAAAATGTTTTTATCATGTGATTTTGGAAATAAAAGTTTCATATTCTGAAAGCCAAGACTTTGTTTGTTTAAAATCAAACAAAACACCCGAACCCCGAAAAAATTGTTTTTTACGTAAATCCACGTTTATTTTGAAATGAGCCGTTGCGACTTCCGACTGATTTCGATAGAGCGGGTCACATATATTTATGATCCACGTCACGTCTTCAGTTTTGGGGGCATTTCTTACAGTTTGTCAAAAGGTCTTCTGATCAGGGCTCTATAAATAAATATCTATGGCAGGTATGTAATATTCAATGCAGCCGAGCCGTGTATTACAATGCCGTTATGTGATGACTTCCAAAGAGAAAAGCAAGAACACTCGGAATAAAGTATTATTTTATTTAAAAAAAAGTGTTTTTCCGATTTCATATAGCTGCATTGCGGCTAAAACAATCGATGTTTTAGCCTATCAAAACCTCTGAAAAAAGAAAGGTGTCTCTCAGAATCGAAAGAGAAAAACCTATGGGAAAAACACAAAAGCATTGAACACAATTTAAACCGATACATGTCGTATAAATAACAAGGATAAAGTGATGGTTTTTAGTGGATGAGTACTGCAGATATCACTGTTAAATCATTTGATCATTGGTTTTATTATGAAAACGTCGAGACCGGAAATACTGTTTTCAACCCATAACTTTACATGGAGGCTGTGGTGTCTCGTCAATTGTGTTAGTCGTGTTTGTTTTATGTCTTGTCTGTCTATTTCATGTCATGTCTCGTTTTCCCATTTCCTGTTTTATTTTGTACTTACCTCTTGTCTTTCCTTTCAGGCCCTGTTAATTCCTCACTTTGGGTGTTTTTCCGTCATCGTCAGCGTCTGCCCCGCCCCTGATTGTTTCCACCTGGTTCCTATTCCCTCATGTATAAATAGTCCTTGTCTCCCTTTGTCTTGTGCCAGTTCGTCTTGTTTCAGTGTGCTTCCATGTCCAGAGACCCAGCGTTAAAACCAGAGAGAAGAGTTTTGTTTGTTGAAATCGAGAAGTTTTGTTTTGTCCTCGCTTGAGTGATTTTTTGTTAAAACTTTGTTTTATTTTCTGAAAATCTGAGCCGTCGCAATTGAGTCCAGTATTTTTGTACCCCGTTCTAACAGAGGCTGCTGCACATCTCAAATCATCTTCGTAATATCTATCAAACTATAGATCCTACATATCGACTGGACGTGGATTCTAAAAATACAATATACACTTCTCGCTAGAAATCTAATCAAAAAGCGTTTTAATGGCCAAACTATCCTACAATTTAGGATTTTACTGAGAGGGTTATATGTGAATAACGACCATCTGTAACGTTTGCATTCAACGGGAGCACTAGAGGGCGAACACTTTAAAACGTAATTATAGGACGTATTAAGCGCTTGAACAAACAACATATTTGGTCGTAATAAGGGCCTGAACAATCGGCCCATTTGGTCGTATGAGTTGGAGAAAACCTGAGCCGGTGTGTGCAGTGTTCATAACCTCAGCAGTTCTTCAAAACTGAATATAATTAATTTAACATTATTAAACTACCCTGAGATCTCTCATAAATAGTGGGGTTTAATAAGTATACATCCACATCACGCAGATATCAGAAAACAGTACCTGCTCTCGGGTCGATTTTTCTGAGGCAAATCACTCCCTCTCTCTTCCTCTCTATTGATGTCTGTTTCCTTAGGGTCAGCCTCAGTTCACTTTTGTAAAAGATCCACTTATCAATAATTCACGAAATACTGACATGTGAGGTGAATACCTCTCATGAAGCGCTGCCTCTCTCTGTCACTCCCTCTGCCTCCCTCTGTCTCTCTCTTTCTCTCTCTGCCTCCCTCTGTCTCTCTCTTTCTCTCTCTGCCTCCCTCTCTCTCTCTCTCTCTCTCGTTCTCTCTCTGCCTTCCTCTGTCCCTCTCTGTCTCTCTGCCTTCCTTTGTCTCTCTCTGTCTCTCTCTACCTCTGCCTCTCTCTTTCTCTCTCCCTCTCTCTCTGCCTTCCTTTGTCTCTCTCTCTTTCTCTCTCACTCTCCCTCCCTCTCTCTGCCTTCCTCTATCCCTCTCTCTTTCTCTCTCCCTCTCTCTGCCTTCCTTTGTCTCTCTCTCTCTTTCTCTCTCTATCCCTCCCTCTCCCTCTCTCTCTGCCTTCCTCTGTCTCTCTCCCTCTCTCTCTGCCTTCCTTCGTCTCTCCCTCCCTCTCCCTCTCTCTCTGCCTTCCTTTGTCTCTCTCTGTCTCTTTCTCTCTCCCTCCCTCCCTCTCCCTCCCTCTCTCTGCCTTCCTTCGTCTCTCCCTCCCCTCTCCCTCTCTCTCTCTGCCTTCCTTTGTCTCTCTGTCTCTTTCTCTCTCCCTCCCTCTCTCTGCCTTCCTTCGTCTCTCTCTGTGTCTCCCTCTGTCTCTCTCTGTCTCTCCCTCTCTCTCTCTGCCTCCCTCTGTCTCTCTCTGTCTCCCTCTGTCTCTCTCTTTCTCTCTCCCTCTCTCTGCCTCCCTCTGTCTCTCTTTGCCTCCCTCTGCATCCCCCTGTCCCTCTCTTTCCCTCTCTCTCTGCCTTCCTTTGTCTCTCTCTGCCTCCCTCTGTCTCTCTCTTTCTCTCTCCCTCTCTTCCTTCGTCTCCCTCTGCCTTCCTCTGTCTCCCTCTGTCTCTCTCTCTCTGCCTCCCTCTGTCTCTCTCCCTCTGTTTCTCTGCCTCCCTCTGTCTCTCTCTCTGCCTCCCTCCCTCTCCCTCTGTTTCTCTGCCTCCCTCTGTCTCTCTGCCTCCCTCTCTCTGCCTCCCTCTGTCTCTCTCTGCCTGCCTCTGTCTCTCTCTTTCTCTCTCCCTCTCCCTGCCTTCCTTCGTCTCTCTCTGCCTCCCTCTGTCTTTCTCTCTCCCTCTTCCTCTCCCCCTCTCTCTCTCACTCTCTCGCTCAATTCAATGTGCTTTATTGGCATGAATGTTAGGTGAACAATGTTGCCAAATCGTCAAGGATATATGATAAGAAAAAAAAAATACAAATACAATTTATTCATTAAACAATTTACAACAATATATTACAAAACCAAGTATCAAATGTAAAAAGAAAGAAAGGAAGAAAAGAAAGACACATGAAGTAGAGGAGCAATCAGAGTGAGCTGAGAGGAACAGCTGTTATGTGTTGTTGTCTCTTAGGCTGTGACATGCACTCACATATTTCGCTGCTTCTATGCTTCTGGCACTATTTTCTCCAAGTACATGTTGCATTTTATTCTGGTCAGACAGTGATTCAAAATCTTGGAGTTTACATGTTATCTTTGTAAAGAACTTTGTTCTAATGTCTTGGTATGTTTGACAGTGCAGCAGGAAGTGTTGCTCTGTCTCCACCTGTCTCTGTGGACAGAGCAACACAGCCTCTCTTCTCTCTCCTGGTCTGCCTGTGTGGGCCAGTCTCTATGGCCAGGCTGTGGTCACTGAGTCTGTACATTGTCAATGTCTTCCTCAGTTTGGGATCAGTCACGGCGCTCCGATAGTTTGCCACCGTGTATTGTCTGTTTAGAGCCAAATAGCATTGAAGTTTGTTTTGGGTTTTCGTGGTACATGTCCAATAGTTCAGTGTTTCCCAACCGGGGGTACGCGTACCCCTAGTGGTACGCGTACCCCTAGTGGTACGCGAGGGAACTGTAGGGGGTACGTGGAATTCCAAGATGACAAGTACAAAAAATAATAATCCCGTCAAAAATGATAGTGCGCGATTTGTTTCCCTAGGGAGACAATAGTCTGTGGCACAACCGCGCCAAAATCCCACAATGAAAACAGCTGCTTACCTGCAGCCAGAAACATACTGGTAGGTCTGTGCTTTGGATAATTGGCTGAAACGTCCGCTTGCTCTGGATTGAGGCCAGGGTTCAGAGGAGCCCGCCGAGAAACGTAAGAAAGAGGCCAAACTGAAACCAAGGCAGTGAAACATATTATTTGGATTCATTTCTACTTCTGCGGACCCACCGCAGCCTCAGTGCTTCTTTTGCGGTGAAGTCCTGGCTAATAGTGCGATGAAGCCAGCGCATTTACAGAGACACCAGAGCACCAAACACTCGGGAAGTGTCGATAAAAGTGAATAATTTTACAGACGAAAGCTGTCTGAATTGATGTCGAGCCAGACAGTAATGATGAAAGCCACGAATGTGTCAATGAAAGCACTCGAGGCATCTTACGCCGTGTCCCTGCTTGTGGCTAAATAAAAAAAAACCTCACTCTATTGTTGAGGAGCTCATTCTCCCTGCAGCGACTGCGTTGGCCGAAATTATGATAGACAAGAAAGCAGCCGAAGCACTCAAGAAAGTTCCCCTGTCGAATAACACCGTATCCCGTCGGATCAATGATATGTCTGTTCATATAATTGGACAAGTGGTGAACAAAATCAAACTAGCCGGTCAGTTCGCTTTGCAGCTGGATGAAATGACAGATGTGAGTGGAGAAGCGCAGCTCCTGTCCTTTGTGCGTTACAAAGATGCGTCGGAGATAAACTATGAGGGTTATTCCCTATCTTTATTCAAGAGCGTGGTATTTACATTTGAGAGCATACTTTATGTATTTATTTCCCTCAAACCCTGTCCTCGCACTCAAATAGTGCCTGCTTGCACTTAGATTTTCTCTGCTTCTGCTCAAACTGTACGCTTGCATTCAGATATATTCCTGTTTACAGATTTGTTCTGCTCTCAGATTTATTCTGTGCGCGCTCGAAACTTTTGTGCAACAATCCTGTCAAAATCCCTCAACCAATAGGAGGCCAGGTGTCCTTGCGGGTGCGTTCGCTTAACTTATTACAGCGTCCCGTAAGGGCGGTTACTCTTTGGTTTATAAACTCCCGCCCTCCACGGCTTTATAACATAGCATGTACTGCACTTGTTTGATTTACAACTACCTTACATAATAGCTACGTTCAGTGGCGTGCTGGGACTAAAAATCAGCCCGGGAATAAAATAAAATCGTCCCTCCGTTGCCTTCTGCACATAGCGCGAGGTGGTTGCTATGCAACAACAATAACAGATAGCGAATGTCGTTTAGGTGCTTTTTTTTTTCTGGAGATAGGCACTTCTCAATCCACTCCTCCATAGTAAGCCCACCCCGGAGGTCGAAGTTAACCTTAAATGTTTCCATCTTAAGCTTAGTTAGTTAGTTAGTTTACTATATAAAGTTTAGTTTAGGATTTTATAACGGTTCTCAGACGTGGAAGGATACTGATTTGTGAAAAGTAACAACAACTATTTCCTGGATATACGCTCATTATATCACGGCTAAGAAACATCAGATGGCTTGATTTGACTTGTCCGTTTTATAAACATATACTAACTGTGCTTAAAAAAAAAGTTGTAAATGACTGGTGAAAAGAAACTGCTAGGCCTATACTGATTCTGGATATTATTTTGCTAAGTGTTTTGTTCCTGAATTAAAGTTTAAATGCCTGTTTAAAGGGGACATATTCAAAGGGGCTCCATGGTTTAACCCTAAATGTTACAAGATATATATATATATAGCAAAGATAAGTTGATTATTTTGATTTCATATGTATTTATTTGATTATATTTATTTTCAAGGCAACATATTCATTTTTATTTATTTGTATTGAGTGATTTAAGTTAAAATTAAGAAAATGCCTGAGAATTAGATGTTCAAATTAAGGAGATGAAATAAAGTTATTTTCATTCAATAATCAGTTACGTTCTACTTGTGAAGGATCATCAGCACGTATGAGTGAGGGGGTACTCATGGTCTGACAAAAGGCTCAGGGGGTACACAAGACAAAAAAGGTTGGGAACCACTGCAATAGATGATGTAATTTTCTTTTTCTTTAGCTATGATTTGGTTGGGCCAGATTGTGTGAGGGCTGTCCTGAGGCCTTGTCCTGTTAGAGGAGGTGAGCCTCAGGACCAGCTGGTTGAGGGGACTCCTCTCAATGGAGGGCTTGGTAATGGTAGGACTTGGGATCACTGGTTTTTAGGTGGTTGTAGAATTTGACTGCTCTTTTTTGTATCCTAATTAAAAGGGGGAATTGGCCTAGCTCAGCTCGGCATCCATTGTTGGGGGTGTTCCTGTGGACTCTCAGGATGCTCTTGCATATCTCCGCATGTAGGGTTTCTATTGGGTGTTTGTCCCATTGATCAAAGTCTTGATTTCCAAGAGGACCACACACTTCGCTACCATACAGTATGATGGTATGGTTCTATTATTGAATTGAATATTTTGAGCCAGATTCTAACAGGTATATCTATATTTGAAGACTTTTTGATAGCATAGAAAGCCTTTCTTCCTTTGTCTCTGAGATCAGCAATGGCCAGATTGAAATTTCCTGTCGAAGTAATTTTGAGTCCCAAATATGTGTAGCTGTGTGTGTGTTATATGCCAGTGGAGCCCAGTAAGAACCGGTGTGGGTTTCCCTGACCCCTGGGTCGTTTCTGGAAGACCATAATCCTGGTCTTTTCCAGATGAACTGTCAGGGCCCAGGTCTGACAGAAGGGTTCCAGATGAACTGTCAGGGCCCAGGTCTGACAGAAGCTTTGCAGATGATCCATTTGCTGTTGTAATGCCTCCTTAGATGGAGCTAGCAATATTAGACCTGCAAACAGGAGGCATTTAATTTGTGTGTCAGAGAGGGTGAGTCCAGGGATATCGGATTGTTCTAATGATTTTGCAAATTGATCAATATAAATGTTAAATAGGGTAGGGCTGAGACTGCAGCCCTGTTTCACCCCTCTACTTTGGGGGAAGACATCTGTTTCCATATGGCCAATTTTCACCAAACATGTGGTGTAAATCCAATCTAACTCTTGCTCAGGACATTATGTTCACTGAGGAAGTCTTGCAGTCGGCTGTTTAGGATGCTGCAGAATAACTTCCCCAGGTTGCTGCTGACACATATGCCTCGGTAATTGTTTGGGTCAAATTTATTTCCATTTTTAAATATTGGTGTGATGATTCCTTTGCTCCAGATGTCAGGGAAATGTCCAATGCTCAGAAAGAAATTGAATAGTTTCAACATGGCAGTGTTGAACTTATGGCTGCTAAATTTCAGCATTTCATTTAAAAAGCCATCAGCACCGCTGGCCTTCCTTGGCTGGAGGGCCTGGAGTTTAGCCAGGAGCTCTTCCTCAGTAATGTTATAGTCTAAAGGGTTCTGGTTGTCTTTAACGACTGATTCTAGAATGTGTAGTTTGTTGAGGAGATCATTTTGGGCCGAATTCAGTGTAATGGTACTATACAGGTTTTCAAAGTGTGTTTTCCAAATGTCCCCATTTTGAATAGCCAGTTCTTCCTTGTGTGGTTTGCTGAAAGAGTGCCATCTCTTCCAGAAATGATTTGAGTCAATGGACTCTTCAATGATTTCAAGTTGGTGCTGCACATGTTGCTCCCTTTTACTTCTGAGTGTTCTTCTGTATAGTTTCAGTGTTTCCCAATATTGGAGGTGGAGCTCAGGATTGTCAGGTTGTCTGTATTTTTGATTTGATAAACTTCTGAGGGTTTTTCTCAGATGTCTGCAGTCTGTATCAAACCACTTTTCATTGGCTGACTTTTTTGATTTATGATATTGTGGTTTTTTCAGATTGGATAAATCTGCCACATTGTCAAAGATGCTGTTAATATCCCATACAGCCTGATTCAGGCCATCATTACTGTGGTGATACGGGGTGGATAGAAAATGGTCTAATTGGGATTGAATTGTTTGATGTCTGATTGCTTTCTGGTAGTCGTCCTTGCTATTGTTTGTCCATTTATAAGGTTGTTTGGTAAAGTTCAGTTTACTTGGTTCTCCTGCATGTTACTGTCTTTTTAATGTATAGTGTAATTATACTATGATCAGATAAGGGTGTTAGGGGGCTGACTGTGAATGCCCTCAGACAGAAGGGGTCGAGGTCTGTGATGCTATAATCTACTGAGCTATTGCCAAGAGGAGAGCTGTGTGTGTAGTGACCAAAGGAGTCCCCTCGAAGCCGACCGTTAACAATGTACAGGCCCTGCGTTCGGCACAGCTGCAGTAGTTGCTGGCCACTTTTGTTGACAGTTTTGTCAAAATTGTTCCTGTGGGAATGTGAAGGGAGGGGAATGCTGATTTGGCCAGGTATATGTTCGTCTCCCTGTGGGCTAATAGAATCTGATTATATACCTGTCCTGGCATTAAGGTCCCCACAGATCAGTACACTTCCCTGGGCCTGGTATTGATTGATCTCATCTTCAAGAATGGAGAAACTATTTTCACTATAATAAGGTGATTCTGATGGGGGGATATATGCTGTACACATGAACATGTCTTTATCCATGGTGACCACGTCTGTTTTTATTTTGAGCCAAATTGAAAATGTGCCTTTTTTGATTACCGTAATTTTCGGACTATAAGCCGCGCCTTTTTTCCCATTTTTCGACCCTGCGGCTTATATAACGGTGCGGCTAATCTATGGATTTTACAGGTTAAAGTCCACCACCTTTAACTCTATGGGCTCTATGACCTGTCCGCGCCCCCCACCTTTAGGCGGCGGGCTCCAGCGGGAAAAGCTGGAGGCGGGAAAAGAGTGAGACCGGTAGCGCGGCAAAAGTAAAAGTGGAACCGAGAGACAGAACGAGAGCAAGACAGACAGACATTACGAGAGCGAGACAGTTAGTACAAAGGAAGTTTTCATTATGGAAAACAAACGTAGAAATGCATATGATGCAGCTTTTAAGTTAAAGGCCGTCAATCTGGCAGTAAAAGAAGGAAATAGAGCTGCTGCACGTACCCTTGGCATCAATGAGTCAATGGTGAGACGTTGGAGACACCAGCGGGAAGAACTGTCTCGATGCAAAAAGTCAAAAAAAGCTTTCAGAGGTAATAAAAGCAGATGGCCCGAACTTGAAGACTTTCTTGAAGATTGGGTGAACACACAGAGAGCAGACGGCCGAGTTGTTTCCACCGTGCAGATCCGACTGAAGGCCAAAACAGTCGCCACCAAAATGGAAATTGAAATTTTAGAGGTGGACCATCCTGGTGTTTCAGATTTATGAGACGAAAGGGACTGTCCATCAGGGCGCGGACGACTGTGTGTCAGCAACTCCCTCCCGACTACCAGGAAAAAATAACAAACTTCGGCGAATTCACACAAAGAAAGATCGAGGAATATTCCATCGGACCGGACCAGATCATAAATATGGATGAAGTGCCTTTGACGTTTGACCTGCCTCTCACTAGGACTGTTAACAAGAAAGGTGAATCGTCCATCACGTTGAGAACCACTGGCCACGAGAGAACGAATTTCACTTGTGTTCTTGGCTGCACAGCATCTGGATTAAAGCTTCCGCCGATGGTGATTTTTAAGCGGATTACAATGCCAAAAGAAAAGATCCCGAACGGCATCTCCTTTAAAGTCAACAAGAAAGGGTGGATGATGGAAAGCATAATGAAGGAGTGGCTGAATGAGTGCTACGTCAAGCGCCCTGGAGGATTCTTTCGCCAAAAAAAAGCTTTGCTCGTTTTGGACAGCATGAGGGCCCATATAACAGATTCTGTGAAAGCAGCCATCAAGAGTACAAACTCAATTCCAGCTGTGATTCCTGGGGGCACAACGAGGCATCTGCAGCCACTCGACATCAGTGTGAATCGTGCGTTCAAAGTGGCACTCCGCGTACAGTGGGAGGCGTGGATGACTAGCGGCGATAAATCATTCACCAAAACTGGTCGCATGCGAAAAGCAACTTTCGCTCAAGTTTGTGAGTGGATCCTGACAGCGTGGCGGAGTGTCAAAACATCCACGATCACCAACGGGTTCCGAAAGGCTGGACTGCTGCGTGATGAAGAGGAGGACGCCGCCACAGCTGAGGCCCTTCAGAGGCTGTTCGATTCCGACAGTGACGAAGAGGAGTTCGTTGGTTTTGAGAGCCACAGCGAAGGAGAGAGGAGAGTGGCTGACGAAGCCACCCTGAGCCTGTTCGTTTCCGACACTGAAGATGAGGACTTTGGTGGTTTTAGTACGCAGGAAGAAGACGAGGATTAATGACTTTTCTGGTAGGCTGATTACCGTATATTTTAAGCAGCCGTGTTACTGCAATTTACGCGCTTACTGTCGTGTTACAGGCACTTTATTTTGCACTTCTAAAAAAACACATTTAATTTAGCCATTGATATTGCCTCGTCAAGCACTGTAAGCTTTGTTTTTTGTTATGGTACTACTGTAGGCTATAATGTAGATCAGTGGTGTTCAACCTTTTTCATGCCAAGGACCCCTACATTGATACACATTGATAAAAACACATTGATAAAAATATTTTGTGAATATGTTATGCAAATATGTAACTTGTTTGTTGAAATGTTAATAAATGGGAGCTTCCTCAAACAGCCATCTCTTTCCCGACAATCCCCTCTGTGCACGAACCCTTACATATGGTAATTAAACATTAAAACACCTGCGGCTTATAGTCCAGTGCGGCTTATATATGTACACATCATTCAATTTAGCTGCTGCGGCTTATATTCAGGTGCGCTTTATAGTCCGAAAATTACGGTAGTTCTATTGAGTGTACAGCATTCCTCCTGAATCCCTGCCCTGGGTCACTCCTTTGAGTTTGGTGGATGGGAACACTATCTCTCTATAGCCTAAGGGACAACCAGTGGACATGTCTCCTCTTCTCCAGGTCTCCTGTAAAACCATCACATCTGCATCTCCTAACTCTTAGGTGAAGTCTGGGGTCCTGCTCTTAAGGCCAAAAGCAGAGGACCTCAGACCCTGGACATTCCAACATGAAATAATAAATGATCTTGATTGCATTAAAACCAAGAAAGATTCAGAACATTCAACATTAAAATGAGATAAACTCCCAAATCGCTGGTTGTCAATAAATAGGTTGATTTAAGAGCACATTAGATATATTGGATTTATATATATATTTATATATTATATATTTATCGACTACTGCAATAGCATCCTCTACGGCATACCATCCAACCTAATCAATAAACTCCAACATATCCAGAACTCTGCTGCCCGCCTCCTCACCCACACCCGCTCCCGAGACCACATCACTCCCGTCCTCCAGAACCTCCACTGGCTCCCCGTCCGTCAAAGAATCAACTTCAAAGTCCTCCTCATTACCCACAAAGCCCTCAACAATCAGGCCCCCCCCCTACCTCACAGACTTGCTGCACCACCACGCCCCTTCCCGCTGCCTCCGCTCATCAGATGCCAACCTCCTATCCATCCCCACCCGCACCAATCACCGGACCTGGGGGGACAGAGCCTTCTCCGTCGCTGCCCCCTCCCTCTGGAACTCACTCCCCCAACCCATCAGAGACTGCACTGACCTCACCACCTTCAAAAAACTTACAAAAACTCACCTCTTCAATCTGGCTTTTAATGTGTGATTGTTTACTATATATTTATTTGTTGTTCCTTCCTTTTCCCTTCACTATATCTGTAAAGCGTCTTTGAGCACCTGTAAAAGCGCTAACAAATTAAATCTATTATTATTAATATATACGATAGATTTAACAATTTTACATAACAGTTTTTTTTTGTCTACTGTATGCAAGCAAGACAACAAACAATGACTACTGATTGTCTACTGTGGTATCTGACCTATCAGGTGGGAGCAGAGCAGGCTGAGCATCTGCTGGATGTCTCTCAGCTCGTCGTGTGGGTGGGTTCAGGGACATGGGTGGTGGTGGTAAGGGTTGGGCCTGCTGTTCTCTTCACTGCCCGAGTATAACTCAGTGGGTCAGGGCGCAACGCTGTGGTTGGGGTAGGACCCCTGGGGACAAGATTGGTTCTGGCCTTGCTTGAGGGTAATCATAGTTGCCCTGGTGGGATCTTAGTGGGGCATGGTGTGGAAGAAGATGAGGATGATCTTGTCTCCATGGGTGTTGTCTGGGTGGTGGTCCAGTGGGGTGTCTTTCTGGTCTAAGGGGGTTTTGGGCCGGGCTGCTCCTTCTGCTGGGTGTGGATTGGTCTCTGTTGAGAGCGACGTCTTTCAGTGTCCGGGCGAAGATGGGGACTGTGTTTTTATACAGATGGACTTGGTCGTATAGACAGTTGATATCCAGGGTGTCTCTCTGTTACGATCTGTCTGTGTTGTGTTTTGTCTTGTCTTTTTCTGTCTTTGGTTTCCTGTTTTATTTTGTAAAAGTGTTCACCTCTTGTTTTGCCTGTTGGTTTCTGTCTGTTTTCCCTCCCTGATTACCCGATTGTGTTCACCTGGTGCCCCTGTGTTTTCTCCTCCCTCCTCACCTGTCTCTTGTTTGTTTGGTTCCAGCCCCAGCAGCCATGGTTCCAGCCCCAGTTCTGGCCCCAGCAGCCATGGTTCCGGCCTCAGTTCTGGCCCCGGCAGCCATGGTTCCAGCCTCAGTCCTGGCCCCAGCAGCCATGGTTTTGACTCCAGCCCCTCGTCTCCGGCCGACGCCAGTCCTGTCGGCGTACCGGCCGACACCAGCTCCCCATATCCTGTCGGCATTCCGGCCTACTCCAGCCCCCCGTGTTCTGTTGGCAAACCGACCATCTCAAGTCTCCTCTCAAGTTCCTTCTCAAGTCTCCAATCAAGCCACATCTCCAGCTCCCTCTCGAGTCTCCTTTCAAGTCACCTCTCGAGTCTCCTTTCGAGTCTCCTCTCAAGTCACCCCTCCAGTTCCCTCTCGAGTCATCTCTCAAGTCTCCTCTCAAGTCTCCTCTCAAGTCTCCCCTTGAGTCTCCTCTCACGTCCCCCCTCGAGTCTCCTCTCAAGTCACTTCTCGAGTTCCCTCTCAAGTCACTTCTCGAGTTCCCTCTCAAGTCACTTCTCGAGTTCCCTCTCAAGTCACTTCTCGAGTCACCTCTCTCTGCCTCTCCCTGTCAATTAAATTAAATTCAAAACCTTTATTTATCCAGGTAAAATCCCATTGAGATCAATGATCTCTTTTTCAAGGGAGACCTGCAGCAGTAGGTTCCACAAGAAGACATAAAAACAAACAAAAGAACAATAAAAGGACATCATACAGCAAAATGTACAGGGATTACAATTTACATATTTAACCACATGTACAGGTACCAACAGCATCTGATTATGTAGCATCCAACCGAGCTTTAAAAACATGTAGTGGTACTAGCTTGGTAATTTTCCATTCTGTTTGCAGACTGTTCCATGTTAGTGGAGCTGCACCTCTAAAAGCTTTCTTCCCTAAGACAGTCCTAGCACTTGGCACATTTAATAAAACCACAGCATGCGATCTCAGGCAATAAGTACTTTCAATTCGCAGAGAGATCAGGGAGCAGATATAAGATGGTAGTTTATCCAACATGGCTTTGTAAATGAAAAGGTACCAGTGACTGAGCCTCCGTACAGTAAGTGATGGCAAAACCGCCTTGGTATACAGGGTACAGTGATGCGTAAGTGCTTTACAATTTGTCACAAATCTCAGTGCACTGTGATACGCAGCATCTAACTTGCTCAGGTAATTGGCAGGTGCATTCATATATAACAAATCACCATAGTCCAGCACAGGTCAAAAGGTCACAGAGCCTTTTCCTGGCCTCAAGCGAGAAACAGGACTTATTTCTGTAAAATAAACCTAGCCTAACCCTCAGCTTTCTAAGCAGGTTATTTACATGACATTTAAAAGTGAGACAATCATCAAGCCAGATACCCAGGTATTTGTAACAGGTAACCACTTCAAGTTGTATTCCTTGCGTGGTTACAATATCCAAAGCAGTCTCCGTTGTATTTTTAGCTTTAGCTTTAGAAAAGAGCATTACCTTGGTTTTCTCAACATTTAAAAGAAGCTTAAGCACAGAGAGCTGAGCCTGAATAATGTTAAAAACAGCCTGTAATTTAACAACAGCCTCGTTAATCGAGGGACCTGCACAGTACATAACGGTATCGTCCGCATAAAACTGTAAGGTTGCTCCTTCGACATTGAAACTGAACCTTGTGGTACACCATTAGTGATGTTTAACCACTCAGAAGACAGCCCATCAAAATGAACACATTGGGACCTTTCAGAGAGGTAGTTCACAAACCACCCCACTGCATGGCTGGATATGCCAATACTGACCAGCCTCTGCTTCAAAATGCGATGATCGACGGTATCAAAAGCTTTGGATAGGTCAACAAATAAAGCTGCACAACTCTGCTTATTATCTAAAATACTCGTAATATCATTTACCACTTTCATTGTGGCAGTGATGGTGCTATGTTGCTTTCTGAAGCCTGACTGATGTTTAGACAGGATGTCATTTGTACATAAAAGCTCCTTTACTTGTTCACTCACTAGGCGTTCAAGAACCTTAGCCAGAACTGACAATTTAGAGAGAGTCTGTCTGTGTCTGTGTCTGTCTGTGTCTGTGTCTGTGTCTGTGTCTCTGTCTCTGTCTCTGTCTCTGTCTCTGTCTCTGTCTCTGTCTCTGTCTCTGTCTCTGTCTCTGTCTCTGTCTCTGTCTCT